>JAVGWX010000003.1:141191058-141543558 GCA_036924085.1 Ariolimax columbianus
TGCGCTTTGAAGGGCTGAGTGATGTCTTGTTGAGTTGAGTATCCCTGCTTGGCCACACGGGAGACAACCATTAAATATTTGGCGCCATCTTCCATACACTGTTTAAACGACAAATTTACTTGAACATAAATGTATATTTGCCCTAAAATATACAATAGCTTGTCCGATTTGTATCAAAATATGGTCCGTCTCTGTCAACGCTAGAATGATAACTGTTCGTTTGTTAGTGTATGCAAAATAAGGATTCTCATTGACTATCCGAAGAAATATATATATCCAAGGTTGTCATATGTATGAGCCTGCTCCGTGTCTGCGTGGTACTGTATACGTATAACTTAACTTAAAGTCTTTATACTGGTTTAGAAGATTCTGCAGAGTCTGTATACAACCAGTTCCAATTACATCATCTTGCTCTAGAAGCTGTACGCATCCAATCTATTCTTAAATGCATTGACCGTCCCAGCCTCCACCACCTCACTTGGCAATGCATTCCAAGCATTCACAACTCTCTGGCTAAAGAAATACTTCCTAATATCTAATCTGGACCTCTCCTTAGTCAACTTGTAGCTGTGCCCTCTTGTCATTGTTGGTGGTTGTACTTTAAAAAACTTGTTATAGTCTACCTTATCCATTCCTCTGATCATCTTATACACCACGAATTCTTCTCTCTTCTATACACTGTAGGCCGGTTCTTTTTAATCTTTCCTCATAACTGTAATTCTGGAATCCCACTATCAGCTTTGTCGCTCTTTTTTGTATTCTCTCCAGCATATCTATATCCCCTCTCTGATAAGGACTTTACACCTGTACACAGTACTCCAATCTAGGTCTAACTAATGCTTTATACAGTTTGACTATCACTTCATTGCTCCTATGTTTAATATTTCTTTTTATCACCCCTAACATTGCATTTGCCTTTTTTACTGCTACCTGAACTTGCTCCCTCACCTTACATGTATGATCTATTATAACCCCTAAGTCCCTTTCTTTATCTATCTTTCTAATATTGTTCTCTCCCATTCTGTAATCATGTTCCATATTGGATTTACCCATGTGCATGACTGTACATTTATCTACATTAAACTCCATTTGCCAGATTACAGACCATTCTCGAATTTTATCTAAATCCGACCTCAGTATATCCACTTCTGCTTTAGATGAGACACTACTGCATAGTTTCGTGTCATCAGCAAATTTTGCAATAATGGATCCCATACCTATGTCCAAATCATTTATATATATCAAGAATAAAATTGGTCCCAAAACCGAGCCCTGTGGCACTCCACTTTTCACTTCACACCACTCAGAGTACTCCTTATTAATACCCACCCTTTGCCTTCTTCCCGTTAACCAATTTTCAATCCACTTGGCAACTTTCCCACCTATTCCATGTGATTTTAACTTTCGAAATAATCTTTGATGAGGTACTCTATCAAAGGCCTTTGCAAAATCCAGATAAATAACGTCCACTGTCTCCCATTTATCTAACATTATGGTAACATCCTCCATGAATTCTAATAGATTTGTTAAGCATGATCTCCCTCTGGTAAACCCATGCTGACTATTTCTAATTAGATTCAATTTGTTTAAATGCATTACAATGTTTTCTTTGATTATTGACTCTAACAATTTACAGACTATGCTCGTTAAGCTCACAGGTCTATAGTTTGCTGGATCTGCTTTTTTGCCCTTTTTGAATAAGGGGATCACTCCCGCATCTTTGCAATCTCGTGGAACAATCCCTTGTGCAAGTGATTGAGAACATAATATAGCCAATGGTTTTGCTAATTGGTCTCTAATTTCAAACAGCAATTTTGGATGAATACCATCTTGACCCGGACATTTATCCACTTTCAACCTCTCCAATTTTTTTAAAACCATTTCCTCTGTAATACAGATTGATCCTAATCCCGCTGTATCCATGTCTCTTTGAAAGATATCTACGGGCTCTGTGATCTTGGAGCAGTCCTCTTTTGTGTACACTGTGCCAAAGTAGTGATTGCGTAGATTTGCTGCCTCCCTATTTTCACTTATTTTTTTTCCTGTGCTGTCTATGAGAGGGCCTACTTTGTCCTTTGATCTTTGTTTATTTCTAACATAAGAGAAGAAGCTTTTACTATCAGTCTTGATCCTCCGAGCAAGTTTCTTTTCGAAGTCTATTTTTGCTGTTTTATTCGCTTTCTGAGATATGTATTGCTTGTCCAAATATTTTAAATATGTTTCTATTGATTTACCTGCCTCTATATATTTTTTTCAAGCTTTATTTTTAGCTCTTCTACATTTAACTACAATTTTAGTGATCCACTTTTGACGCTTGGGGTTTACCTCCCTATATGGAACACATTCCTCTTTTAGCATTTCGAGAACTGTTTTAAAACTCTCCCACTCCTGTTCAACATCTGTTCCTCCGACAATATCTTCCCAGATTATGTGGTTCACTGCCTCTTTCATCCTCTTAACATCTATCTTAGAGTAGTCATATGTTCGTGTGTTTGTGTTTACTTCTTTCCCTGCAATAAGATCCCATCAGATGATTTGATGGTCACTTGAGCTAAACAGTTCCTCTACGGTAACATTTTCAATCATATTTTCCTCTGTAGTAAAAACTAGGTCGAGTATGTGTTTGCCTCTGGTGGCTACTACTACATGTTGAATTTAAAAAAATTCAGTTATGCACTTAACAAAAGGTTTTGACTCTACAAGTGCTTCTGCCATATCCCATTTTATTTCTGGAAAGTTGAAATCCCCCATTAATAATAATTTCCTATCACTTGCCTTTACTATGCTACTAATCAGCTCCTCATCTTCCTCCTTTTGACTTGATGGACATCTATTGCATACTTCAATCACTGTTTTTTCACCCCCACTTTCTATTTCACCCCATACACTTTCATTTTTGCTACCACATGATAAATCCTCTCTGCTAGTTATATTAACAGAATTTATACAGTATAATAACACACCACCACCCCCCCCCCCTTTGCCTTGTCTCCAACTATCCTATCCTTCCTTAACATTGTATATCCCTCTATTTCAAGTTCACTATCTGCAATGTCCTCATATGTCCATGATTCTGTTAACCCTATTATATCTGGTTTTTCTTCCTCTACATACAGTTCCAATTCTTCTCTTTTATTTACAATGCTTCTCACATTTGCATAAAAACATTTTAGTTTGCAATTTTGTTGTTTTTCTCCTTTTTGTTTTTGCTGCATCATTCTAATGTTTGGTTTTCCACTACTTAATTCCCACTTCTCTGACCCAAACTCTCCCCTTTGACTACATCCTCTATAGCACCCTATTTTAGGCCTATCTGTAGTCTCATACTTTGTGCGCAGCTGTGTTGCCTGGACGGAGGGTGTGTTGACCAAGGTCCATGTGGGATCCAGAGAGGGAACCCTGTACTGCGCTGCCTCGCGAGGAGGGAGAGTTTGATGAGTACTCCTTATCGTATGTGTCGGTGTGATATTTGTGGCTGTCTTTGTAGTGCCGAGTACAGTGTGGATTTTTCTAAATTTTCTTATTCCACCTCTTTTTCCCCTTTTGTTTTTTTTGGCTTCCTTGTCCTTCTATTTTGTGCGGACAAGTTGTTTTTTTGGAGGATGTTGTGTTCCCGCAGATGTTTGAGTATTTTGTTTGTGCATGATGATATTGTGAGTCGTAGCCCTAAGAGATGGGTTCTTAAATATTTTACGGTTTTCACGGCTGCTGTTAAACCGTTTTCTCCCACTGGTCGGTTCATGGCAGGGTGTGCTGATAAAGACATCAATACAGACTCGCTTTACGATGAGTATTTAGAACACGTATCTTAATTAAAGGGTCAGAGTGTGAAAATCCTGGTAACGCCTAGGTTTTGTTTTCTATCCAGAGTAAAATTTAAAACAACTAATCTGTAAACTGTGTGGCAATGTAGGTCAGGTGACCTTTATTCCGCCAATGGGAATAAACACCGCCAAGATAGTTTTTTAAATATTATTTTATTTATGTAGTTTTTCTGTGTGTCCAATATGAAGACCGTTATGGTTACAAATTAAAATATTAATCCCAGATGTGTGTGTGTGTGTGTGTGTATGTATGTATGTATTTATGTGTATATATATATATATATATATATATATATATATATATATATATATATATATATATATGTATATATATATATATATATATAGTTAGTTTTCTTTTCACTTTTCACTTAAGCGTCGTGGAGATATTAAGTCGTCTGTCCTGCGCCAAGTGCGTTACGTCGATCAATGTGAACCCGTGTCGCTGCAGAATCACTCTAATCTATCCACCTGCCGCGTGGCCGCCTGCTTGCCCTGTAGCCAGATCTACCAGCGCCCAAAGTCATCAGTGGGAGATGATGAGGATACATTCTTATGAGATGACCACACCAACGTATTTTGTACCTGGAAATATATTCTGCACAAGAGGTAGTGCCGACCATACTTCGAATGTCGTCATTCCGCATTCTGTCTCTCCTGGTAACAACGAAAACCTTCCTCAAACACGTTATTTCAGACGTCGAAATGACTGCTCTTACGCGCCCTGGACAGGGGCCACGTTTGGCACTGGTAGCACAGAGTCGGCATAAATATACTGTTAACAGCTGCTGCTTGGTTGCCACACAAATGTCCCTAATCAGTGGGACAGCTAATAAGTCCCCGCAGCTTTCTGACACCTTGTTTCAATTTCCCTGCCGATCCTAACGTCTTTCGAAAAAATACTGCCCAAATACTAAAACTCCTGGAACTGTTGAAGAGCAATATAACTGAGACTTAAGTTGAGTGGGTCAGGTCTTCTACTGACCATCATAGTTTCCGTTTTATATGTATTCAGCCATACCATAGCCATGCGTAGTTGTTGTGTCAATGCGCAGTTGTTGTGTCCATGCGCAGTTGTGTCCATGTACATTTGTTGTGTCCATGTGAAGCTGTTGTGTCCATGCGCAGTTGTTGTGTCCATGCGCAGCTGTTGTGTCCATGCGCAGTTGTGTCCACACCTGGTTACGTGTTATTTACATTTCGACCAGCATATTAACATATTGTGTACACTGTCCGACGGCAGGGATATACAGGTAACCGAACAAATAAGCTTTACTGCAGCGTAGCAGATGGCATAATGCACGACTATTTCTTCTCTTTGGCATCAAAAACATTGCCATGGCGAGGTGAAACTTGCCCACCAAGACCCTACTTCACGTCATCGCTCCTTAAAATAGGCTGTTACAGCAGCTTTGCCAACAAGGTGGGGATCGACATTGTGATCTCTTAAGTGGCGAGTATAATGTGAAGCTTTACATTGCATTATAAACAGGAGGGCCTAGGTTAATCTTCTTCAGTACTCACTGGGATACAAGAAGAGTCCCCGTAACCTGCTACCAGAGAGACATCGTCAATTGTGACACAAACTCAGCACATGTAGCGTTGAATAAGGGTGACACAAACTCAGTACCTGTAGCCTCGAACAAGAGTGACACAAACTCAGGACATGTAGCCTCGAAGAGTGACACAAACTTAGGACATGTAGCCTCGAACAGTGAAACAAACTCAGGACATGTAGCCTCGAACAACGGTGACACAAACTCAGTACCTGTAGCCTCGAGCAACAGTGACACAAACTCAGTACCTGTAGCCTCGAACAACAGTCACACAAACTCAGTACCTGTAGCCTCGAACAACAGTGACACAAACTCAGGACATGTAGCCTAGAACAACAGTGACACAAACTCAGTACATGTAGCCTCGAACAACAGTGACACAAACTCAGTACATGTAGCCTCAAACAACAGTGACACAAACTCAGCACTTATAGCCTCGAATAGTGACACAAACTTATAACATGTAGCTTGGAACAACAGTGACACAAACTCAGGACATGTAGCCTCGAACAGTGACACAAACTCAGCACATGTTGCCTTGAACAAGAGTGACACAAACTCAGGACATGTAGCCTCGAACAAGAGTGACACAAACTTATAACATGTAGCTTCGAACAAAAGTGACACAAACTCAGGACATGTAACCTCGAACAGTGACACAAACTCAGGACATATAGCCTCGAATAACAGTGATACAAACTCAGAACATGTAGCCTCGAACAAGAGTGACACAAACTCAGGACATGTAGCCTCGAACAACAGTGACACAAACTCAAGACATATAGCCTCGAACAACAGTGACACAAACTCAGGACATGTAGCCTCGAACAAGAGTGACACAAACTCAGAACATGTAGCCTCAAACAACAGTGACACAAACTTATAACATGTAGCCTCGAACAACAGTGACACAAACTCAGCACATGTAGCCTCGAACAAGAGTGACACAAACTCAGGACATGTAGCCTCGAACAGTGACACAAACTCAGGCCATGTAGCCTCGAACAGTGACACAAACGCAGGACATGTAGCCTCGAACAAGAGTGACACAAACTCAGGACACGTAGTCTCGAACAACAGTGATACAAACTCAGCCTCAAGCAACAGTGACACAAACTCAGCACATGTAGCCTCGAACAGTGACACAAACTCAGGACACGTAGCCTCGAACAACAGTGACACAAACTCAGGACATGTAGCCTCGAACAACAGTGACACAAACTCAGGACATGTAGCCTCGAACAGTGACACAAACTCAGGACATGTAGCTTCGAACAAGAGTGACACAAACTCAGGACATGTAGTCTCGAACAACAGTGACACAAACACAGGACATGTAGTCTCGAACAACAGTGATACAAACTCAGCCTCAAGCAACAGTGACACAAACTCAGCACATGTAGCCTCGAACAGTGACACAAACTCAGGACACGTAGCCTCGAACAACAGTGACACAAACTCAGGACATGTAGCCTCGAACAGTGACACAAACTCAGGACATGTAGCTTCGAACAAGAGTGACACAAACTCAGGACATGTAGTCTCGAACAACAGTGACACAAACACAGGACATGTAGTCTCGAACAACAGTGATACAAACTCAGCCTCAAGCAACAGTGACACAAACTCAGCACATGTAGCCTCGAACAGTGACACAAACTCAGGACATGTAGCCTCGAACAAGAGTGACACAAACTCATGACATGTAGCCTAGAACAACAGTGACACAAACTCAGCAGTTATAGCCTCGAACAGTGATACAAACGTATAACATGTAGCCTCAAACAACAGTGACACAAACTCAGGACATGTAGCCTCGTACAACAGTGACACAAACTCAGGACATGTAGCCTCGAACAGTGACACAAACTCAGGACATGTAGCCTCGAACAAGAGTGACACAAACTTATAACATGTAGCCTCGAACACCAGTGACACAAACTCAGGACATGTAGCCTCGAACAGTGACACAAACTCAGGACATGTAGCCTCGAACAACAGTGACACAAATTCAGGACATGTAGCCTCGAACAAGAGTGACACAAACTCAGGCCATGTAGCCTCGAACACCAGTGACACAAACTCAAGACATGTAGCCTCGAACAACAGTGACACAAACTCAGGACATGTAGCCTCGAACAAGAGCTACACAAACTCAGGACATGTAGCCTCAAACAACAGTGACACAAACTTATAACATGTAGCCTCGAACAACAGTGACATCAACTCAGGACATGTAGCTTGGAACAAGAGTGACACAAACTCAGGACATGTAGCCGCGAACGACAGTGACACAAATTCTGGACATGTAACCTCGAACAGTGACACAAACTCAGGACATGTAGCCTCGAACAACAGTGACACAAACTCAGGACATGTAGCCTCGAACAAGAGTGACACAAACTCAAGACATGTATTCTCGAACAACAGTGATACAAACTCAGCCTCAAGCAACAGTGACACAAACTCAGGACATGTAGCCTCGAACAGTGACACAAACTCAGGACATGTAGCCTTGAACAGTGACACAAACTCAGGACATGTAGCCTCGAACAGTGACACAAACTCAGGACATGTAGCCTCGAACAACAGTGACACAAACTCAGGACATGTAGTCTCGAACAACAGTGATACAAACTCAGCCTCAAGCAACAGTTACACAAACTCAGCACATGTAGCCTCGAACAGTGACACAAACTCAAGACAGGTAGCCTCGAACAAGCGGGACACAAACTCAGGACATGTAATCTCTAACAAGAGTGACACAAACTCTGGACATGTAGCCTCAAGCAACAGTGCCACAAACTCAGGACATGTAGCCTCGAACAGTGACACAAACTCAGGACATGTAACCTCGAACAGTGACACAAACTCAGGACATTTAGCCTCGAACAACAGTGACACAAACTCAGGACATGTAGCCTCGAACAAGAGTGACACAAACTCAAGACATGTATTCTCGAACAACAGTGATACAAACTCAGCCTCAAGCAACAGTGACACAAACTTAGGACATGTAGCCTCGAACAGTGACACAAACTCAGGACATGTAGCCTCGAACAACAGTGACACAAACTCAGGACATGTAGCCTTGAACAGTGACACAAACTCAGGACACGTAGCCTCGAACAGTGACACAAACTCAGGACATGTAGCCTCGAACAACAGTGACACAAACTCAGGACATGTAGTCTCGAACAACAGTGATACAAACTCAGCCTCAAGCAACAGTGACACAAACTCAGCACATGTAGCCTCGAACAGTGACACAAACTCAAGACAGGTAGCCTCGAACAAGCGGGACACAAACTCAGGACATGTAATCTCTAACAAGAGTGACACAAACTCTGGACATGTAGCCTCAAGCAACAGTGCCACAAACTCAGGACATGTAGCCTCGAACAGTGACACAAACTCAGGACATGTAGCCTCGAACATTGACACAACCTCAGGACATGTAGCCTCGCACAGTGACACAAACTCAGGACAAGTAGTCTCGAACAACAGTGATACAAACTCAGCCTCAAGCAACAGTGACACAAACTCAGGACATGTAGCCTCGAACAGTGACACAAACTCAGGACATGTAGCCTCGAAAAACAGTGACACAAACTCAGGACATGTAGCCTTGAACAGTGACTTAAACTCAGGACACGTAGCCTCGAACAGTGACACAAACTCAGGACATGTAGCCTCGAACAACAGTGACACAAACTCAGGACATGTAGTCTCGAACAACAGTGATACAAACTCAGCCTCAAGCAACAGTGACACAAACTCAGCACATGTAGCCTCGAACAGTGACACAAACTCAAGACAGGTAGCCTCGAACAAGCGGGACACAAACTCAGGACATGTAATCTCTAACAAGAGTGACACAAACTCTGGACATGTAGCCTCAAGCAACAGTGCCACAAACTCAGGACATGTAGCCTCGAACAGTGACACAAACTCAGGACATGTAGCCTCGAACATTGACACAACCTCAGGACATGTAGCCTCGCACAGTGACACAAACTCAGGACAAGTAGTCTCGAACAACAGTGATACAAACTCAGCCTCAAGCAACAGTGACACAAACTCAGGACATGTAGCCTCGAACAGTGACACAAACTCAGGACATGTAGCCTCGAAAAACAGTGACACAAACTCAGGACATGTAGCCTTGAACAGTGACTTAAACTCAGGACACGTAGCCTCGAACAGTGACACAAACTCAGGACATGTAGCCTCGAACAACAGTGACACAAACTCAGGACATGTAGTCTCGAACAACAGTGATACAAACTCAGCCTCAAGCAACAGTGACACAAACTCAGCACATGTAGCCTCGAACAGTGACACAAACTCAAGACAGGTAGCCTCGAACAAGCGGGACACAAACTCAGGACATGTAATCTCTAACAAGAGTGACACAAACTCTGGACATGTAGCCTCAAGCAACAGTGCCACAAACTCAGGACATGTAGCCTCGAACAGTGACACAAACTCAGGACATGTAGCCTCGAACATTGACACAAACTCAGGACATGTAGCCTCGCACAGTGACACAAACTCAGGACATGTAGTCTCGAACAACAGTGATACAAACTCAGCCTCAAGCAACAGTGACACAAACTCAGGACATGTAGCCTCGAACAGTGACACAAACTCAGGACATGTAGCCTCGAACAAGAGTGACACAAACTCAGGACATGTAGTCTCGAACAACAGTGACACAAACTCAGGACATGTAGTCTCGAACAACAGTGATACAAACTCAGCCTCAAGCAACAGTGACACAAACTCAGCACATGTAGCCTCGAACAGTGACACAAACTCAGGACATGTAGCCTCGAACAGTGACACAAACTTATAACATGTAGCCTCGAATAGTGACACAAACTCAGCACATGTAGCCTCGAACAACAAGATCTGCATCTCCGCTTGCTAAGTTTTCCAGGTGTATTTAATGTAGCTGTCGTTCGTTGGTAGTTTGTAACTGTAGTCAACCTACCTCTAGATCCAGACACGCCCTCGACTGAGCCCCACGAGGCTACAGAGAGGTCAAAGTTGTAGCTCAAGTGACTAAAGCCTGGCATGTCGTCAACGTCTGAGCAGCCCTCAGTTCTCTCTGCCAATCTAGGCTTTTCCATGTCGTCCACACGCTCCAGTAAGGCACTTAAACTAAATATTGGTACCTGGCTTACTGACATGAAAGAAAAGACAGTGAGTACGGGAACTGGTACCTTACATCATAAAAACAGACACTTCATCGCCGACAGTAGTGTCTGCGGTGGGACTACATTTGTGTTTAAGTGGACATGTAGAGGATAACCCACAGTATAAATCAGTGGCATGCATCAGTTGGACTCCTATGCTTCATTTTAAAGAATAAGAAGAAATTGTGGGTGATTCTATTTTTAGCTTTTTGAACTTATGTGCTAATTTTCTAATAGAGTTCTTTCTCTTCGTGAATGGTTATCACCCTTTGCTGCCACTGCTGGGACAGACGACGAAGTTCATCACGCTAATGGCGTCCCACGGCCGACAACTCGCTGCTGAGTGCTGCACACACATGGCCTCTAACCTTTCCGCATGTTCCTGACACGATGGGTCGCGTGCCTTCGACACGTGCTAATCGTCTTTTGAAGAAGTCATCGAGCTGATGCACGCAAGATAATGTTCAGCAGGATGTAGGCTTAGTCTTATTTCCACAACCGAAGCTGGTACTTTAAAAAAAAATGTTTTAATTTCGTTTGTCTGTTTTCTTTCTCTGAAAAGGTGGATGTCAAACGTATCAAGAAATATCAGATTTGTCAACAGCGGATTTAACTGTGAGTCTGTTGTGCTTGTACCGGACCAAATATCAGACTCCCCGCTGACAAACGGCAAATTCGCCCCATAAGATTTTCCCGTTGAATTTTTCATACGATCTCTTACAGGACCTACATGGTGATGATGCGTCTTTTCACTCCAACAACTGAAGCATCCACTAATAATAATTATAATTTGTCCACCGTCGGTGATGAGACCCAGCAACATCATCCCCTGTCATTCTGCATCCTTGAGCCTGTGTGCGCTCGTGTTACTGACTGATCAAGTCAATTGACACTCGGAGAGTTTTTTGACACGCCTGGGAAACATAATCCGCAGCTGCCACTGGTATAGCCTCTACTCTAGACTTTCGTTTATCTTGAGCTTCCCGAACACGAAGGCCCTCGCTGGTGGCGTCGGCATATTTGACCGCACCTTCCTAGTTTGAACAATTTCGAGTCAAGTTTTCTCAAGTGGCCATGTCTATTTGACATCACGACTCCTCCAGACGCATTTAAACGCTTTTTTTGTTGTTGACGTCTTCGTGATTGTATTACTTTCATCAGGTGCTATACAGAAACCTCTTTGTGAGTCTTTCATTTAACATTCGAGCAATTTGTCCAAACCATCTCACTTGTGCTTTCTGGAAAAGTGCATGGATACTAGGTATGCTGGCTCTGAGTTCATTATTTGTGCTATAGTCTTGCCAGCAAATGCGTCCAGACAAGTCACATGGGAGTAATTCAACCTCATGGCATCTCCAGTTTAGACAATCCAACTTTCACACACGGAGAGCAAGTTTGCAGACCTTCAGCTTAGTCGTTATGCTGATTCCTCGACGTACACACACAGGCCTTTGCTATTCTATTAGCCAGCTCATCAGCAAGTCACTGATCTCGACAGCTTACTTCCCAGGTAGACACATGTTTCAACCGCTTGTAATTTCTGTGGCCTCACTGTAACCACTGACTGCTTATACAGTGTCCCTGCGACTGGATGGTACAATACCTCAGTTTGAGTTATTTTGATGGTCAAGTCAAAGATGTCACAAGCAGCCGAGAACCGGTCCATGCCTTACTGCATATTCTGTTCTGAGCTACTATTCAGAGCAGTCCTCCGCAAACAAGAGTTCTCATAGTATAGCACAGGGCTTCTCAAAATAGTGGTCAGGACCCTTCTGTAGGTGGCGTAAATTTTAAGAAATGTCATAAGCAATTAGGTAAATCCTTTCCTGAGTATATGGCTCAGCCAAACAGGAGTGTATGGCCCAGCCAAACCGGAGTATATGGCCCAGCCAAACCGGAGTATATGGCCCAGCCAAACCGGAGTAAATGGCTTAGCCAAGCCGGCGTATATGGCCCAGCCAAACCGGAGTATATGGTCCAGCCGAACCGGAGTATATGGCCCAGCCAAACCGGAGTATATGGCCCAGCCAAACCGGAGTATATGGCCCAGCCAAGCCGGAGTATATGGCCCAGTCAAACCGGAGTATATGGCCCAGCCAAACCGGAGTATATGGCCCAGCCAAACCGGAGTATATGGCCCAGCGAAACCGGAGTATATGGCCCAGCCAAACCGGAGTATATGGTCTAGCCAAACCGGAGTATATGGCCCAGCCAAACCGGAGTATATGGCTCAGCCAAACCGGAGTATATGGTCCAGCCAAACCGGAGTATATGGCCCAGCCAAACCGGAGTATATGGCTCAGCCAAACCGGAGTATAATGTCCAGCCAAACCGGAGTATATGGTCTAGCCAAACCGGAGTATATGGCCCAGCCAAACCGGAGTATATGGCTCAGCCAAACCGGAGTATATGGTCCAGCCAAACGGGAGTATATGGCCCAGCCAAATCGGAGTATATGGCACAGCCAAACCGGAGTATAATGTCCAGCCAAACCGGAGTATATGGCCCAGCCAAACCGGAGTATATGGCCCAGCCAAACCGGAGTATAAGGCCTAGCCAAGCGGTCTATAGGGCCTAGCCAAGCGGTCTGTAGGGCCTATTCAAGCCAAAGTATGTGGCCACCGGTACAGTCGGTCTCTTTTCAGGAGGCCTGTCCTATATCATTTGTTGTGCTTGTACAGTGGTAGTTTTCGTAGAAATGTATGTTACACAAGAAGGTCGCTAGCCTCATGCACAACTCTCTTAAGATGGCTTTAACGACATACATGTAGATGCAGAGGTCCTATTCTTTCCTCCCTGGAAGCGGCCAGAGCATCCACACGGGAAGCTTACTGAACTAACGAATACTCATTTAGTGTCCGGGGGACGGCGTGGGCTAGTGGTTAAGTGACACGGCTCACAACTAGAAGGTGCTGGGTTCGATCCCCAAACACAGCGCCGGCCGTTACCACGGGGAAGCAAACCTTTAGAAAATGCAGGAGGAAGCAGGCCCTTACATAAAATGAATGCTGAAGTCGGATGCACTGGGCCGACAGGCGCAAAATAAAAACACAGTGTAACGCACACCGCTTTAGGGAATAGAAAAATAAGGCGAACGGAAAAAAATAAATTACTGTCCTGGTAGAATACCGCTGACATGTTTCCTGTTCTTCTCTCCTGTGCTCAGCAATATATCACCTCGCTCCCAGCAATCGCGCCTTAAGTGAACGTTTATTAATCACTGCCGGTAACACATTTTCAGATAGCAGATGTTGTCTTTTGTCAGAGAATGTTGCGGGACATGTATTTACAAACGAATACAAGTTTCACACAACTTTGACTTCAAAATGAATTTATGTTTAGTGTTTAGAGGTTAGTTCGTAAACTGTTTTTAGGTATTTGCCACATTCTTGTTACTATTTAACACTTTAAAACGTAATATGGTATTGTAGAATATTGCATAATTATATGAAATCCCGGCAGATCACAACTTTTGATGGCGATCCATTCATTCACTAATCGTAATCGTATTCGTGTTCTGCTCATTTGTTTAGGCCTCTACCCGAATACAGGAAAATAGTAAAACGTCCTATTCTGTGCACATCTAGCTGTTATCAAGTTTAGCGCTCTATTCTGTGCACCTCTAGTTGTTATCAAGTTTAGCGCCCTATTCTGTGCACCTCTAAGTTGTTATCACGTTTAGCGCCCTATTCTGTGCACCTTTAGTTGTTATCAAGTTTAGCGCCCTATTCTGTGCACCTCTAAGTTGTTATCAAGTTTAGCGCCCTATTCTGTGCACCTCTAAGTTGTTATCAAGTTTAGCGCCCTATTCTGTGCACCTTTAGTTGTTATCAAGTTTAGAGCTCTATTCTGTGCACCTCTAGTAGTTATCAAGTTTAAACCTTCAGGATCTCCGCATCTTTACTGTATATATTCATAGAATAGTTCTCAGAAGCACTCTATTTGTGACAGCCGCCTGAGTGGAGCCACTGCCACACTAGAGCATGTTGTAAGAGACGGCTAACAGTGTGGTATAGGCTATCTAGGGTAGATGAATTTTCAGCTCATGGCATTGCACACCCACCACTCACGCAGACCAGCATCATGCTGAGTGTGAAGTATCTTTAGGGACTTGATAGAAATCTCTAAAATGTATACTTCACGCTTGATAGATAGAAATCTCTAGAATGTATACTTCACGCTTGATAGATAGAAATCTCTAGAATGTATACTTCCCGCTTGATAGATAGAAATCTCTAGAATGTATACTTCACGCTTGATAGATAGAAATCTCTAGAATGTATACTTCACGCTTGATAGATAGAAATCTCTAGAATGTATACTTCACGCTTGATAGATAGAAATCTCTAGAATGTATACTTCACGCTTGATAGATAGAAATCTCTAGAATGTATACTTCACGCTTGATAGATAGAAATCTATAACATGTATACTTCACGCTTGATAGATAGAAATCTCTAAAATATATACTTCACGCTTGATAGATAGAAATCTCTAGAATGTATACTTCACGCTTGATACATTAATACAATGGAACACATTGTTTTTATGGGGATCAGGAGAAGGACGAGAGGTAGGGGGAAGAAACGAAAGACAAGAAGAAGAAAAAAAAAGAAGTAAAAGAAGAAGCAGGAGTAGGAGAATGAGAAGAAGAAGAAAAAGAAGAAGAAGAAGAAGAAGAAAAAGAAGAAGAAGAAGAAGAAGAAGAAGAAGAAGAAGAAGAAGAAGAAGAAGAAGAAGAAGAAACACGACGGAAAAGAAAATGAATGGATGGGAACGTTATGAGCGTTCTTGTACCGTTCCAGATTGGATGAGTCATAATAATTGTTTCATAACCCACCTGGCTGAACCACTTGACTGAGCCACCTGGCTGACCCATCTGACTGAGCCACCTAACTGAGAGTAGCAAACCCCACAGTTTGCCCTGGCCGTTATTCTAAAAACGAACACTATCACACTCGTCCACATCATGACCACACACTGCGAATAATATATCACACAGCAGATGGCATATTTATTATATAATACTCATACCAGAAAAATGAGTAGTGAAATTACAAACACAATACAATACATATGATATTAACTAAATATTCCTATATTATATATATGTGAATACAAATATTAACTAAAGCGGAAATTGTAAGCATTAGCTATTGATGGAATTCCCAACTATCTAAAACCCGATTCTATTGCCTACTCACATCACACACACATCTCTTTAACTGCGTCCTCAACACACCTTATCAAAAACTCTTCCTCACTCAAATCCCCTCAGGCGGGCGATCTGGACATACCTCGTTCACAACGTGTCCTGCTTACAACACACGTTCAGATTATCTATTAATACAAAACTCACACACCTATTTGAGCGATCCTGTTCTATCACTAACATTCGTGCAACAGTCTATCAATCGCTCCTCTATATAAGTCGGTATGCTAAACCAGACTCCTATCTACATTCACTCTCTCGCTCTCCTCTCCTCTCCATCCAGCCTCCTGAGCTAAACTTTGTCGCGAGTTATATACACTCAAACAAAGTCAGAGTTTTGCCAATGGATCTCATGGGATGGCTCTGTTCAGTCTTATTGGAACGAAATACTTTGCACACCTGTCACTCATCTATTGCAGCAAGCTCCGCTGCCGTACCGACTGTCACTCATTCTCCCCCTACCCAAATCGGAAGGCCAGTGGTCAGCTCATACCTGTCCACATTCTTTGCCCCAACTCTGTTCTCCTTTGTTGAGGCGGCGAGTGACCTTGACACACATTCAGGTACGTTTGTTATCAGCAACCACATCACCCCTGTCCTAAACTCTCTGCTCCGGTAGGAACTGTTACATGAGCTAGCTGACTGAGAAACCAGACTGAGCTAGCTGACTGAGAAACCTGACTGAGCCACCTGACTTAGCTAGCTGACTCAGTCACCTGACACAAAGTCCAAAGAGCGTTGGAGCGTTATTGGAAAACACAAAGTCCAAAGAGTATCTGATCGATTTGATCGAAACATTGTATCGGGAAGAAGCAGAGATCGGAATAGCTGGGTAGATATCGAATGGTTTGAAGTGCAGAATGGTGGTGTCAGACAGGGGTTTATTAGGTCAGGTCAGGTCATCCCGTAACCGGTGAGGTCGTTGGGGCACATGAAGACATCCTCACAACTCCACGCCACCCCTCTCTGTCAGATGCCGCTGCCTGTGACTCTTTTGGACGGAGACTGGTCCATTCTTTTATGTTGTCCTCCCATGTCTTTTTGGGCCGGCCTCTTCGTAGTCTGCCATGCACCTTCCCGTGAAGGATTCTGTTTGCAAGACCATTTGATCTCGATATGTGACCTTACCAAGTGAGTTTCCTTCTTTTGACAGTTGCCAAGAGGTCTTCGAAAGGCCCTATTGCTGTTGTAATTCTATCTCGTATTTTCTCGTTTGTAACTCAATCTTTGTACGTGACGTTGAAAAGTTTTCGGAAACATCTCATCTCCAAGGCCTGTATCCTTCGTTGAAGGTCAGCTGTAACTGTCCATGTCTCACACGCATAGAGGAATATTGACAGGACCAGTGTACGCATTAATCTGATTTTCGTGCATAGTGCTAACCGTTTATCTTGCCAGATTTTGTTAAGCCATGCAAGCGCCGCTATTGTCTGTGCTATTCTGACCAAGAGTATATACTCACCCCTTATCTTCACCACATAATCTATCAAGAAAACATAATGCGAAACGTCAAGAATGACAACGATTATTAAAAGTTCGGCCCGTCCACAATCAATTCGGGCTGGAACAGTTGATCCTGTCTGTTAAACACAACAGAGAGGAACAAAATGTATACCTAACATCAGCAAAACCAAGATAGTGAACACTGCTGATATGGCAACAAAATCCTAAAGAAGAAAGACTCAAGAAGTTTAGACCGTCAACAGTTATGAATGTCTCGGTTCAATTAAAAGCAACAATAAGAGGTGGACAAAAATAAGTAGGTAGCAGGTTGGTCAGAGGATAAGTCAAATGAGAAATAAGTAGCATGACACTGAAGAAATGATACCAATCAAAATCCGTTGGGCATGTATCTTCTCAGTGGCAAAGTTTGGATCCGAGACTTGGAGGAGGCACACAATCGTTAAGAAAGAAGATTGAATCATTGGGGTTACAATGATAGAGAAAAGGGCTCAAAATAAAGACCATTATTAAGACATTTTGAGCATGG
This sequence comes from Ariolimax columbianus, assembly GCA_036924085.1. NCBI lineage: Eukaryota > Metazoa > Mollusca > Gastropoda > Stylommatophora > Arionidae > Ariolimax > Ariolimax columbianus. Next base: position 141,208,842 of record JAVGWX010000003.1, read on the forward strand.
TTAAAAAGCCAGCAAGCTCACATGGTATGGGCATGTTTCAAGATCGTCTGGATTGACCAAGACGGCTCTGCAATGTACTGTGCATGGGAAGCGTAAGAGGGGGAGGCAGAAAAAGATATGGGAAGACAAGCTTAGAAAGTAGACGGGAATGTCCATAGCTAGAACAAATATCCTGGCACAAAACCAAATGGAGAGGCGGGAACTGGTCCAACAATCTGCAGTATTGGTGCCTCAATGCAGTGGCGGGAACTGGTCCAACAATCTGCAGTATTGGTGCCTGGAGTGGCGGGAACTGGTCCAACAATCTGCAGTATTGGTGCCTGGAGTGGCGGGAACTGGTCCAACAATCTGCAGTATTGGTGCCTGGAGTGGCGGGAACTGGTCCAACAATCTGCAGTATTGGTGACCCAATGACCTTTCATGTTACGGGACTGATGATGATAATGATGCTCAAAATACCACGGGTAGCGAGAAATATAAACACGGAAGATCATTTATGAGCCAATAGTACGTCTAGGAAACAACAAATTTGACAACATCAAACGACAGAATAGTCCAGAAAACATTCTAGATAGCATGGCGCTTAGAAGGCCAGTCGGGACCCACTCAGGGAGTCAGGGATTGTTTAATGTGTTGTATACGGTATACTAAGTCTTCTGAACAAGAATTGCCACGGGAAGAGACTTTAATAACTTCAATCCCGAAGCTGCAGCCCCGATTCAGGCAGCTGAAACCCTCATATTTCAAAGAGCCGGCAGAAAAACCAGTGCTTATTTTAACAGACGTCCTGTTAATGTTAACGGTCCTCAAGAACCAGCATAATCATGAACTGGAAGTCACTCCAACACTTGAGTGAGTGCTACAAAGGAAGCACAATTCAGTGGATATAAACTCACTGAAAGAAGCAATAATATCTGGAAAGATATCAGTGGAACAAATGTTGAAGAAAAGCGAGTTTTGAAATAATTCTAGAGAATCTAAAAGAGAAATTTGCAGGTAACAAACAAACAAAGTTTAAAACTAGATCAGTAGTTAAATGTAGAAGAGCTTTAAATAAAGTTTAGAACAAATATGTAGAGGCAGAAAAATCGAAAGAAACATATTTAAAATATTTGGACACACAAAACATAGCTCAGAAAATGTCGGCTATAAAATAAAACTTGCTCAAAAGATCCAGACTGATAGCAAGAGTTTATTTTCTTATTCAAGAAATAATCAGAGAAGGAAACACAAAGTAGGCCCTCTAAAAGACAGCACATGAAACATAATAAGTGAGAAAAGGGATGCTGCCAATCTACTGAATCAGTACTTTGGCACAGTCTACACAAAATCAAACTGATCGACGATCCAGAGCCCATATATATTTTCCAAAGGGACATTGGAACAGGGGGATTAACATCAGTCTGGATTACGGATGACATGGATTTTAAACAATTGAAAGGGTTGAAAGTGAATAAATGTTCCGGTCAAGATGGTATTCATCCAAATCTGATGTTTGAAATTGAGACCAGTAAGCAAAACCATTAGCCATATTATATTCTGAGTGGTCTGGAGGTAAGAGGTCGGCCTCGGGTGCTGGAGGTCGCGTGTTCAAATCACGGCCGTGTGCAGTGTTCCGTACGTTATGTAACATCCCTCGGCAGTTGGGCGTCAAACAGAGAAGGGCCTCTGCCCCGGCAACATTTAGAATGATGTTAACAGTCTAGCCAATCAGTTACGGGACACCGCCGGCACTACGGAGATCGTGCTTTTTGATGAGATTCTCCAAAACTATGGAGAAGAACAAAAATGTAGATACATGTACAGTCTTCCCCATGGGTAGCACGCTGAAGTTGGATGCACTGGGTCGACAGGCGCAAAATAAAAACCACAGTGCAACGCACACCGCCTTAGAGATTAGAGAAATAAGGCGAACGTAACAAACACAATTAAAAAAATAAAAGTCCTTATGGGTAGATCCAATATGGAACATATTTACAGAATGGGAGAGAGCAATATTAGAAAGATAAATAACGAAAGGGACCTAGGTGTTATAATAGATCATACGGGTAAGGTGAGTGAGCAAGTTAAGGTAGCGGTGAAAAAGACAAATGCATTGATAGGTATGATAAAAAGAAATATTAAACATAGGAACAAGGAAGTGATAGTCAAACTGTATAAAGCATTTGTTAGACCTAGATTGGAGTACTGTGTACATGTGTGGAGTCCTTATCATAGAGGGGATATAAACATGCTGGAAATGATACATGTAAGAGCGACAAAGCTGATAATGGGATTCCAGAATTAGTTATGAGGAAAGGCTAAGAATAACCGACCTACAGTATCTAGAAATGAGAATAATTCGAGGTGACTTAGTACAGGTTTATAAGATGATTAGATAAACGGATAAATTAGACTTTAACAAGTTTTTCAAAGTACAACAATAGGAGAGCACAGCTATAAATTAGTAAAAGAAAGATACACATTAGGTATGAAATACTTTTTTAAGGTCAGAGCGTGGTGAATGTTTGGAATTCATTGAAATTGGAAATAGTGGAGGCATGGTCAGTCAGTGCATTCAAGAATAGATTGGATGCGCATGGGTATTTTAGATCAAGGAATTAGAAGAAACTGGTTGTATACAGACTATGCAGTCTTCTAAACCAGTTTAAGTTAGTTCAGTTCAGCATTCCAGGCTTCGAAGAAGCGACAGACTTGCCAACGAGGAAGGAATATTCAACAAAGTGGCACAGTATCAACGTATGACGAGACAAAGCAAGGCCTCGTACAGATCGAAATGAAAGCACCCTAGCCATATAGACAAAAACATGCTCTACCACCGAGGTCAGGTGATCATCTTCCGGCGGCGACACAGTAGACTGATATGTCATCTTCATAATAAATTCAGCTGGCATTGCGGACCTTTGTACCAGTGGCACAGGGTCCATAACAGTGGAACACCTAAAGTCATGCCCAGTGAAACAGCACGAGGCAACAATCAATGTCCTTCCATGAAAAACTGTACGGAAGTGAACAGAGCTCAAGTTTGACTGCTGCCTTTGTTACAGTCATTGAAGAAGAAAAAGAAGAAGAAGAAATAGTAGGTTATCTGAACGTAGAGCAAGTGGAAGTTGACTTAACAAAAAGAACAAAAACAAGCGGGTGACACTGGCCAAGGTAACTAGACGACACAAGAATGACAATTCTGGTTCATTTGTGGACATGTAACAGTTAGCAACAGTATTCGGTTTACCTCCCTTTCCATATTTTTGTAATTCGTGTCTTGTTGTACTGCCAGGCGTTCCTATTTGTGGAAACCGTTACTTGCCACTCCTAACTTTCAAGTGTACTTTATATCGGTACTTTCTTAAACATTCTTATACAACCGACTTGCAGAACTCGTCAGGGACCGAGTCATCCCTTCGTTCACCATGGCCGCCTGATCCGTCTTGTCTCTCCTTCAGTTCTCTGTTCTGTTCATCTCGTTCTTAACTTTACAACTTGTAATTCTGTTACGGGCATGGTCATTAATTGGTATACCTCTGCATTTTACTAGATGCTAACTATATAATCATTTATTTTCTCTTCTTCTTCTTCGACGTCGTTATGAAAAAAGACGTTCTGTTAAGTTGTGTCGTAGTTTACAGCGAAGCTGCTATATCTGAGCCTTTAGGTCCCACATTCGATTTCGCTCTTCGATCCATATTTTCTTTGCCAGACTGCACGAGTGTAGCCTAAATTCAGAGCCGCCACTTGGAGGCTCAATAGGGTCTTGGTCCCATTTGGTTCGCTGACCCTGATACAACACGCTATGATTGGCTAGTTGCTCTCAGCTCATTCACTGCTACGTCTTCCGCCCCTAGACGCTGTACAATGTAAGGCAGTTTGTTGCTGGTCAAATTGTCAGTTAAATACGCTCATTAGCGACCTAACTGTGAGAGAGCGAGTCCATATATTGAGTAACATTTGTCCCGACAGCGTCGCCTACTTCCTTCAAGCCCCACGAGACGGGTTTTGCCCGCGTCTGATTGGATGTTTCATGCAGCCCCATCTTTCACGTTTTACGTTTAGCATATTTTGAATTCTCCTTGTTGCTCGGGTTTCATGCTCGACTCGTGACTGGGAACATAGGCCAGCACGTGCAAGCCTCGGTGGACCACGCGCCTGGAACAGGACTGTCCATAATGTGGTCACAGAAGCGTAGATTAGTGTTCTTTGTCTCAGATTGAATAGGCCTGGCCTACTTCACATGAACGTGTCTATCAATGGACGCGTATGCCTAAGGAAAAGATCGCGTGCTGTGCGCATTCCTCGCCGTGCACATACACGTGGTGAGAGAAGCAATCGGGAAATGCGTTCCTTGTCTCTGCATACAATACCACATGCGCACGTCATCCTTCAGCAGTCTCCTTACGCAAGTCTAGAAATAGTATTATTTGATTGAGTCTAACGTTGAAGATACATCCTTCTGTATCATTTATGATGTTCGAAACGTAAGAATCGTCCACTACACGCCCCAGTAATCGACTGCGCTCGCAGTTTGCCCGCGGCATGCGAAGGGTTTCACCAAAAATCTGCCGTTTCAAATAGTGCACCGAACAACACTTGTACCAGGCACATTTTTGGGTTGACAGCACCCGTGGCGAGGGACGGTTGTGCATTTGCGTACGCACCTGTGTTCACATTGGCGCGTGCATCACCTTGATGTGCAGCATGGACAGCAGGTAGTATTTGCCTCGCTCGTTGATCAGCATATACAAGAGATAAACCTGTCTTGTAGGATCTACACGCGACAGTTCTCACCCACGTGACTGCCACACCTGGCCCGCTAATCCTAACCTATATTGTTTTAATCACACCCGAGCCCTACCCAGATTGAAGAGAATACAACCACGGTAACCTCCCCAAAAATGAAGTAATAAACAACTATAGAGGTTTGCTCATGGTGTGTGATTCTTAGTGCGCCTTACTTAGGACGAAAGATTGGGTGAACGCCACTTCCGTGCATGTCGTAACAGGCGAATCCGTGGATGTGGTTAACAACCTCACAATGAAACACAATTGTTACTAAAACCACTCGGATACAGGCTTCTTGTGAAGGACCAAGTTGTAGTGCTGGTCTCATACTTTACTTTGACCAGTCATCACAGTTTTTGAACCCCTTCTGTGTGTTTCCCTAGACTGCATACCTGGCCCACAGCACATCCGTGCATATAACAATAGGCGACTACCTACCTCATCATAATGCTACAGAAATCACCTCTGCAGTAACACACAAAGTGATTTGACCTAGATTTCCTTTAAGGCACCATCTACATGGCCGCCTAATCCTTTGCAGGGAGCCAACTTGAGAGGAAGTATACATATTCTACAAATAGAAAGCAAATTCTTACTACCTCAGCTTTGTCAGTCATTTCCGTCGACAAGGTACAATTAACAAAACTAAAACAACTGGGGGGGGGGGGTGGAGGGCCGTGGTGTAGCCTTCCCTTTGTTCTGATTATGAACAGTGGCTGGGCTGGGACTGGTCCAGCACGGTTATATCACGTGAGGAGGACTGGCAGGTCATTGCTCGGCACGACGACCTGGCGGTGATGCATATAATCAGCTCATTATTACAATTTGTCCGTCAAAAATAGATGCCTCAGTGCCTTTCTCGCCCCTAGAGGTTCTGGCGCTGAAACTAGTAGTTTGATTGTTTGTCTGTACCAACCACACACACAGAGGCGGACCAAATCGGCAAGGGCGGGGAATGAGGAGTGGGGAGAAGGCCAGGGGGAGACTACACATGCAATAAATAAAAAGCAAACAGGACCCAGTGTTATCGATGTTATCAACCTACGGACATTCTTTGAACAGGGGAGACAATGCGACGTTGTTCAACGGAATAATGAACAAAGAGACGCAATGTGTTGCAACAGATGTTTCCAGATCAATGAGAGACGAGAGTTGAGGAGGGGTTGGGTAGAGGAAAAATTGACGGACGGGCCATGGACGGTCACAGTCCGTGTTGATAGATAGGCAGGAAACTTGGGGGGGGGGGGGGGGTGTGGAGTGAACTATCTGGTTTGGTTGTTTGAAATAGACAAGCAGTCTAAGTGCGGGTCGCGAGTTCGCGTGACCGTTTGGAGGTGATAGCAACACAGATGTGTCCTCGACCACCCTTAGTAAGGGGGGAGAGGGGATTCAGTGTTCTCAAGGTAATGTGTCCCCCTCGGGTGGCGGAGGTCGCAGGTTCGAATCACTCTGGACACTGGGATTTTGTTCACGTGGGTACTCTGGTTAAAATTCACCTGAGCTCTGGGTAGTGAGATAGGACACCTGAGCTCTGGGTAGTGAGATCGGACTCAAGTGCCCAGTTCCCCAGGTGGTTTGTTAAGAGCAGCTTTAGATGGCGTCTAACAGCCTGCGGGTGTACTTAGTTCTAATGTTGAGTCTATTATGCCACCCTCCAAGAAACTGATTGTATACAGACTCTGTAGAGTCTTCTAAGCCAGTATAAAGACGTTAAGTTAAGTTAGTTACGTTAAAATGGATAACGAAAAAAATAACAACAAACATAACTTATTGGGTGAACCACAGAGCCAGATGGAGAGACAACTTAATAAAGCCAAGCTAACCAGGAGGAGAGACAATTAATAAAGCCAAGATCATCAGATTGGGAGACAATTAATAAAGTCAAGCTAACCAGGAGGAGAGAGTTAAGAAAGTCAAGATAACCATTACGGTAACCAGTTAATAAAGTCTAGATAAACAGTAAAGGAATAAGTCAATAAAGGTAAGATAGCCAGAAGAGGAAACGGTTAATAATATCAAGATAAGCGGAAGAGGAATTCGTTTATAAAGGCAAAGTAGCCAGGAGAGGAATCAGTTAATGAAGTTAAAATAACCATGACATCATCATCATCAGTCCCATAACATAGAAGGTCGTTGAGGCACCGTTATTGCAGTTTGTCGAACCAGTTACACCATACAACAGAGGTTTGTCTTGGGCCGCTACACACCTAACGGAGCCCATCTCTCTCCAGGTGTCAGTTCATTATAGTTGTGTCTAAATTTCATACAACAAAGCTGACACTGTCTGCAGTTAGGGTGGAGGGCGCCAATCTCGTGATGTTCAGCCGGGTTTAAGCGTAGTGCTATTCATAAAGCCGATGTCCATTCCAGTATAATGGGACGGAAGAAAACACACAAAACAAACGAATTAACCAGTTGAAATGAAAACAACAACACGTTTCCATGAATACAGGTGTAGGTTGTCGACTAGTGTGAATTCCCGGCAAATCCGTAGTCTGGCGGCATCTATAATGAACTAACAGAAGAGCAATGTAGACCCGCAGCCAGTTATGGCGCCATCTTTGCTGCTCTTGGCAGAAACCAAGACAGAAACCATGATAGAAACCAGTTAATAAAGTCTAGATAATCACGTGTGGAGGCAGCAAAAAAGTCAAAATAACCAGTAGTTGTTGTAGTTGTTGTTGTGGTTATTGTTGTTGTGGAGTCTGTGAGAAGTTCTTGTGCGACATAAAGTAGGTAGACGCATTTCTCATTACACTAGTAGTAGAGTCATCACTTTCCACGGCATAGATACGCGGTTCAGCTCCCGTTATCTTTATGGTTTAGTCGACCTAGCAGTAAATGGGTATCTGACTTATTGTTAGAGAGGAAAATGCAGCAAAGAAGGCAACTGTCTACCCCACATCACAAACAGGCGGGTATATCGCACAATCAAGTACATTTTCTGATCTTTCAGGACCTGCTTTGACAGTTTCAGTGGGCATGTTCTTTCTTCCAATGGATCTTTTCCTTCGCTGATCCTCAGATCAAGAACCCGATCTCTCTTACAAAGGACACCGATGTTTGTAAGGCTGTTTTATCTCCAAACAACTTTTGTCTCATATCTGCCTCGCGAGGTGAGTATTGTTCTCTTTTCCAGCGTGAGCATGCAACTTTGTAAGATGTGTTCCACGGTCATGGTATGCTCCCAACATGGACACCTGTCATCTGTCCCAATCCTTACATTGTTGTAAAGATGACATTGAGTCAGTTATGACCAGTTCCTAGTCGTTCCACTGGATCACTAAGGATGTATTGATAACGTCAATACCAAAGATATGAGCACAGAGCGACATGACAGTATCCAACTGTAACCACGTGACAGACATGCAGGTATGTGTCATCGCCTCTCAGACCAGACCACTGTAATAGGATCAAGATGCTGAGCAGCGCATGTGCTGCAGCGGCCAGCGACCCATAGCTATGGTCGCTGGTAGTGGCTCGTTGCTGGTGGTGGTCGCTGGTGGTGGTCGCTGTTGGTGGTCGCTGGTAGTGGTCGCTGGTGGTGGTCGCTGGTAGTGGCTGGTCGCTGGTGGTGGTCGCTGGTAGTGGCTGGTCGCTGGTGGTGGTCGATGGTGGTGGCATATCGCTGGTGGTGGTCGCTGGTAGTGGTTGGTTGCTGGTGGTGGCTGGGAATGGCTGGTCGCTGGTGGTCGCTTGTGGTGGCTCGTGGCTGTTGATGGTCGCTGGTGGTGGTCACTTGTGGTGGTCGCTGGTGGTGGTTGCTGGTGGTGGTCACTTGTGGTGGTCGCTGGTGGTTGTTGCTGGTGGTGGTCGCTGGTGGTGGTCGCTGGTTGTGGTCGCTGGTGGTCGTTAGTGGTGGCTGATGATGGCTGGTCGCTGGTGGTGGTCGCTGGTGGTGGTCGCTGGTGGTGGTCGCTGATAGGGGTCGCTGGTGGTGGTCGCTGGTGGTGGTCGCTGATGGTGGTCGCTGGTGGTGGTCGCTGGTGGTGGTCGCTGGTGGTGGCTGGTTGTGGCTGGTCGCAGGTGGTGGTCGCTGGTGGTGGTCTCTGGTAGTGGTTGGTCGCTGGTGGTGATCGTTAGTGGTAGCTGGTGATGGTCGCTGGTGGTGGTCGCTGGTGGTAGCTTGGGTTGGCTGGTCGCTGTTGGTGGTCGCTGGTTTTTGCGGGGGGTGGTCGCTGGTGGTGGTCGCTGGTTTTCGCGGGTGGTGGTTGCTGGTGGTGGTCGCTGGTGGTGGTCGCTGGTGGTTGCTGGTGATGGCTGGTCGCTGGTGGTGGTGGCTTGTGGTAGCTGGTCGCTGGTGGTGGTCGCTGGTCGCTGGTGGTGGTCGCTGGTGGTGGTCGCTGGTGGTAGTCGCTGGTGGTGATCGCTGGTGGTGGTCGCTGGTGGTAGCTGGTCGCTGGTGGTGGTCGCTGGTGGTAGCTGGTCGCTGGTGGTGGTTGCTGGTGATGGTCGCTGGTGGTGGCTGGCGATGGCTGGTGATGGTGTGTCGCTGGTGGTGGCTGGTGGTGGTTGGTCGCTGGTGGTGGCTGGTGGTGGCTGGTTGTGGTTAGTGGTGGCTAGTGGTGGCTGGTGATGACTGGTCGCTGGTGGTGGCTGGTGATAGCTGGTGGTGGCTGGTGGTGGCTGGTGGTGGCTAGGGCTGGCTGGTGGTGGCTGGTGGTGGCTGGTGGTGGCTGGTGGTGGTTGGTGATGGCTAGTCGCTGGTGGTGGCTGGTCGCTGGTGGTGGCTGGTGATGGCTGGTCGCTGGTGGTGGCTGGTGGTGGCTGGTGGTAGCTGGAGGTGGCTGGTGGTGGTTGGTGATGGCTGGTGGTGGTTGGTGATGGCTGGTGTTGGCTTGTATGGCGGGTGGTGGCTGGTGGTGGTTTGTGATGGCTGGTCACAGGTTGTGGCTGGTGATGACTGGTCGCTGGTGATGGTCGCTGGTGATAGTCGCTGGGGGTGGTTGGTGATGATGGTTGCTGGTGGGTGTTGGTGATGATTACTGGTGATTTTTGCTGGTTGTGGTGGCTGGTGGTAGTTGGTGGTGGTCGCTGGTGGTGGTTGCTGATGGCTGGTGGTTGGTGGTGGTCACTTGTGGTTGGTGGTGGTCGCAGGTGGTCGTTGGTGGTCGCTGGTGGTGGTCGCTGGTGATTGCTGGTCTTTGTCGCTGCTAGAGTTTTGCTACATAAATCTCAACCACATATTCTCTTGTAGACGACCACATCCGTAAGAGGTCACCTTGCCCTCCTGCCCTCCATTACTTAAGTTTTGAAGGAAGACGATTACTAGGACTGTCAGTCATGATGACTCAAGTAGCTGGGGAGCTCTCAGAGTCTGCTACCGATGAATGGTACTTACCCGTGACGGGCCACAGGAGAGAAGGGTATGCCGGCCTCAGACTAGAGTCTATCTAGGAGCAAGGAACAGACTGACAAGTACTTCTGGACGTCGTACAAGACGAGCTTTCAATTAGATGAGTGCACACACGTGAATGAGAACATTGAAATAGGAATCGGGGAAGAAATGGTTGGTGTCGTCAAGTGCTTTCTAACGGTTAAACTGATGAAGCTCTACACTGGGACTAACATATGTGTGTGTGTTAAACTGACGAAGCTCTACACTGGGACTAACATATGTGTGTGTGTTAAACTGACGAAGCTCTACACTGGGAGTAACATATGTGTGTGTGTTAAACTGACGAAGCTCTACACTGGGACTAACATATGTGTGTGTGTTAAACTGACGAAGCTCTACACTGGGAGTAACATATGTGTGTGTGTGTGCGTGCATGCGTGCTTGTGTGCGTGTGGGTGTGCGTGCGTGTTCGTGTGTATGCATAGGTGTGCGTGCGTGTGTGTGCGTGTGTGCGTGCGTGTGTGCGTGCGCGCGTGCGCGTGTGCGCCTGTGTGCGTTTGAGTGTGTGTTTGCGTGTGCGTGCGTGTGCGTGAGTGTGTGCGCGTGAGTGTGTGTCCGTGTGTGCGTGCGTGCGTGCGCGCGTGTGCGTTTGCGCGTGCGTGCGTGCGTACGTGCGTTTGCGCGTGCGCGTGTGCGTGTACGTGTGCGTGTGCGTGTGTGTGTGTGTGTGTGTGTGTGTGTGTGTGTGTGTGTGTGTGTCGATAAGACACAGCCAGTGGCGGACCCATATTTTCGGATCCTGAAGCTTGAACTGCTATGGGGACCCCTTCGAACCCAGCTCCGAGGTCTGGGTAACCGCTGTTATTTCTCCAATGGGGTTGGTCCATCACAGATCATCATACATTTAAAAAGTGTAACCATGTCTTGTATTTTGATTAGGATTCTTGGATTATCTCGTATGTCAAAGTCCCTGATACGGCGAGGCTTAAGGGTCAGCAGTGAATGAGTTGACAGCCGCCATAATCTCATAGCTGGCTGCTTGAGTCAGGGTCATGTAATCATTCTTCTTCTTCTTCTTGTTCTTCGTTCGTTCTCAATCTCCCACTACCAAACACTGAAAGGGTTTAAGTAGCAGAATATAGTCCAGAGAACGGAATGCGTTGTGTCGTAGTTTACAGCTTGACTGCGATATTTCCACCTTTCGGTCCAACACATCCGACTTCAGCAAGTATTTTTTGAGTACCGGGTTAGCATTCCCTCTTCGATCTCTTCTCCTTAGCCAGTCTGCTCTGACGCAGCCTGTTATCCAGGATCACCGCGTGGAGGTGTAGAAGGGTCTTGGCAGCTCTGGTTCGCTGGCCCTGACGCTAGCAGTTAGCTTTGGTTCGCTGGCCCTGACGCTAGCAGTCAGCTATGGTTCGCTGGCTCTGACGCTAGCAGTCAGCTATGGGTCACTGACCACTGCAACTCATGTGCTGCTCCGCATCTTGATCCCATGTAATCATTCAATTTCCATGACGCGCAATTCTCTGTTGTTGCCTTTTACGACATGTATACAGTAAGATTGTCTCATTCTTTCCTCTCCAGTACTGAGGCCGTGGATGGATCCAGCATAAATTGAATAACGTTCTTTCACATTCATTTTGTTCTGACGATTTTATCCTGAAATAATAATACAAAAAAAGCTGTAGTTGTCTTCATTGTTAACATGCAATGTTGTTATTTCGGAAGTCATTGTTAACATGACATGTTGTAATATTGAATCTCATTGTTAACATCAGATGTTATATTGAAGGTCATTATGAACATCAAATGTAGTTATGTTGTAGGTCATTGTTAACATCAAATGTCGTTATATTGAAGGTCAATGTTAACCTAAGATGTTATTCTTAAGGTCAATGGTAACATAACAGGTTGTTATTCTGAAGGTCATTGTTAACATGACATATTGTTATTCTGAAGGGCATTGAATGTGATGCTTAACAAAGCTCAGGAATTAGCTGTAGTAAATCTGGGTAGACTGAAGCGTATTTGATGCTGGAATGCCGTAATTGATGCTGGAATGCCGTATTTGTTACGCTGGTTGCTAAATCGATGTTCATTCCGGGTTATTTGTTAAATATTTGTACACACGTGATTCTTATGTTTGTCTACGTCATCAACCTTAGACAGAGACTTGCTCAACTCGTAGAGTGTTAGGGCATGGTCAACTCGTAGAGTGTTAGGACATGCTCAACTCGTAGAGTGTTAGGTCCTCTTCCACATTTTGGTCTAGGTAGGCTTCTGTCAGCTACAAAGCATTGTCAGTTATATCAGAGCGCAAATTAAACAAAGATTTCTCATCTAGTAATAAATTCTCGCGCAGCAGTTAAGCGGTATGTCCTGGAAAAAGCGACAAAACCAACTGATGTTAAACTTGTTTGTTTAGAGGTTTGCCTTTCTGGATAGCTTTGTTGTAAGATCTAATATAGCGACAAAACCAACTGATGTTAAACTTGTTGTTTGTTTAGAGGTTTGCCTCTCTGGATAGCTTTGTTGTAAGACCTAATATAGCGACAAAACCAACTGATGTTAAACTTGTTGTTGTTTGTTTAGAGGTTTGCCTCTCTGGGTTTGTTGTAAGACCTAATATAGCGACAAAACCAACTGATGTTAAACTTATTTGTTTAGAGGTTTGCCTTTCTGGATAGCTTTGTTGTAAGACCTAATATAGCGACAAAACCAACTGATGTTAAACTTGTTTGTTTAGAGGTTTGCCTTTCTGGATAGCTTTGTTCTAAGACCTAATATAGCGACAAAACCAACTGATGTTAAACTTGTTTGTTTAGAGGTTTGCCTTTCTGGATAGCTTTGTTGTAAGACCTAATATAGCGACAAAACCAACTGATGTTAAACTTGTTTGTTTAGAGGTTTGCCTTTCTGGATAGCTTTGTTGGAAGACCTAATATAGCGACAAAACCAACTGATGTTAAACTTGTTTGTTTAGAGGTTTGCCTTTCTGGATAGCTTTGTTGTAAGACCTAATATAGCGACAAAACCAACTGATGTTAAACTTGTTTGTTTAGAGGTTTGCCTCTCTGGTTTTGTTGTAAGACCTAATATAGCGACAAAACCAACTGATGTTAAACTTGTTGTTGTTTGTTCAGAGGTTTGCCTTTCTGGATAGCTTTGTTGTAAGACCTAATATGGCGACAAAACCAACTGATGTTAAACTTGTTTGTTTAGAGGTTTGCCTTTCTGGATAGCTTTGTTGTAAGACCTAATATAGCGACAAAACCAACTGATGTTAAACTTGTTTGTTTAGAGGTTTGCCTTTCTGGATAGCTTTGTTGTAAGACCTAATATAGCGACAAAACCAACTGATGTTAAACTTGTTTGTTTAGAGGTTTGCCTCTCTGGTTTTGTTGTAAGATCTAATATAGCGACAAAACCAACTGATGTTAAACTTGTTGTTTGTATAGAGGTTTGCCTCTCTGGATAGCTTTGTTGTAAGACCTAATATAGCGACAAAACCAACTGATGTTAAACTTGTTGTTGTTTGTTTAGAGGTTTGCCTCTCTGGGTTTGTTGTAAGACCTAATATAGCGACAAAACCAACTGATGTTAAACTTATTTGTTTAGAGGTTTGCCTTTCTGGATAGCTTTGTTGTAAGACCTAATATAGCGACTAAACCAACTGATGTTAAACTTGTTTGTTTAGAGGTTTGCCTTTCTGGATAGCTTTGTTCTAAGACCTAATATAGCGACAAAACCAACTGATGTTAAACTTGTTTGTTTAGAGGTTTGCCTTTCTGGATAGCTTTGTTGTAAGACCTAATATAGCGACAAAACCAACTGATGTTAAACTTGTTTGTTTAGAGGTTTGCCTTTCTGGATAGCTTTGTTGGAAGACCTAATATAGCGACAAAACCAACTGATGTTAAACTTGTTTGTTTAGAGGTTTGCCTTTCTGGATAGCTTTGTTGTAAGACCTAATATAGCGACAAAACCAACTGATGTTAAACTTGTTTGTTTAGAGGTTTGCCTCTCTGGTTTTGTTGTAAGACCTAATATAGCGACAAAACCAACTGATGTTAAACTTGTTGTTGTTTGTTCAGAGGTTTGCCTTTCTGGATAGCTTTGTTGTAAGACCTAATATGGCGACAAAACCAACTGATGTTAAACTTGTTTGTTTAGAGGTTTGCCTTTCTGGATAGCTTTGTTGTAAGACCTAATATAGTGACAAAACCAACTGATGTTAAACTTGTTTGTTTAGAGGTTTGCCTCTCTGGTTTTGTTGTAAGATCTAATATAGCGACAAAACCAACTGATGTTAAACTTGTTGTTTGTTTATAGGTTTGCCTCTCTGGATAGCTTTGTTGTAAGACCTAATATAGCGATAAAACCAACTGATGTTAAACTTGTTTGTTTAGAGGTTTGCCTTTCTGGATAGCTTTGTTGTAAGACCTAATATAGCGACAAAACCAACTGATGTTAAACTTGTTGTTTGTTTAGAGGTTTGCCTTTCTGGATAACTTTGTTGTAAGATCTAATATAGCGACAAAACCAACTGATGTTAAACTTGTTTGTTTAGAGGTTTGCCTCTCTGGTTTTGTTGTAAGACCTAATATAGCGACAAAACCAACTGATGTTAAACTTGTTTGTTTAGAGGTTTGCCTCTCTGGATAGCTTTGTTGTAAGACCTAATATAGCGTTAACTTTGGCTGAACGCCGAACATATAAAAAAATAAGGGATTTCTTACAGAACGTGTCGTCTTGGGGGTCCAGGTAATACTAACTGGTATGTGACTGGCACAGCCTAGCCATGGTGGAATAGAGACCAAAGGTCAACATCTGATTGAAAAGCTGGCTGCCCCAAGAACATTTTGTAATGCAATAAATATCAGATTTTAGAAATGCTTTCTTTCGATTAACATGTTTTGCTGTGGCAGTCTCTCTATCTCCGCTCTATCGTGCTTCTTCTCCGTCTGCTGTCTAACTTTCCTATAGTATGTCTCTTCATCTCGCATTCTCTTTCCGCTCTCTCTCAATTCCTTTCCTCGTTCCATCTTTTTAAAAAAACAGTCGGCCAATCTCTTTAATTGTAGTTTTCATTAGCTTTTCTGCATGTCCCTACAATATCTCTCTGTCTCTCTCTCTCTCTCTCTCTCTGTCTCTGTCTCTCTCTCTCTCTCTCTGTCATTAACCTCTGTGTTGTTTCTGTCTAATAAAAAGTCAATTGGGTAGTCAATCGTTTTTACATCACACAATGTATTAGAACTTGAGCCGGAACCCCACCCTATTTACACGACAGCCATCTCAAGCAGCCACAAATAAGATCAAATAAAAGTGTTTAATAAAACATGTCTCCTTGTTTCCAATACCAGACCCGCCATATTTGCCCAGCTATTCGCTGACGAGATAAGAACAATCAATTCTCATCATGCCAGGTTGTATTGCCGGAAATGACGAGTTTGCCAAACAGCCATGTTAGTTTTATTTGATCAATATTAAATGGCGCATGTGTCTTCTGTCATGCTCTCACTATTACTGTTCATGTCCTCTTCTGCAGCTAGTGTCCTCTCCTTGTCCTCTCCTTCTCCTCTCCGTGTCCTAATTATTATCTCCTTCAGCTAGTGTCCTCTTCTTGTCCTCTCCTTGCCCTCACCTTGTCCTCTCCTTCAACTAGTCTCCTCTTCTTGTCCTCTCTTACAACTAGTATCGTCTACTCGTCCTCTCCTTGTCCTCTTTTTTCAATTAATGTCCTCTCCTTGTCCTCTTCTTGTCCTCTCTTTGTCCACTCTTTGTCCTCTCCTTCAGTTAGTGTTTTCTCCTTGTCCTCTCCTTCAACTAGTGTCATCTCCTTGACCTCTCCGTGTCCTCTTCTTGTCATATCCTTCCACGTGTCCCCCTTGTCCTCTCCTTCAACTAGTGTCCTTCTTATTCTCTCCTTCAACTAGTTTCCTCTCCTTGTCCTCTCCTTCTAGTCTCATCTTTTTCAATTAGTGTCCTAATTTTTCTCTCCTTGTCCTCTTTTTGTCCTCTCCTTGACTTCTTCAATTATTATCCTCTCCTTGTCCTCTTCTTTACCTAGTGTCCTCTTCTTGTCCTCTCCTTGTCCTGTCTTTGTCCTCTTCTTCAACTAGTGTCATTTCCTTGTCCTCTCCTTCAACTAGTGTCATTTCCTTGTTTTCTCCTTCAATTAGTGTCCTCTCCTTGTCCTCCTATTCAATTACTGTCCTCTTTTTGTTCTCACCTTGTCCTCTCCTCCTCAACTCTTTGTCCTCTCCTTGTCATCTTCAACTAGTGTCCCCTCCTTGTCCTCTCCTTCAACTAGTGTCCTCTCCTTGCCCTCTTCCTGTCCTCTCCTTCAACTAATGTCCTTTCTTTGTCGTCTCCTTCAACTAGTGTCCTCTCCTTTAATTAGGTCTCTCTCTTTGTCCTCTCCTTGTTCTCTACGTATCCTCGCTTTGTCCAAACAACTTCTACTACTACTACTACTACTACTACTACTACTACTACTACTATTACTACTGGTACTGCTACTACTACTACTACTACTACTGCTACTACAACTACTATTACTACTAATACTACCACCACTACTACTACGACTATTACTACAACTACTACTACTACTACGACTACAACAACAACAACAACAACTACTACTACAACTACTACTACTACTACGACTACTACAACTACACAACAACTACTACAACTACTACTACTACTACTACTACTACTACTACTACTACTGCTGCTACTACTGCTACTACTACTACTGCTGCTATTACTGTTACGACTTCACTTGCTACTACTACTACAACTACTACTACTACAGCTACTACTACTACTACCACAACTACTACTACTACTACTACAACTACTACTACTACTACAACTACTACTACTACTACTACTACTACTACTACTACAACTACTACTACTACTACTACTACTACTACTACTACTGCTGCTATTACTGTTACGACTTCACTTGCTACTACTACTACAACTACTACTACTACAGCTACTACTACTACTACAACTACTACTACTACTACTACTACTACAGCTACTACTACTACTACAACTACTACTACTACTACTACTACTACTACTACTACTACAACTACTACTACTACTACTACTACAACTACTACTACTACTACAACTACTACTACTACTACTACAACTACTACTACTACTACAACTACTACTACTACTACTACTACTACTACTACTACTACAACTACTACTACTAATACTACTACTACTACTACTACAACAACTACTACTACTACTACAACTACTACTACTACTACAACTACTACTACTACTACTACTACAACTACTACTACTACTACAACTACTACTACTACTACTACTACTACAACTACTACTACTACTACCACTACTACTACTACCACTACACAGTGACATCTTCTTGTCTCTAGAATTATCTGTCTGTCCGTTCCACAATAACTATTATGCTAATTGTCCCCTACATTCAAAATGCCCTTTGTTGTTCCGCATTAAGTTGGTTTGTAAGGACCTCCCCTTTATTTTGATTATAAATCTGTAAAGCTTGTGTTATGTTGCTTCTAGTTCAGAGCGACCGAGTTCTCGAAGTAACATTACCTGGTTTTATCCCGTTTCTACACGCACCCGTCGATCCAGCTGTAAATCGACATTTAACTTACTGGCAGGAAAGAAAAGACGGACAAAAAGATAGCTGGCCACAATGTTCCTGAAAAGATTCAAGTTAGCGCAGTGAATCCTTTAACACTTCATCCCCGACAACTAACTTCTGGTATTACACTACCCTCAACTTTGACCTGTCTAGCTAATATAATACGTGAATCAGTGAGATAATATTGTTAACGTCGACTCGAGTAATGATGACAGTCTTGATGTTGATGAATGTATCAATGAAAGGGGATCATCTTGCTAACAATATCCTCACCGTTATCGTCAAATAGACGACGTTACTGGCATGGGCGATAACACCGTGGGATGTCCCTATTTATGTTGGCAGAATTGACTTCTCCCTGCCGTGATACTAAACTCCTTAGCCCTTTCCATGCCGTGATACTAAACTCCTTAGCTCTTTCCATACCATGATACTAAACTCCTTAGCCCTTTCCATACCATGATACTAACCTCCTTAGCCCTTTCCATACCATGATACTAAACTCCTTAGCCCTTTCCATATAATGATACTAAACTCCTTAGCCCTTTCCATACCATGATACTAAACTACTTAGCCCTTTCCATATAATGATACTAAACTCCTTAGCCCTTTCCATGCCGTGATACTAAACTCCTTAGCTCTTTCCATACCATGATACTAAACTCCTTAGCCCTTTCCATACCATGATACTAACCTCCTTAGCCCTTTCCATACCATGATACTAAACTCCTTAGCCCTTTCCATATAATGATACTAAACTCCTTAGCCCTTTCCATACCATGATACTAAACTCCTTAGCCCTTTCCATATAATGATACTAAACTCCTTAGCCCTTTCCATACCATGATACTAAACTACTTAGCCCTTTCCATACCATGATACTAAACTCATTAGCCCTTTCCATACCATGATACTAAACGCCTTAGCCCTTTCCATACTATGATACTTAACCCCTTAGCCCTTTCCATGCCGTGATACAGAACTTATTAGCCCTTTCCGTGCCGTGATACTAAACCCATTAGCCCTTTTCCTATCGTGATACTAAACCCTTTAGCCCTTTCCCTGCCGTGATACTAAACCCTTTAGCCATTTCCCTGCCGTGATACTAAACCCCTTACCCCTTTCCCTGTCGTGATACTAAACCCTTTAGCCCTTTCCCTGCCGTGATACTAAACCCTTTAGCCATTTCCCTGCCGTGATACTAAACCCCTTACCCCTTTCCCTGTCGTGATACTAAACCCTTTAGCCCTTTCCCTGTCGTGATACTAAACCTCTTAGCCCTTTCCCTATCGTGATACTAAACCCCTTAGCCCTTTCCATGCCGTGATACTAAACTCCAGGACCGGTTCCCTACATTACCCTATATTAGCTTCCTCGCAGTTTTCCCACACCAATGGTCGACTGCCACGTTATAACGTGTGTAATAGGATTACCTTGCCCCTTTGGGACATTCTGGGAACATTCTGGGGATATTCTGGGGACATTCTGCGGCCATCTCGTTAATCTGTTTAGCTTCCTATTACTTTGTGAACATATTTCTATCGAACAACATCACCAGCTGTTGCCACCGCCCACCTCGACGACCTTTAACATGTTGACTACCTGATGATAGTGTAGTACAGCAGCTAGGGTAGAAGTCTTTCCAACTCTTGGTTACATACACTGCCATACCATTCAAAAAGGTCAAATGTGGAATAGTATAGCTTATGGCTTATGGATTTTTAAAAAAGCTCTAGGAACAATAAACGATACAATACACTAAGAGGGATTGACTCGTTTTGTGTAGGAACAGAAAAAGAAAGCTGTACCATATAAACTAATATATATGCCCATACGTTTGCCATTCTCTCTCCCCAATCCTACCTTCTCGTGTCTCTCCCACACACACTCTCTTTTACTTTTTCAAATCACTAATTGCCTGTCGCACGGCTGGGCTGAATCTTCCCTTTGACATTTCTTAGTCCTCATCAAATTCACCTTTTCTTGCTAAATTATAAATGCTAAGGCTCCACTGTGGTCGTCATCTGTTTAAGGCACTTTCAATTACATAAGGGGAGGGGTGTGTTGGGGGCAGGGGGGCGTTCAGGTGCAAATAAATAATTTTACACTTTCTCTTCCCAATATTATACTTTTTTCTTTCAAATGTTATACTTTGTTTACCCAGTTGTATATTTTCTCACCCCAATTTTATACATTCTGTCCCCTATTTTATACTTTCTCGTTCAATTGTACTTTCTCTCCCCAATTTTATACTTTCGCATTCAATTGTATGCTTATCTTTCCCCAATATTAAATTTTCTCTCCCCAATTTTAAACTGTCTCTCCCAAAATTTAAACTTCCACTCCCCAATTCTACACTTTCTCTCCCCAATGTTATACTGTCTTACCTCAATTGTATAATGTTTCTTCCCAATTGTATACTGTCTCTCCATAATTGTATACTTTCTCTCTCCAATTTTATCACTTTCTGCTATTAAATCGTTGTCATCAGCATTCCACAATTATGTCACGTTCACCAGCTGATATTTCCGGCCAAGTCTGATGTTTTTAACACAGACGGACAGTTCAGGCATTGACTCATCATAGTGTCGCTGACTGGCAATCATGGGACTGACTGATAATCCTGTCGCCAATTGATAATCCTGGCACTGACTGGCAATCATGGGACTGACTGATAATCCTGTCGCCAATTGATAATCCTGGCACTGACTGGCAATCATGGGACTGACTGATAATCCTGGCACTGACTGGCAATCATGGGACTGACTGGCAATCATGGGACTGACTGATAATCCATGTATCGTTGGATCAACCTGGCAATGATTGTTATGCTTACCATTTACTGACAATCCTGACACGGCTGCTATTTCCGGCACCGACGGATAATCCTAGCACATAACATGATGTCCCTCTCCGAATGGTACTCATCGCCCCGAGTTATGTCGCTCTCATCAAGTGATGTCCCTATCTCCCCCATTGATGCCCTTCTCCCCCATTGATGCCACTCTCCCCCACTGATGCCCCCTCTCCCCAATTGATGCCCCTATCCCCCATTGATGCCCCTCTCCCCCATTATTGCCCCTCTCCCCCATTGATGCCCTTTCCCCCATTGATACCCCTCTCCCCCATTGATGCCCCTATCCCCATTGATGCCCCTCTCTACCATTGATGCCCCTCTCCTCCATTGATGCCCCTCTCCTCCATTGATGCCCCTCTCCCCCATTGATGCCCCATCTCCTCCATTGATGCCCCTCTCCCCCATTGATGCCCCTCTCCTCCATTGATGCCCCTCTCCCCCATTGATGCCCCATCTCCTCCATTGATGCCCCTCTCCTCCATTGATGCCCCTCTCCCCCATTGATGCCTCTCTCCCCCATTGATGTCCCTCTCCCCCATTGATGTCCCTCTCCCCCATTGATGTCCCTCTCCCCCATTGATGCCCCTCTCCCCCATTGATGTCCCTCTCCCCCATTGATGTACCTCTCCCCCATTGATGCCCCTCTCCCCCATTGATGCCCCTCTCCCCCATTGATGTCCCTCTCCCCCATTGATGTCCCTCTCCCCCATTGATGTCCCTCTCCCCCATTGATGCCCCTCTCCCCCATTGATGCCCCTCTCCCCCATTGATGTCCATCTCCCCCATTGATGTCCCTCTCCCCCATTGATGTCCCTCTTCCCCATTGATGCCCCTCTCCCCCATTGATGCCCCTCTCCCCCATTGAAGCCCCTCTCCCCCATTGATGTCCCTCTCCCCCATTGATGCCCCTCTCCCCCATTGATGTCCCTCTCCCCCATTGATGTCCCTCTCCCCCATTGATGCCCCTCTCCCCCATTGATGTACCTCTCCCCCATTGATGTACCTCTCCCCCATTGATGCCCCTCTCCCCAATTGATGCCCCTCTCCCCCATTGATGTCCCTCTCCCCCATTGATGCCCCTCTCCCCCATTGATGTACCTCTCCCCCATTGATGTACCTCTCCACCATTGATGCCCCTCTCCCCCATTGATGTACCTCTCCCCCATTGATGTCCCTCTCCCCCATTGATGCCCCTCTCCCCCATTGATGCCCCTCTCCCCCATTGATGCCCCTCTCCCCAATTGATGCCCCACTCCCCAATTGATGTCCCTCTCCCCCATTGATGCCCCTCTCCCCCATTGATGCCCCTCTCCCCCATTGATGCCCCTCTCTTCAATTGATGCCCCTCTCCCCCATTGATGCCCCTCTCCCCAATTGATGCCCCTCTCCCCAATTGATGCCCCTCTCCCCCATTGATGCCCCTCTCCCCAATTGATGCCCCTCTCCCCAATTGATGCCCCTCTTCCCCATTGATGCCCCTCTCCCCAATTGATGCCCCTCTTCCCCATTGATGTCCCTCTCCCCAATTGATGCCCCTCTCCCCCATTGATGCCCCTCTCCCCAATTGATGCCCCTCTCCCCAATTGATGCCCCTCTCCCCCATTGATGCCCCTCTCCCCAATTGATGCCCCTCTCCCCAATTGATGCCCCTCTCCCCCATTGATGCTCCTCTCCCCAATTGATGCCCCTCTCCCCAATTGATGCCCCTCTCCCCCATTGATGCTCTCTCCCCAATTGATGCCCCTTTCCCCAATTGATGCCCCTCTCCCCCATTGATGCCCCTCTCCCCAATTGATGCCCCTCTCCCCAATTGATGCCCCTCTTCCCCATTGATGCCCCTCTCCCCCATTGATGCCCCTCTCCCCCATTGATGTCCCTCTCCCCCATTGATGTCCCTCTCCCCCATTGATGTCCCTCTCCCCCATTGATGCCCCTCTCCCCCATTGATGTCCCTCTCCCCCATTGATGTACCTCTCCCCCATTGATGCCCCTCTCCCCCATTGATGCCCCTCTCCCCCATTGATGTACCACTCCCCCATTGATGTCCCTCTCCCCCATTGATGTCCCTCTCCCCCATTGATGCCCCTCTCCCCCATTGATGCCCCTCTCCCCCATTGATGTCCCTCTCCCCCATTGATGTCCCTCTCCCCCATTGATGTCCCTCTCCCCCATTGATGCCCCTCTCCCCCATTGATGCCCCTCTCCCCCATTGAAGCCCCTCTCCCCCATTGATGCCCCTCTCCCCCATTGATGCCCCTCTCCCCCATTGATGTCCCTCTCCCCCATTGATGTCCCTCTCCCCCATTGATGCCCCTCTCCCCCATTGATGTACCTCTCCCCCATTGATGTACCTCTCCCCCATTGATGCCCCTCTCCCCAATTGATGCCCCTCTCCCCCATTGATGTCCCTCTCCCCCATTGATGCCCCTCTCCCCCATCATGTACCTCTCCCCCATTGATGTACCTCTCCCCCATTGATGCCCCTCTCCCCCATTGATGTACCTCTCTCCCATTGATGTACCTCTCCCCCATTGATGCCCCTCTCCCCAATTGATGCCCCTCTCCCCCATTGATGCCCCTCTCCCCAATTGATGCCCCTCTCCCCCATTGATGCCCCTCTCCCCAATTGATGCCCCTCTCCCCCATTGATGCCCCTCTCCCCAATTGATGCCCCTCTCCCCCATTGATGCCCCTCTCCCCAATTAATGCCCCTCTCCCCCATTGATGCCCCTCTCCCCCATTGATGCCCCTCTCCCCAATTGATGCCCCTCTCCCCCATTGATGCCCCTCTCCCCAATTAATGCCCCTCTCCCCAATTGATGCCCCTCTCCCCCATTGATGCCCCTCTCCCCCATTGATGCCCCTCTCCCCAATTGATGCCCCTCTCCCCCATTGATGCCCCTCTCCCCAATTGATGCCCCTCTCCCCCATTGATGCCCCTCTCCCCCATTGATGCCCCTCTCCCCAATTGATGCCCCTCTCCCCCATTGATGCCCCTCTCCCCAATTGATGCCCCTCTCCCCAATTGATGCCCCTCTTCCCCATTGATGCCCCTCTCCCCAATTGATGCCCCTCTTCCCCATTGATGCCCCTCTCCCCAATTGATGCCCCTCTCCCCCATTGATGCCCCTCTCCCCCATTGATGTCCCTCTCCACAATTGATGCCCCTCTTCCCCATTGATGCCCCTCTCCCCAATTGATGCCCCTCTCCCCAATTGATGCCCCTCTCCCCCATTGATGCCCCTCTCCCCAATTGATGCCCCTCTCCCCCATTGATGCCCCTCTCCCCAATTGATGCCCCTCTCCCCAATTGATGTCCCTCTCTCCCATTGATGCCCCTCTCCCCCATTGATGCCCCTCTCCCCCATTGATGCCCCTCTCCCCAATTGATGCCCCTCTCCCCAATTGATGTCCCTCTCCCCCATTGATGCCCCTCTCCCCCATTGATGCCCCTCTCCCCCATTGATGCCTCTCTCTTCAATTGATGCCCCTCTCCCCCATTGATGCCCCTCTCCCCAATTGATGCCCCTCTCCCCAATTGATGCCCCTCTCCCCCATTGATGCCCCTCTCCCCAATTGATGCCCCTCTCCCCAATTGATGCCCCTCTTCCCCATTGATGCCCCTCTCCCCAATTGATGCCCCTCTTCCCCATTGATGCCCCTCTCCCCAATTGATGCCCCTCTCCCCCATTGATGCCCCTCTCCCCAATTGATGCCCCTCTCCCCAATTGATGCCCCTCTCCCCCATTGATGCCCCTCTCCCCAATTGATGCCCCTCTCCCCAATTGATGCCCCTCTCCCCCATTGATGCTCCTCTCCCCAATTGATGCCCCTCTCCCCAATTGATGCCCCTCTCCCCCATTGATGCTCTCTCCCCAATTGATGCCCCTTTCCCCAATTGATGCCCCTCTCCCCCATTGATGCCCCTCTCCCCAATTGATGCCCCTCTCCCCAATTGATGCCCCTCTTCCCCATTGATGCCCCTCTCCCCAATTGATGCCCCTCTCCCCATTGATGCCCCTCTCCCCAATTGATGCCCCTCTCCCCAATTGATGCCCCTCTCCCCCATTGATGCCCCTCTCCCCCATTGATGCCCCTCTCCCCCATTGATGCCCCTCTCCCCCATTGATGCCCCTCTCCCCCATTGATGCCCCTCTCCCCCATTGATGCCCCTCTCCCCCATTGATGCCCCTCTCCCCCATTGATGCCCCTCTCCCCCATTGATGCCCCTCTCCCCCATTGATGCCCCTCTCCCCCATTGATGCCCCTCTCCCCATTGATGCCCCTCTCCCCCATTGATGCCTTTCTCCCCCATTGATGCCCCTCTCCCCCATTGATGCCAATCTCCCCCATTGATGCCCCTCTCCCCCATTGATGCCCCTCTCCCCCATTGATGCCCCTCTCCCCCATTGATGCCCCTCTCCCCCATTGATGCCCCTCTCCCCCATTGATGCCCCTCTCCCCCATTGATGCCCCTCTCCCCCATTGATGCCCCTCTCCCCCATTGATGCCCCTCTCCCCCATTGAAGCCCCTCTCCCAAATTGATGCCCCTCTCCCCCATTGATGCCCCTCTTCCCCATTGATGCCCCTCTCCCCCATTGATGCCCCTCTCCCCCATTGATGCCCCTCTCCCCCATTGATGCCCCTCTCCCCAATTGATGCCCCTCTCCCCCATTGATGCCCCTCTCCCCCATTGATGCCCCTCTCCCCCATTGATGCCCCTCTCCCCCATTGATGCCCCTCTCCCCCATTGATGCCCCTCTCCCCCATTGATGCCCCTCTCCCCCATTGATGCCCCTCTCCCCCATTGATGCCCCTCTCCCCCATTGATGCCCCTCTCCCCCATTGATGCCCCTCTCCCCCATTGATGCCCCTCTCCCCCATTGATGCCCCTCTCCCCCATTGATGCCCCTCTCCCCCATTGATGCCCCTCTCCCCCATTGATGCCCCTCTCCCCCATTGATGCCCCTCTCCCCCATTGATGCCCCTCTCCCCCATTGATGCCCCTCTCCCCCATTGATGCCCCTCTCCCCCATTGATGCCCCTCTCCCCAATTGATGCCCCTCTCCCCCA
The DNA here is from genome assembly GCA_036924085.1 of Ariolimax columbianus. Taxonomy (NCBI): domain Eukaryota; kingdom Metazoa; phylum Mollusca; class Gastropoda; order Stylommatophora; family Arionidae; genus Ariolimax; species Ariolimax columbianus. The sequence continues at coordinate 141,234,565 of JAVGWX010000003.1, forward strand.
TTGATGCCCCTCTCCCCCATTGATGCCCCTCTCCCCCATTGATGCCCCTCTCCCCCATTGATGCCCCTCTCCCCCATTGATGCCCCTCTCCCCCATTGATGCCCCTCTCCCCCATTGATGCCCCTCTCCCCCATTGATGCCCCTCTCCCCCATTGATGCCCCTCTCCCCCATTGATGCCCCTCTCCCCCATTGATGCCCCTCTCCCCCATTGATGCCCCTCTCCCCCATTGATGCCCCTCTCCCCCATTGATGCCCCTCTCCCCCATTGATGCCCCTCTCCCCCATTGATGCCCCTCTCCCCCATTGATGCCCCTCTCCCCCATTGATGCCCCTCTCCCCCATTGATGCCCCTCTCCCCCATTGATGCCCCTCTCCCCCATTGATGCCCCTCTCCCCCATTGATGCCCCTCTCCCCCATTGATGCCCCTCTCCCCCATTGATGCCCCTCTCCCTTTTGATGCCCCTCTCCCCCATTGATGCCCCTCTCCCCAATTGATGCCCCTCTCCCCCATTGATGCCCCTCTCCCCAATTGATGCCTCATCTCCTCCATTGATGCCCCTCTCCCCAATTGATGCCCCTCTCCCCCATTGATGCCCCTCTCCCCAATTGATGCCCCATCTCCTCCATTGATGCCCCTCTCCCCATTGATGCCCCTCTCCCCCATTGATGCCCCTCTCCCCTATTGATGCCCCTCTCCCCCATTGATGCCCCTCTCCCTATTGATGCCCCTCTCCCCCATTGATGCCCCTCTCCCCAATTGATGCCCCTCTCCACCATTGATGCCCCTCTCCCCAATTGATGCCCCATCTCCTCAATTGATGCCCCTCTCCCCCATTGATGTACCTCTCCCCCATTGATGTACCTCTCCACCATTGATGCCCCTCTCCCCCATTGATGTACCTCTCCCCCATTGATGTCCCTCTCCCCCATTGATGCCCCTCTCCCCCATTGATGCCCCTCTCCCCCTTTGATGCCCCTCTCCCCAATTGATGCCCCACTCCCCAATTGATGTCCCTCTCCCCCATTGATGCCCCTCTCCCCCATTGATGCCCCTCTCCCCCATTGATGCCCCTCTCTTCAATTGATGCCCCTCTCCCCCAATGATGCCCCTCTCCCTAATTGATGCCCCTCTCCCCAATTGATGCCCCTCTCCCCCATTGATGCCCCTCTCCCCAATTGATGCCCCTCTCCCCAATTGATGCCCCTCTTCCCCATTGATGCCCCTCTCCCCAATTGATGCCCCTCTTCCCCATTGATGTCCCTCTCCCCAATTGATGCCCCTCTCCCCCATTGATGCCCCTCTCCCCAATTGATGCCCCTCTCCCCAATTGATGCCCCTCTCCCCCATTGATGCCCCTCTCCCCAATTGATGCCCCTCTCCCCAATTGATGCCCCTCTCCCCCATTGATGCTCCTCTCCCCAATTGATGCCCTTCTCCCCAATTGATGCCCCTCTCCCCCATTGATGCTCTCTCCCCAATTGATGCCCCTTTCCCCAATTGATGCCCCTCTCCCCCATTGATGCCCCTCTCCCCAATTGATGCCCCTCTCCCCAATTGATGCCCCTCTTCCCCATTGATGCCCCTCTCCCCCATTGATGCCCCTCTCCCCCATTGATGTCCCTCTCCCCCATTGATGTCCCTCTCCCCCATTGATGTCCCTCTCCCCCATTGATGCCCCTCTCCCCCATTGATGTCCCTCTCCCCCATTGATGTACCTCTCCCCCATTGATGCCCCTCTCCCCCATTGATGCCCCTCTCCCCCATTGATGTACCACTCCCCCATTGATGTCCCTCTCCCCCATTGATGTCCCTCTCCCCCATTGATGCCCCTCTCCCCCATTGATGCCCCTCTCCCCCATTGATGTCCCTCTCCCCCATTGATGTCCCTCTCCCCCATTGATGTCCCTCTCCCCCATTGATGCCCCTCTCCCCCATTGATGCCCCTCTCCCCCATTGAAGCCCCTCTCCCCCATTGATGCCCCTCTCCCCCATTGATGCCCCTCTCCCCCATTGATGTCCCTCTCCCCCATTGATGTCCCTCTCCCCCATTGATGCCCCTCTCCCCCATTGATGTACCTCTCCCCCATTGATGTACCTCTCCCCCATTGATGCCCCTCTCCCCAATTGATGCCCCTCTCCCCCATTGATGTCCCTCTCCCCCATTGATGCCCCTCTCCCCCATCATGTACCTCTCCCCCATTGATGTACCTCTCCCCCATTGATGCCCCTCTCCCCCATTGATGTACCTCTCTCCCATTGATGTACCTCTCCCCCATTGATGCCCCTCTCCCCAATTGATGCCCCTCTCCCCCATTGATGCCCCTCTCCCCAATTGATGCCCCTCTCCCCCATTGATGCCCCTCTCCCCAATTGATGCCCCTCTCCCCCATTGATGCCCCTCTCCCCAATTGATGCCCCTCTCCCCCATTGATGCCCCTCTCCCCAATTAATGCCCCTCTCCCCCATTGATGCCCCTCTCCCCCATTGATGCCCCTCTCCCCAATTGATGCCCCTCTCCCCCATTGATGCCCCTCTCCCCAATTAATGCCCCTCTCCCCAATTGATGCCCCTCTCCCCCATTGATGCCCTTCTCCCCCATTGATGCCCCTCTCCCCAATTGATGCCCCTCTCCCCCATTGATGCCCCTCTCCCCAATTGATGCCCCTCTCCCCCATTGATGCCCCTCTCCCCCATTGATGCCCCTCTCCCCAATTGATGCCCCTCTCCCCCATTGATGCCCCTCTCCCCAATTGATGCCCCTCTCCCCAATTGATGCCCCTCTTCCCCATTGATGCCCCTCTCCCCAATTGATGCCCCTCTTCCCCATTGATGCCCCTCTCCCCAATTGATGCCCCTCTCCCCATTGATGCCCCTCTCCCCCATTGATGTCCCTCTCCACAATTGATGCCCCTCTTCCCCATTGATGCCCCTCTCCCCAATTGATGCCCCTCTCCCCAATTGATGCCCCTCTCCCCCATTGATGCCCCTCTCCCCAATTGATGCCCCTCTCCCCCATTGATGCCCCTCTCCCCAATTGATGCCCCTCTCCCCAATTGATGTCCCTCTCTCCCATTGATGCCCCTCTCCCCCATTGATGCCCCTCTCCCCCATTGATGCCCCTCTCCCCAATTGATGCCCCTCTCCCCAATTGATGTCCCTCTCCCCCATTGATGCCCCTCTCCCCCATTGATGCCCCTCTCCCCCATTGATGCCCCTCTCTTCAATTGATGCCCCTCTCCCCCATTGATGCCCCTCTCCCCAATTGATGCCCCTCTCCCCAATTGATGCCCCTCTCCCCCATTGATGCCCCTCTCCAATTGATGCCCCTCTCCCCAATTGATGCCCCTCTTCCCCATTGATGCCCCTCTCCCCAATTGATGCCCCTCTTCCCCATTGATGCCCCTCTCCCTAATTGATGCCCCTCTCCCCCATTGATGCCCCTCTCCCCAATTGATGCCCCTCTCCCCAATTGATGCCCCTCTCCCCCATTGATGCCCCTCTCCCCAATTGATGCCCCTCTCCCCAATTGATGCCCCTCTCCCCCATTGATGCTCCTCTCCCCAATTGATGCCCCTCTCCCCAATTGATGCCCCTCTCCCCCATTGATGCTCTCTCCCCAATTGATGCCCCTTTCCCCAATTGATGCCCCTCTCCCCCATTGATGCCCCTCTCCCCAATTGATGCCCCTCTCCCCAATTGATGCCCCTCTTCCCCATTGATGCCCCTCTCCCCAATTGATGCCCCTCTCCCCATTGATGCCCCTCTCCCCAATTGATGCCCCTCTCCCCAATTGATGCCCCTCTCCCCCATTGATGCCCCTCTCCCCCATTGATGCCCCTCTCCCCCATTGATGCCCCTCTCCCCCATTGATGCCCCTCTCCCCCATTGATGCCCCTCTCCCCCATTGATGCCCCTCTCCCCCATTGATGCCCCTCTCCCCCATTGATGCCCCTCTCCCCCATTGATGCCCCTCTCCCCCATTGATGCCCCTCTCCCCCATTGATGCCCCTCTCCCCCATTGATGCCCCTCTCCCCCATTGATGCCCCTCTCCCCCATTGATGCCCCTCTCCCCCATTGATGCCCCTCTCCCCCATTGATGCCAATCTCCCCCATTGATGCCCCTCTCCCCCATTGATGCCCCTCTCCCCCATTGATGCCCCTCTCCCCCATTGATGCCCCTCTCCCCCATTGATGCCCCTCTCCCCCATTGATGCCCCTCTCCCCCATTGATGCCCCTCTCCCCATTGATGCCCCTCTCCCCCATTGATGCCCCTCTCCCCCATTGATGCCCCTCTCCCAAATTGATGCCCCTCTCCCCCATTGATGCCCCTCTTCCCCATTGATGCCCCTCTCCCCCATTGATGCCCCTCTCCCCCATTGATGCCCCTCTCCCCCATTGATGCCCCTCTCCCCAATTGATGCCCCTCTCCCCCATTGATGCCCCTCTCCCCCATTGATGCCCCTCTCCCCCATTGATGCCCCTCTCCCCCATTGATGCCCCTCTCCCCCATTGATGCCCCTCTCCCCCATTGATGCCCCTCTCCCCCATTGATGCCCCTCTCCCCCATTGATGCCCCTCTCCCCCATTGATGCCCCTCTCCCCCATTGATGCCCCTCTCCCCCATTGATGCCCCTCTCCCCCATTGATGCCCCTCTCCCCCATTGATGCCCCTCTCCCCCATTGATGCCCCTCTCCCCCATTGATGCCCCTCTCCCCCATTGATGCCCCTCTCCCCCATTGATGCCCCTCTCCCCCATTGATGCCCCTCTCCCCCATTGATGCCCCTCTCCCCCATTGATGCCCCTCTCCCCAATTGATGCCCCTCTCCCCCATTGATGCCCCTCTCCCCCATTGATGCCCCTCTCCCCCATTGATGCCCCTCTCCCCCATTGATGCCCCTCTCCCCCATTGATGCCCCTCTCCCCCATTGATGCCCCTCTCCCCCATTGATGCCCCTCTCCCCCATTGATGCCCCTCTCCCCCATTGATGCCCCTCTCCCCCATTGATGCCCCTCTCCCCCATTGATGCCCCTCTCCCCCATTGATGCCCCTCTCCCCCATTGATGCCCCTCTCCCCCATTGATGCCCCTCTCCCCCATTGATGCCCCTCTCCCCCATTGATGCCCCTCTCCCCCATTGATGCCCCTCTCCCCCATTGATGCCCCTCTCCCCCATTGATGCCCCTCTCCCCCATTGATGCCCCTCTCCCCCATTGATGCCCCTCTCCCCCATTGATGCCCCTCTCCCCCATTGATGCCCCTCTCCCCCATTGATGCCCCTCTCCCTTTTGATGCCCCTCTCCCCCATTGATGCCCCTCTCCCCAATTGATGCCCCTCTCCCCCATTGATGCCCCTCTCCCCAATTGATGCCTCATCTCCTCCATTGATGCCCCTCTCCCCAATTGATGCCCCTCTCCCCCATTGATGCCCCTCTCCCCAATTGATGCCCCATCTCCTCCATTGATGCCCCTCTCCCCATTGATGCCCCTCTCCCCCATTGATGCCCCTCTCCCCTATTGATGCCCCTCTCCCCCATTGATGCCCCTCTCCCTATTGATGCCCCTCTCCCCCATTGATGCCCCTCTCCCCAATTGATGCCCCTCTCCACCATTGATGCCCCTCTCCCCAATTGATGCCCCATCTCCTCAATTGATGCCCCTCTCCCCCATTGATGCTTCTCTCCCCAATTGATGCCCCTCTCCCCCATTGATGCCCCTCTCCCCCATTGATGCCCCTCTTCCACAATTAAAAGAATATTCCCACTGCAATCTTCTAGGCGTGTCGTACAAGGTCAACGGAGCGTTGTGTATGGAGCTAGCAACCATTGCAACCATTGTTGTGAAACCACCACTTCCAATGCTTTGGTACAGACTTCCTGTTAAGGTGGATAGCTTGCAGCAAACAGACCAATCAGTCAATCAAAGTTTCTCATAATATGTTCACCTTACTCATACAGCAGATCCCATGGTTGTACACATAAACAGATCCCCTGGTTGTACACATAAACAGATCCCATGGTTGTACACATAAACAGATCCGCTAGTTGTACACATAAACAGATCCCCTGGTTGTACACATAAACAGATCCCGTGGTTGTACACAGAAACAGATCCCATGGTTGTACACATAAACAGATCCGCTGGTTGTACACATAAACAGATCCCCTGGTTGTACACATAAACAGATCCCGTGGTTGTACACATAAACAGATCCCCTGGTTGTAATATAAACAGAACCCCTGGTTGTACACATAAACAGATCCCCTGGTTGTGACATAAACAGATCCCCTGGTTGTACACATAAACAGATCCGGTGGTTGTACACATAAACAGATCCCCTAGTTATAACATAAACAAATCCCCTAGTTGTACACATAAACAGATCCCGTGGCTATACACATAAACAGATCCCCTGGTTGTACACATAAACAGATCCCGTGGTTGAACACATAAACAGATCCCCTGGTTGTACACAGAAACAGATCCCGTGGTTGTACACATAAACAGATCCCCTGGTTGTACACATAAAACGTGGCTGCACACGTCGTTTCCTCACTTCCTGTTGTGTGTGTGTGTATGTGTGTGTATGTGTGTGTTTTGTAGTGCTGCGTCATCAATTGTGAGAGCCGCTGTTGGTCACCTCTGCCTGCTCTTAGTGTCACTTCTATGTAATCAATATTTAGGTTCTCTGACATTCTAATAGATTTCTGATGTTTCTGTTTGTCTAACGCTGTAGTCTAGTTTACAATAGATACAGATATATTTTTCTCTTAGCTTCTACGCACCTTTTAATTAAACACACAGACACACATACACGTATACACACCCACAAACGCTCTAACTTCTCCTGATTCCACCCCCCCCCCCTTCCGACAACGAGATATCCCCCCCCCCCCCCTCCTTTGATTTGTTGATTCTTTAAAGGGTCTAAGACAGGGGTGGGCAACCTACAGCCCACGGGCAGAACCGGCCCGCCAAGCAATTTTTAGGTTGATTGACAATTTGTATACACTCCGGCCCATCAACCTAGACTAATGATAAAATAACACCTGCACATAAACACACACACACACCCACGCATACCACCAACATACACACCCACGCATACCAATAACACACACACCCAAGCATACCACCAACACAATGGATTGAGAAACGTTGACCTTTTTTAACAAAAAAAATGAGGAGTTCCTAACAAGTGACGAACGACAGAAGGGACATAATTACCTCCAATCTCTGGGTGAGTGTCGACCGAAAGAAGGGCCATAATTACCTCCAATCTTTGGGTGAGTGTCGACCGACAGAAGGGACATAATTACCTTCAATCTCTGGGTGAGTGTCGACCGACAGAAGGGACATAATTACTTCCAATCTCTGGGAGAGTACCGACAGAAGGGACATGATTACCTCCAATCTCTGGGTGAGTGTCGACCGACAGAAGGGACATATTACCTCCAATCTATGGGTGAGTGTCGACCGACAGAAGGGACATAATTACCTCCAATCTTTGGGTGAGTACCGACAGAAGGGACATAATTACCTCCAATCTCTGGGTGAGTACCGACAGAAGGGACATAATTACCTCCAATCTCTGGGTGAGTACCGACAGAAGGGACATGATTACCTTCAATCTATGGGTGAGTGTCGACCGACAGAAGGGACATATTACCTCCAATCTCTGGGTGAGTGTCGACCGACAGAAGGGACATATTACCTCCAATCTCTGGGTGAGTGTCGACCGACAGAAGGGACATGATTACCTCCAATCTCTGGGTGAGTGTCGACCGACAGAAGGGACATGTTTACCTCCAATCTTTGGGAGAGTACCGACAGAAGGAACATGATTACCTTCAATCTATGGGTGAGTGTCGACCAACAGAAGGGACACGATTACCTCTAATCTCTGGGTGAGTATCGACAGAAGGGGTACAATTACCTCCAATCTCTGGGTGAGTACCGACAGAAGGGACATGATTACCTCCAATCTTTGGGTGAGTGTCGACCGACAGAAGGGACATGATTACCTCCAATCTCTGGGTGAGTGTCGACCGACATAAGGGACATGATTACCTCCAATCTCTGGGTGAGTACCGACATAAGGGACATGATTACCTTCAATCTCTGGGTGAGTGTCGACCGACAGAAGGGACATGATTACCTCCAATCTCTGGGTAAGTACCGACCGACAGAAGGGACATGATTACCTCCAATCTCTGGGTGAGTACCGACAGAAGGGACATGATTACCTCCAATCTCTGGGTAAGTACCGACCGACAGAAGGGACATGATTACCTCCAATCTCTGGGTGAGTACCGACATAAGGGACATGATTACCTTCAATCTCTGGGTGAGTGTCGACCGACAGAAGAGACATGATTACCTCCAATCTCTGGGTAAGTACCGACCGACAGAAGGGACATGATTACCTCCAATCTCTGGGTGAGTACCGACCGACAGAAGGGACATGATTACCTCCAATCTCTGGGTGAGTACCGACCGACAGAAGGGACATGATTACCTCCAATCTCTGGGTAAGTACCGACCGACAGAAGGGACATGATTACCTCCAATCTCTGGGTAAGTACCGACCGACAGAAGGGACATGATTACCTCCAATCTCTGGGTGATTACAGACAGAAAAGAAATGAATATGTCCAATCTCTGGTCGTGCAATTTGAACACATGTTCATGGCAACGTATTTGTCTTCGGCGTTTGTTATGAAAAGGTGATAGTGTCGCATTTCACAGCAACTCTGAGATATCTGCGCCTTTCTGCCCGACACGTCCACTATTATTGCGACACGGTTTGGCTTTCCTCTTCGAACGCTAATATCCAATTGAGGGTCTTGGTCTGTTACGGACTACTGACCCCGATTCAAGCAGCCAGCCATAAGTTTCTGGCTGACGTCAACTCCTTCACTGCTGCATCTTCGGCCTCTTTTGTTCGGAGCCAGTTCCGAAACGCAAGAAGACGGTCCATCGGCGTCTTTGATATTGATAAACTTGGCGGCGATGTCTTTTTTGTACGGTCGACGAGTCTATAATGGTGATGTAACTTTATTTTAGGTACAGGTATAGGTCAAGGTCAAGGGATTGTGGGGATGGAGGTGGAGGGTAGGTACAAGTCAAGGTCAAGGGATTGTGGGGATGGAGGTGGAGGGTAGGTACAGGTATAGGTCAAGGACAAGGGATTGTGGGGATGGAGGTAGATGGTAGGTACTGGTATAGGTCAAGGACAAGGGATTGTGAGGATGGAGGTAGATGGTAGGTACTGGTATAGGTCAAGGACAAGGGATTGTGAGGATGGAGGTAGATGGTAGGTACTGGTATAGGTCAAGGACAAGGGATTGTGGGGATGGAGGTAGATGGTAGGTACTGGTATAGGTCAAGGACAAGGGATTGTGAGGATGGAGGTAGATGGTAGGTACATTTTAATAAGGAAGACGTAGAAAGTTGATAATCAACTGTCAGAAGTTGGTTACACAATAGAAAAGTCAAGGAAGAAACTGGAAGTGCATGAAGAAAGATGCACTTCGGGTGATTTTTTTAAATGTATAAAGAAGATACAATAACAATGCGATGGATAAGAGAACTGCATGGTATGGCTTTAAGGCCCACTTGCTGTGTCTGTGAGGGCTGCATGGAATGGCTATGAGGACCATTTTGTGTGCCTGTGAGGGCTGCAGACTATGGCTAGAGGAACCCCTTGATGTGGCTGGAAAAGTCGTTTCATATGTCTGTAAGGGCCTCGTGATACGCTTAGAACAGACACTCGATGTGATTAGAAGAGTCACATGATATCGCTAGAAGGGCCACGTTATATCGCTAGAGGAGTCACATGATATCGATAGAAGAGTCACATGATATCGCTAGAAGAGTCACATGATATCGCTAGAAGAGTCACATGATATCGCTAGAAGAACCATATGATATCGCTAGAAGGGCCACATTGGCCCCATGTTTAAGACCCCTGGACTTACTTGACTTTCTGGTTCTCTTGGAATATAGAGCTACACCAGATGTTCTTAACGAATTTCTGTTTGTGTCTCCTCTTCTTGAGTTCCACCCACGATATTTCTGTCGCCCTGGTCACATTTTCTTGAGTTCCGCCCATGGACTTCTGCTGCCCTAGCCTCATCTTTTTTTCAGATCCGCTTATGGAACTTCCACTACCCTAGCCTCATGTTTTTCAGATCCGCCCATTGGACTACTGCTGCCCTAATCTCAGATTTTTTGCCACTTTCTGGTCAGGTGTTACTTTGCATCCACATTCATCTTTTCCCTGTGGGTTCTATTTCAGCGATTGTCTGTTTTTTCTCTATGGGCGTCTCTTCAAAATCCACGGGGGATTGTCCATTTTTACGTGGCGTTCCTCGGTTCTGGTGCGTGTATTCATGCTTTCTTGTGGCTGTCATGGAAATGTAATTATCATCCTCTGTCATTGTTAGAAAATGTGTCAGGCAAAACATACTGATCAGACATGTTAGTCAGGTTCAGGCAAAACATACTAATCAGACATGTTAGTCAGGTTCAGGCAAAACATACTAATCAGACATGTTAGTCAGGTTCAGGCAAAACATACTGGCCAAGACCCTCACCTTGGCTTCCTCGAGGTCCCTTCTGGAAACGGGCTTATTTCTTGGAAGCCTGGCTAATGAGATGAGGGATCGACGTGATCTCCGTAGTATGGAGTAATACAAGCATAGCACAGCCGCATGGAGGACACCGTTCCACCTCCATCAGCACGTTCGAGATCTGATGAAAGCTACCACAACCCGTCACTTAACGTCCTTTTCCGGACTCACAAAAGAGTAAACCCACACATTGTGGACATTCGAAACAACAACAACGACTTTCGCTAAAGATAAAACCTCATTTTAAGCGAGGCACGTCACTATGAGCCAAGAACAGTGTCTTTTTGTTTGTTTTACTTATGTTCTCCTGTTGGCTCCATGCGAAGAATATCCCACCACCACAGCTTGCCTCCTTATAGGAAGCATGTATCCGAACACGTGAGTTTTCTGTAGTAATAGTTTTAGATTATGAGATTGCTTGAACCATGCGCAACCTGCTTTAGTAGCTTTTTGCGACAACTTTGTGAGTTACAGTGGTTCTGTTTTGCCCTATGGAAGGGTACGGTACGATCGTGGGTTTTGGTTATATTAGGGAAAAGATAACATTTCTAATCAATGTAATACCCGCTGTAAATGCCTCATTCAAAATCATTAACCATCGACAACAGCGCTGCTGCGATTAGTGCCTCTCCTCTTCTCACTGACAGTTCCCTCCTTAACTCTTCTCAATCGCTACCGGGAGGGAACTCGAAGACACATATCGGGCAATGTTACTGCACTCAGGCGGACATTTTAAAACTCCAGGGAAAAAAACAACTCAAAGTAAACACTCTGCAAACGTAATCCTTGAACCTGATTGTTTGGGCTGGCTCTTACAATGTCCCACGTGTACTGCTTGTTTATGCGAACATTATGCGCAGACCCGCCTCTGCCACTAAGCTCCGCCTTTGCCACTAAGCTCCGCCTTTACAACTAAGCCCCGCCTCTACGCTCACCCCATCTTACGCTGATTGGATATTTTAGGTGCGAAAACGCGCATATTAAATGAGCCAACGTGGCAGAATTCGACGCCTTCTTTTTATTGGTTTTTTTTCTGTTGACGAATACAGGCCAATGACGGACTCCCTTATATGGAAGTGTATATTTACACAAGGCCAAAGCCCGCGAAAGCAATATAGAGTGTAAGGTTACCAGGTATCCCCTCTCAGGTCTTCATTCATTCCCCGCAGACAGCAGCGTGTTTCCAGAGTCCCATGTGTTTGACCTTCTGTTGAGAGTAGTTGGAAAAATTCATCTTCTAGTATTTCCGAATTTCATCTTTATAATTTTTTGTTCGTGCTGCAGTTTTGATGAGATCCGTCGCCTCTGTATCATCTTCTGAATTGTGTACTCGCTCAAGGAGGAGCGCAGGTCATGGTCTAGGGAGGTAACAATGGAAGAGCGCTATTAAAAGCGCGGGAAAGATGTCGCCACGTACCAAATTACAACCAAGCCTTTGAATGAGCCAGGTTGACTCCTTGACCTAGTTCACATGACGCGCTCGTCAAGACGGGCAGTGGGACCGAGTCTGTTTGTCTGTATGTACATGGCTTTTGTTACACGAGCTGTTTGTTCAGTGGTGTTTAATGAAGTTCAGGCAGATCTTTCAGAGGTTGTGCACTCAATGGGCGGGTGGCAGACTGTTTAACACGGTAACCTCTTGATCAAGGGGACAAAGGTTCAAAACATCGGTAAACATTTACTTTTTTCTAAAAGATAAATAAAATCTAGTCTGCGCACTACGTGGCGACTGTAGAGAAAATAAGACTATTTATCAGTCTTATAAATCCTTCCGGTGGGTCCAGTAATGGACAAAAACACCTTCTTAAGATATATTTGTGAAACAGGATAGCAAGGTGATATGTAACCTTCAAAGCAGCTTTCAAAGCTACTTATAAATTACCACTTCTCCCAGGTGGAAATGCCCTATATTTGTAACTTCAACGCTGTTGGATGAGAGTACGATAGAGAATCCCTGGCAGTCACCACATAACAAACGGTGATTGGAGAAGGAACGCCTAGTATTATATTCGCCCCAGGCGCAGTTAACAATAGGATTTCTAATACAATTACCTCGCGCTGATTAGTCCTTGGCGGGAAGCAGGCATCACGTGCGAACAGTGCCATCTGTTGTGTGCACAGTTTCTCCAGAGCAGAGCATAAAAGCAAATGGGAGACTGTTAAAACAAGCCCATAACAGTTACATATATACTGGTTTTAATCAGATTAGATTGCAGACGTAACTTAGAAGAGAACGGAAGAGCAGAATAGTCCCCAGTAGAAAAACAATTACGGGAAACAGCATGAACATCAGCTTAAAGAAAACCAAAGCTATGACGATTGCACGAAAAGAAATAAAAACAAATATATTTACACAACAACAAGTAAAACAGGTGAAAGAAAGATTTCACGTACCTGAGTAACATAATGTCAACAGATGGCAAAGAAGACACTGAAATCCAACACATGTAATAAAGTAGGTCAAATCATTAGGCAAATGTCCCCGATATTACAATGTAAAACGTGACGATGGATAAAAAAGAACGCTTTACAACACAATATTCCTACCTACATTGTGCTAGTAGTTCTAAAATTGGACATTGACAAGCAAATATAAAAGAGATATTGTAACAACAGAGATGAAATGTCTGCGCAGAATGCATGAAGTAACAAGAATATAAATAATCAGAAACGAAAATATAAGGAAACAAGAAGGTACAACAGCAGTACTAGACCTCATCAAGAGAGCAAACCAAATGGTTCGGCCACGTGATACGTCATACACCAGATAGTATCCCTCAGAAAGCAATGCAGAAACAATGGATACTACGCCAAGGAACGGCTGCGCAAAAGATGGATACCAGAAATAACAGAAACAGTAAAGCTCTCCCTGTACGAAGCACAAATTCGGCCCCGGTCAAGAAACCTCTTCGTAACCTGACACTGAGAGACACAAGCTGGATACAAACGAAAATAAAGAAGAAGGAAATAAAATTCAAGTAAATGGAAAGTCAGTAAGTAGATGTCACAAACTGATATATGATAGCTCACGAATGTAGTTGGTAGTTGTTAAAGATGTCGTTAGATGCCAGCAACATCCAACTTTGTGATTGATGTAGCTAGCAGACGTTTGTACTGTAGCTAGCAGACGCTTGGTGTCTAATGCAGGTGCGAAGTTCAAATACAAAATGGTTACCTCACTCACACAGTGTACAATCCAAGAACAGCGTGCTGTTGTGCGGTTTATTTCTAAGGCCAAAAGTACTTTCTGGAAAGGATATTGATAGAGAAATTCTCCATGCGGACGACGAGAAGTGTTTGTTGATTAAAGCAGTTCATTCTTCCTCCTCTTCTTTTTCATCTTCTCCTTCTTCGTATTCTTATTCTTTGTGTTCAGAATCCTTTGTTCATGCTATATATGCAGGCCAGTCACCACGAAGACGTCTGTAGTCTTCATCAGGTCAGAACGACTGTCCAACAGCTTTTGTCTCAGCTCACTCCCCACCGTGTGGCCAAGTTTGACATCTCAGTTCATTATAAAGGTGGCGTTGTTATAGAAAAAGCGGTGCATGACTAAGTCAGGAAATGTTCTCAAGGACACACAAATTACTAATGAAACCCGAACTTGTCGTCCTGTTCAGATTACAACATAAACATTTTTGTGACGGGTGAAGGAGATGATTCGAGTAGACAGGCGAGTAACGAAAAACAGTGTATCCACTGCAACAGGGTGTTCGCATAGTTTAGCCTACATCATAATCCATGATCGACTGAATTTTCTAAAAGTGTGCTCACCATGGGCATGCAGACGACTGACTAACAAACAGAATAGGCATATCCTAGACATCCGGACATATCCTAGGCATCCGGACATATCCTAGACATCTGGACATATCATAAACAGCTGTCGCGTGCTAAGCCAATGGCGTACTGAGCTCTAGTCCACGAGAACGAATCTCCACACAAAGCGGTTGGGAATCCTTAAAAAACTTTCCCTTACAGCGACCTTTATTCCAGAGAACTGGGCGTCACGTGTAGACGTGTAGACGTAAGAGGAGGAAAATGGCGAACGAGAAGAAGTAAAATACTGATAAAGGATGAGATAAATGTATCAATAATGGAAATTATGTTTAAAAATACTGGCTATTTGTGACGTATTTACTGACTTGTTATCGCACGTGACAAAGGCAGTGGTACAAATGAAAGATGTCAATTGTTATAAATTACGGATCTTGTCATATAAGAAGTGAATAAAAGACATTTAATTGGGGGGGGGGGGGAGTTAGGAAAAAGGGGGGGGGGGAATTCGGTCAACGAGAAGTAACTTAATGCTTCAGTTGAATTGTTATATAAGAAACATCCGTGTCATTTTACTTGACAACATAATTTGCTGTCAGTTTTAATTTTAGATCGGCTGCCGCAACATCAAAAGATACAAGTATTATCACACAATCTGTGGTTCAACAGAGCGGGGCTCGTCACGCCAAACAGCTTCCTATCAACAACACACCTATAACTCTCATAAACAGGCCCACACACACACGCACATACACACGCACATACACATGCACACACACACACACACACGAACACACACACGCACGCACACACAGTGCTGTGGTACCTAGGTTGTACGTTCATACAAAAGCCTCTTCACCCCCCTTCCCAGATACACATACAGACATGGGACCCCACTTATGAGCACTTACAAAAGCCCTCATCCACCCCACACCTGTACAAAGCCCTCATCCACCCCACCCACCTCACACCTGTACAAAAGCCTCCACCCATCCTACCCACCCCACACCTGTACAAAAGCCCTCATCCACCCCACACCTGTACAAAAGCCTCCACCCATCCTACACTCCCACACCTGTACAAAAGCATCCACCCATCCCATTCACCCCACACCTGTACAAAAGCCTCCACCCATCCTACACTCCCACACCTGTACAAAAGCCCTCATCCACCCCACACCTGTACTAAAGCCTCCACCCATCCCATCCACCCCACACCTGTACAAAAGCCTCCACCCATCCTACACTCCCACACTTGTACAAAAGCAACCCCAAACCTGTACAAAAGCTCTCATCCACCCCACCAACCCCACACCTGTACAAAAGACTCCACCTATCCCACACTCCCACACCTGTACAAAAGCTCTCATCCACCCCACCCACCCCACACCTGTACAAAAGCCTCCACCTATCCTACACTCCCACACCTGTACAAAAGTTCTCATCCACCCCACCCACCCTTCACCTGTACAAAAGCCTCCACCTATCCTACACTCCCACACCTGTACAAAAGCTCTCATCCACCCCACCCAGCCCACACCTGTACAACAGCCCTCACCCATCCCACACTCTTACACCTGTACACAGTACTGGTACACCTGTTTGTTTTGATGTGTCTTGCCATGTTGTGACCTGTGAGGTTTACAGTGATGTTTGGGGAAATGAGACGCTAGTACGGTCAAGCACACCACACCCCCGGACATTGGGTCATGCTCAGGCATACCACATCCCCGGACATTGCGTCATGGTCAGGCACACCACATCCCCGGACATTGCGTCATGGTCAGGCATACCACATCCCCTGACATTGCGTCATGGTCGAACACACCACATCCCGGACATTGCGTCATGGTCAGACACACCACATCCCCGGACATTGCGTCATGGTCGAGCACACCACATCCCGGACATTGCGTCATGGTCAGGCACACCACATCCCCGGACATTGCGTCATGGTCAGGCTCACCACATCCCCGGACATTGCGTCATGGTCAGGCACACCACATCCTCGGACATTGCGTCATCGTCAGACACACCACATCCCCTGACATTGCGTCATGGTCGAACACACCACATCCCGGACATTGCGTCATGGTCAGACACACCACATCCCCGGACAATGCGTCATGGTCGAGCACACCACATCCCGGACATTGCGTCATGGTCAGGCACACCACATCCCCGGACATTGCGTCATGGTCAGGCACACCACATCCCCGGACATTACGTCATGGTCAGGCATACCACATCCTCGGACATTGCGTCATGGTCGAGCACACCACATCCCGGACATTGCGTCATGGTCAGGCACACCACACTCCCGGACATTGCGTCATGGTCGAGCACACCACATCCCGGACATTGCGTCATGGTCGAACAGACCACATCCCGGACATTGCGTCATGGTCAGACACACCACACTCCCGGACATTGCGTCATGGTCGAACACACCACATCCCCGGACATTGCGTCAGAAACAGGCACCCTATACTGACCAAGACGACATCTCTCGTCCATGTAGCATTCCTTGGAAACAGGCTGTATTCAAATCAGACTGGCTGATGAGAAGTAGATCGACATGATCCCCATAGTAGTGAGCGTCATGCAGGTGACGCCAAGTACAACACAACAGCCTGGAGGACCACGGTCTACCATCAGCACGCTCGGGATGCGAGGAAAGCTACTACAACCTGCCACTTAACGCCCTTTTCAGGACGCCCAAAAGAGTAAACAGACTAATAGTGGGCCTTCAACAACAACAACAACACCAACAACAACAACAACACCAACAACAACAACACCAACAACAACAACAACAATACCAACAACAACACCAACAACAAGGTGATGTTTATTTATCAAAAATAATTTAGAAATAATACAGTACAATGTCAGCATTTCTATTTGGAGCCGAGATCTTTGGCTTGGAGTCTTGCACTTATTCAGTGATTGTGTTACCGTAATGGATTTTCTACAAAAACGTTCTTTCCCATTTTTGTGTCTGAAATTGCGTTTTAATAAAACTAGGGCAGAATTGAGTGTCACTCTCGCCCCTTCCTTTCTCTCTCTCTCTCATTCACTCTCTCTCTCTCTTTCTCTATCTCTCTCTTTCTCTCTCTCTTTATGTATATATATCTCTCTCTTACCCCAGCTGTCTCCTTCCATGTCTCCCCCTCCATTCTCCCTTTCTCTCCCCCTCTAATATCGAGAAGTGTTTTTATTTTGAATAAAGCCCCTGAAATAATCCGATAGGACGGATTATCCCCCTTGGCGCTGTCCCGTGATGAGTTCCCTCTATTTCCGGCTGGTATTGATCCGGCCAAGATGCCATGTAGACGTCTTCAACCTCACTGTCCCCCTCTTCTGCCATTATTTCGACCGTTGCTTTATGAACCGTGCATCACTCGCGTGCAGTTTCAACAACCCTCATCATAATTCTAGAGATTAGGAAGGAGTCGGTGTTTACTTCTGGCCAGCAGAAATACCGGGAATTTAAATATGAACTGGCCAACCTTACTGGACAATGGAACAATATATATGACTTCGTAAACTTCAACAGAAGACGTTTAAAGTGTTCATCTATCGCTCCGTAGGGCTACCCAATTTTTGCTCGAAGTGTGTGACAGAGCAGAAATGTGCGCCATTAATAGTAGTTCACTTTGTTTGACATGATGAGGTTGCAAGCCGTGTGCAAAACCCCAATAACAGGCCTTTTACAAACTGCACAGCAGGTTACATGCGTTTGAGTCACACCAGTGATTATAGCGCTTGTTTCTTGAGTTAAATTCTCAATACATTACATTTTACTCAATTGTAAATTGTAACCTGGCAATGACGCCAACGAGAAAATAGGTTCGTGGCCTCACCAAAAAAAACCTACAAAAAACCCTCCAAAAAACCAGGGCCTATTAAAATGACCTTTTGAACACTTCATCTCTGACTGCAGTATCTGATATCGGATACCGTGCTAGAATAGCGAGCAGTGGTGCTGTTCTCCCCTCCCCTCTGAAGGTTCAAGGTTACACACGACTGGAGGACGTCGATCACAGTTGCCAGGAAATAAAAGTTGTGGTGAGGTCAGCAAGGTCAGGACGGAATTGCGCGGGTGAATATTTAGAGCAGGGCTCTTCAACCGTGAAGTCAAAGAACTGATATGAACGACTGTAACAAGGAAGACTATGTGGGGCAAGTAACGATGAGGAGAAAGAGAATTGATGAGAAGAAGTGATACACATGAAGAGTACACGAATAGACAACGAGAGTTGTTGTTTACGAAAGTCCACAATAAGTAGGTTACTCTTTTGTTCTTAGTTCTTAGTCGACCTGTACTTCTACATGGGTGGATGCCCCTGGGCAGGTCCCACTTAGTCGACCTGTACTTCTACATGGGTGGATGCCCCTGGGCAGGTCCCACTTAAAGACCTGTACTTCTACACGGGTGGATGCCCCTGGGCAGGTCCCACTTAGTCGACCTGTACTTCTACATGGGTGGATGCCCCTGGGCAGGTCCCACTTAGTCGACCTGTACTTCTACATGGGTGGATGCCCCTGGGAAGGTCCCACTTAGTCGACCTGTACTTCTACATGGGTGGATGCCCCTGGGCAGGTCCCACTTAGTCGACCTGTACTTCTACATGGGTGGATGCCCCTGGGCAGTTCCCACTTAGTCGACATGTACTTCTACACGGGTGGATGCCCCTGGGCAGGTCCCACTTAGTCGACATGTACTTCTACACGGGTGGATGCCCCTGGGCAGGTCCCACTTAGTCGACCTGTACTTCTACATGGGTGGATGCCCCTGGGCAGGTCCCACTTAGTCGACCTGTACTTCTACATGGGTGGATGCCCCTGGGCAGGTCCCACTTAAAGACCTGTACTTCTACACGGGTGGATGCCCCTGGGCAGGTCCCACTTAGTCGACCTGTACTTCTACATGGGTGGATGCCCCTGGGCAGGTCCCACTTACTCGACCTGTACTTCTACATGGGTGGATGCCCCTGGGCAGGTCCCACTTAGTCGACCTGTACTTCTACATGGGTGGATGCCCCTGGGCAGGTCCCACTTAGTCGACCTGTACTTCTACACGGGTGGATGCCCCTGGGCAGGTCCCACTTAGTCGACCTGTACTTCTACACGGGTGGATGCCCCTGGGCAGGTCCCACTTAGTCGACCTGTACTTCTACACGGGTGGATGCCCCTGGGCAGGTCCCACTTAGTCGACCTGTACTTCTACATGGGTGGATGCCCCTGAGCAGGTCCCACTTAGTCGACCTGTACTTCTACATGGGTGGATGCCACTGGGGAGGTCCCACTTAGTCGACCTGTACTTCTACATGGGTGGATGCCCCTGCGCAGGTCCCACTTAGTTGACCTGTACTTCTACACGGGTGGATGCCCCTGGGCAGGTCCCACTTAGTCGACCTGTACTTCTACATGGGTGGATGCCCCTGGGCAGGTCCCACTTAGTCGACCTGTACTTCTACACGGGTGGATGCCCCTGGGCAGGTCCCACTTAGTCGACCTGTACTTCTACATGGGTGGATGCCCCTGGGAAGGTCCCACTTAGTCGACCTGTACTTCTACATGGGTGGATGCCCCTGGGCAGGTCCCACTTAGTCGACCTGTACTTCTACATGGGTGGATGCCCCTGGGCAGGTCCCACTTAGTCGACATGTACTTCTACACGGGTGGATGCCCCTGGGCAGGTCCCACTTAGTCGACATGTACTTCTACACGGGTGGATGCCCCTGGGCAGGTCCCACTTAGTCGACCTGTACTTCTACATGGGTGGATGCCCCTGGGCAGGTCCCACTTAGTCGACCTGTACTTCTACATGGGCAGATTCCCCCATGCAGATCCCAACTCTGGTATGAGCTGGATATAGCCGGGAGAAGGATTTCCTGCTTAGCGGACTAGGCTCGAACAGCTTGATACTCCGCTGCGTTGGGTGGTTAACCAAAGTGCGAGTTCTTCTTAATAGACTCAAACACTATAGCAAAGTGGACATGCAGCCTGTTGGACGACATATATGCTGCTCTAAACAAACCACCTAACCATGTCACAGAGTTAGTCGCCTCTTACGACATGCTCTCTGTGAGGCAGTGGTGCCTCCCATCCCCAGCATTCTGATGAAGGTGGACGGCAGTCCTCCAGGGGTTGGGCTATGTTGGCTTCATCTGCGTGTCATTCACTACGACGGGGTAACCTCAATCCATCACCCCGTTAGCCAGGCTGCATGCAAACAGTCCGTTTTCAAGGAGGGCTACTAGGAAGCCGCGGTGAGGGTCTTGACCAGTATATTATGCCTGACCCTGACTAACATGTCTGATCAGTGTATTTTGTCTGACCCTGACTAACATGTCTGATCAGTATATTATGCCTGACCCTGACTAACATGTCTGATCAGTGTATTTTGTCTGACCCTGACTAACATGTCTGATCAGTGTATTTTGTCTGACCCTGACTAACATGTCTGATCAGTGTATTTTGTCTGACCCTGACTAACATGTCTGATCAGTATATTTTGTCTGACCCTGACTAACATGTCTGATCAGTGTATTTTGTCTGACCCTGACTAACATGTATCATCAGTGTATTTTGTCTGACCCTGACTAACATGTCTGATCAGTGTATTTTGTCTGACTCTGACTAACATGTCTGATCAGTGTATTTTGTGTGACCCTGACTAACTTGTCTGATCAGTGTATTTTGTCTGACCCTGACTAACATGTCTGATCAGTGTATTTTGTCTGACCATGACTAACATGTCTGATCAGTATATTCTGTCTGACCCTGACTAACATATCTGATCAGTATATTCTGTTTGACCCTGACTAACATGTCTGATCAGTATATAGCTGAATACGCTGCTGCAGTCTGGAAAAACTCTGCTCAAAAGAAAAAAATGGATACAGCAATAAATGAAGAGGGTCGGATAGTATCAGGGTGCCTTCCTTCCAACCCCCCTCCCCCCCTCCCTAAATTAAATAAACCCCCTTAATTGGCAAAGCACCCCCTGCGATCCGAAGAAGATCCCAAGGCACCCAATGTTTGGACATCAGGTACAAAACACAAGACTCAAATCCAGACATAGCTTTCTAAAAACAACAAACCCCAAACAGACAAACCCTGAAAGTCGCCGTATCGAGAGGTGGCACGAATTGGTGCAGGCCCCAGAGATGAAACTTCGGGAGGAACCTGCTCCTGGACATCATCTACCATACACAACATGGAAGTCGCTGAACAGACTCCGAACTGGTGTATCACGGTGCAAGAGCAATATGAAACGATGGGGATACACAGATGATGACACGATGGGGATACACAGATGATGACACGATGGGGATACACAGATGATGACACGATGGGGATACACAGATGATGACACGTGACTGTGGCGCAATACAGGAACCAGCCCACCTGGTGACCTGTCCCAACCTCCAGGTAACATGCAATAGGCGCGACATGCTGGAGACAAATGACAAGGAAATCCATGTCACTGGATACTGGATTCGTACTGGAGTCATAACGTGGTGCTTGGACACGCAAAGTAAGTAAGTATATTCTGCCTAACCCTGACTTAAGTTAGTCTTCCTCCCCTGACCAGAAGTTAGTCTTCCTCCCCTGACCAGAAGTTAGTCTTCCTCCCCTGATCAGAAGTTAGTCTTCCGTCCTTGAACGGAAGTTAACCTTCTTACTCTGACCAGAAGTTAGTCTTCCTCCCCTGACCAGAAGTTAGTCTTCCTTCCCTGACCAGACGTTAGTCTTCCTTCCCTGACCAGACGTTAGTCTTCCTTCCCTGAACAGAAGTTAGTCTTCCTTCCCTGACCAGACGTTAGTCTTCCTTCCCTGACCAGACGTTAGTCTTCCTTCCCTGAACAGAAGTTAGTCTTCCTTCCCTGACCAGACGTTAGTCTTCCTTCCCTGAACAGAAGTTAGTCTTCCTTCCCTGACCAGACGTTAGTCTTCCTTCCCTGACCAGACGTTAGTCTTCCTTCCCTGAACAGAAGTTAGTCTTCCTTCCCTGACCAGACGTTAGTCTTCCTTCCCTGACCAGACGTTAGTCTTCCTTCCCTGAACAGAAGTTAGTCTTCCTTCCCTGACCAGACGGTAGTCTTCCTCCCCTGACCAAACGTTAGTCTTCCTTCCCTGACCAAACATTAGTCGTCCTCCCATGACCAGATGTTAGCCTTCCTCCCATGACCAGACGTTAGTCTTCCTCCCATGACCAGACGTTAGCCTTCCTCTCCAATGAGAAGTGAGAGTAAGGAAGTCAGTGCGAACATAAGAATATTAGCTGGCGTATAAGATAATTATGCCGACATTGATAATAATGAGGTCAGAGACGAACCATTGAACTTCCACTCAACAACTTTCCCCCCAACAACAACCTTCCACTCAACAACTTTCCACACAACAACAACCTTCCACTCAACAACCTTCCACTCAACAACAACCATCCACTCAACAAGAACCTTCCAATCAACAACAACCTTCCACTCAACAACAACCATCCACTCAACAACAACCTTCCACTCAACAACAACCTTCCACTCAACAACAACCTTCACTCAACAACCTTTCTCTCAACAACAACCTTTCACTCAACAACAACCATCCACTCGACAACAACCTTCCATTCAACAACAACCTTCCACTCAACAACAACGTTCCACTCAACAACAACCTTTCCCCCAACAGCAACCTTTCCCTCAACAACAACCTTTCAATCAACAACAACCTTCCACTCAACAACAACCTTCACTCAACAACCTTTCCCTCAACAACAACCTTTCACTCAACAACAACCATCCACTCGACAACAACCTTCCACTCAACAACAACCTTCCACTCAACAACAACCTTTCCCCCAACAGCCACCTTCTCCTCAACAACAACCTTTCCATCAACATCAACCTCCCACTCAACAACCTTCCCTTCAACAACAACCTTCCACTCAACAACAACCTTTCCCCCAACAGCAACCTTACCCTCAACAACAACCTTTCCATCAACAGCAACCTCCCACTCAACAACCTTCCCTTCAACAACAACCTTCCACTCAACAACAACCTTTCCCTCAACAATAACCTTCCACTCAACAACCTTCCACTCAACAACCTTCCCTCAACAACAACCTTCCACTCAACAACGTTTCCCTCAACAACAACCTTTCCCTTAACAGCAACCTTCCACCCAATAACGTTTCACTCAACAACAACCTTTCCCTCAACAACAACCTTCCACTCAACAACCTTCCACCAAACAACAACATCCCACCCAACAACAACCTCCCAACAAACAGCAACCTTCCACTCAACAACAAACTTTCGATCAACAGCAACCTTCAGTCCAACAACCTTCCACCCAACAACCTTTCCCTCAACAACAACCGTTCCTCAACAACAACCTCCCACCCAATAAAAACCTCCCACCCAACAACAACCTTCTACCCAACAAAAACCTCCCATCCAACAACAACCTTCTAACCAACAACAGCCTTCCACCCAACAACCTTCCACCCAACAACCTTTTTCTCAACAAATTTCCACTCAACAAGCGTCCACTCAACAACAACCGTTCCTTCAACACAACCTTCCACTCAACAATATTTCCCTCAACAACAACCTTCCACTAAACAACGTTTCCCTCAACAAAACCTTCCACTAAACAACGTTTCCCTCAACAAAACCTTCCACTAAACAACGTTTCCCTCAACAACAACCTTCCACTAAACAACGTTTCCCTCAACAACAACCTTCCACTAAACAACGTTTCCCTCAACAACAACCTTCCACTCAACAACCTTCCACTCAACAACCTTCCACCTAACAACAACCTTCCACCCAACAACAACCTTCCACCCAACAACAACCTTTCACCCAACAACAACATTCCACTCAACAACAACCTTCCACTCAACAACAACCTTTCTATCAACAACAACCTTCCACTCAAAAACAATCTTCCACTCAACAACAACCTTCCAGTCAACAACAACCTTTCCCTCAACAACAACCTTTCCATCAACAACAACCTCCCACTCAACAACCGTTCCTTTAACAACAACCTACCACTCAACAACCTTTCCCTCAATAACAAGATTCCACTCCACAACCTTTCCCTCAACAACAACCTTTCTTTCAACAACAATCTTTCCCTCAACAACAACCTTTCCATCAACAACAACCTCCCACTCAACAACCGTTCCTTTAACAACAACCTACCACTCAACAACCTTTCCCTCAATAACAACATTCCACTCAGCAACCTTTGCCTCAACAACAACCTTTCTCTCAACAACAACCTTCCACTCAACAACCTTCCACTCAGCAACCTTTCCCTCAACAACAACCTTTCCCTCAGCAACAACCTTTCCCTCAACAACAACCTTCCACTCAAAAACATTCCCCCCAACAACAACCTTCTACTCAACAATCTTTCTCTCAACAACAACCTCCCACACAACAACAACCTTCCACTCAACAACCTCCCACCCAACAACAACCTCCTACCCAACAACAACCTTTCCCTCAACAACAACCTCCCACCCAACAACAACTTTCCACTCAACAACCTCCCACCCAACAACAACTTTTCCCTCAACAACAACCTCCCACCCAACAACAACCTCCCACCCAACAACAACCTTTATCTCAACAACAACCTCCCACCTAACAACAAGCTTTCCTTCAACAACAGCCTCCCACCCAACAACAACCTCCCACCCAACAACAACCTTTCCCTCAACAACAACCTCCCACCCAACAACAACCTCCCACCCAACAACAATCTTTCCCTCAACAACAACCTCCCACCCAACAACAACCTCCAACCCAACAACAACCTTTCCCTCAACAACAACCTCCCACCCAACAACAACCTTTCTACTCAACAACAACATTTCCCCCAACAACTACCTTTCCCCCAACAATAACCTTTCCCACAACAACAACCTTTCCCTGAACAACAATCTTTCCCACCTCAACAACCTTTCCCCCAACAACAACATTTCTCCCAACAACAACCTTTCCCCCAACAACAACCTCCCACCCAACAACAACTTTCCACTCAACAACCTTCCACTCAAAAACCTTCCACTCAACAACAACCATTCCCTCAACAACAACCTTTCCCTCAACAACAACCTTTCCCTCAACAACAACCTTTCCCTCAACAAAAAACTTTCCCCCAACAACAAGCTTTCCCTCAACAACAACCTTTCCCTCAACAACAACCTCCCACCCAACAACAACCTTCCCCTCAACAACCTTTCCCTCAACAACAATCTCCCACCCAACAACAACCTCCCACTCAACAAACTTTCCCTCAACAACAACCTCCCATCCAACAACAACCTCCCATCCAACAACAACCTTCCCCTCAACAACCTTTCCTTCAACAACAACTTCCCACCCAACAACAACCTCCCACCAAACAATAACCTCCCACCTAACAATAACCTCCCACCCCTCAACAACCTTTCCATCAACAACAACCTTCCACTCAACAACAACCTTCACTCAACAACCTTTCCCTCAACAACAACCTTTCACTCAACAACAACCATCCACTCGACAACAACCTTCCACTCAACAACAACCTTCCACTCAACAACAACCTTTCCTCCAACAGCAACCTTTCCCTCAACAACAACCTTTCCATCAACAGCAACCTCCCACTCATCAACCTTCCCTTCAACAACAACCTTCCACTCAACAACAACCTTTCCCTCAACAATAACCTTCCACTCAACAACCTTCCACTCAACAACCTTCCCTCAACAACAACCTTCCACTCAACAACGTTTCCCTCAACAACAACCTTTCCCTTAACAGCAACCTTCCACCCAATAACGTTTCACTCAACAACAACCTTTCCCTCAACAACAACCTTCCACTCAACAACCTTTCCCTCAACAACAACCTTCCACTCAACAACCTTCCACCAAACAACAACATCCCACCCAACAACAACCTCCCAACAAACAGCAACCTTCCACTCAACAACAAACTTTCGATCAACAGCAACCTTCCATCCAACAACCTTCCACCCAACAACCTTTCCCTCAACAACAACCGTTCCTCAACAACAGCCTCCCACCCAATAAAAACCTCCCACCCAACAACAACCTTCTACCCAACAAAAACCTCCCATCCAACAACAACCTTCTAACCAACAACAGCCTTCCACCCAACAACCTTCCACCCAACAACCTTTTTCTCAACAACTTTCCACTCAACAAGCGTCCACTCAACAACAACCGTTCCTTCAACACAACCTTCCACTCAACAATATTTCCCTCAACAACAACCTTCCACTAAACAACGTTTCCCTCAACAACAACCTTCCACTAAACAACGTTTCCCTCAACAAAACCTTCCACTCAACAACCTTCCACTCAACAACCTTCCACCCAACAACAACCTTCCACCCAACAACAACCTTCCACCCAACAACAACCTTTCACCCAACAACAACATTCCACTCAACAACAACCTTCCACTCAACAACAACCTTTCCATCAACAACAACCTTCCACTCAAAAACAATCTTCCACTCAACAACAACCTTCCAGTCAACAACAACCTTTCCCTCAACAACAACCTTTCCATCAACAACAACCTCCCACTCAACAACCGTTCTTTTAACAACAACCTACCACTCAACAACCTTTCCCTAAATAACAAGATTCCACTCCACAACCTTTCCCTCAACAACAACATTTCTTTCAACAACAATCTTTCCCTCAACAACAATCTTTCCCTCAACAACAACCTTTCCATCAACAACAACCTCCCACTCAACAACCGGTCCCTTAACAACAACCTACCACTCAACAACCTTTCCCTCAATAACAACATTCCACTCAGCAACCTTTCCCTCAACAACAACCTTTCTCTCAACAACAACCTTCCACTCAACAACCTTCCACTCAGCAACCTTTCCCTCAACAACAACCTTTCCCTCAGCAACAACCTTTCCCTCAACAACAACCTTCCACTCAAAAACATTCCCCCCAACAACAACCTTCCCTTCAACAACCTTTCCCTCAACAACAACCTTCCCCTCAACAACCTTTCCCTCAACAACAACCTCCCACCCAACAACAACCTCCTACCCAACAACAACCTTTTCCTCAACAACAACCTCCCACCCAACAACAACTTTCCACTCAACAACCTCCCACCCAACAACAACCTTTCCCTCAACAACAACCTCCCACCCAACAACAACCTCCCACCCAACAACAACCTCCCACCCAACAACAACCTTTCCCTCAACAACAACCTCCCACCTAACAACAAGCTTTCCTTCAACAACAGCCTCCCACCCAACAACAACCTCCCACCCAACAACAACCTTTCCCTCAACAACAACCTCCCACCCAACAACAACCTCCCACCCAACAACAATATTTCCCTCGATAACAACCTCCCACCCAACAACAACCTCCAACCCAACAACAACCTTTCCCTCAACAACAACCTCCCACCCAACAACAACCTTTCTACTCAACAACAACATTTCCCTCAACAACTACCTTTCCCCCAACAATAACCTTTCCCACAACAACAACCTTTCCCTGAACAACAATCTTTCCCACCTCAACAACCTTTCCCCCAACAACAACATTTCTCCCAACAACAACCTTTCCCCCAACAACAACCTCCCACCCAACAACAACTTTCCACTCAACAACCTTCCACTCAAAAACCTTCCACTCAACAACAACCATTCCCTCAACAACAACCTTTCCCTCAACAACAACCTTTCCCTCAACAACAACCTTTCCCTCAACAAAAAACTTTCCCCCAACAACAAGCTTTCCCTCAACAACAACCTTTCCCTCAACAACAACCTTTCCCTCAACAACAACCTCCCACCCAACAACAACCTTCCCCTCTACAACCTTTCCCTCAACAACAATCTCCAACCCAACAACAACCTCCCACTCAACAAACTTTCCGTCAACAACAACCTCCCATCCAACAACAACCTCCCATCCAACAACAACCTTCCCCTCAACAACCTTTCCTTCAACAACAACTTCCCACCCAACAACAACCTCCCACCAAACAATAACCTCCCACCTAACAATAACCTCCCACCCAACAACAACCTTCCCTTCAACAACCTTTCCCTCAACAACAACCTTCCCCTCAACAACCTTTCCCTCAACAACAACCTCCCACCTAACAATAACCTCCTACCCAACATCCAACTCCCACTGTGAGGACACCAACTGTAAACCTAATGAAACATTGCGCTGGGTCTTCTGGTCTGTTTTTAACATTTGATATTTGTAAATGTTTCTTTCTGTGAGAGATGTACAGCTGCTTCGCGTGTCTGGGGACACCGTCTCGTATCATCTTCAGGTGCTGATAATACATCTTCTCGTGAATATAAGACAGTGCAATAAATACTTGACGAGAGGAAGCCGAGAAAGGGGGGGGGGGGGCGGAGCAACGATTATGGAGGAAACGTTTTGTGTCCGTTTACAGTGCCTGGCATGGGATGGTGTCGTTCCTCGAAGAGAAAAGTCCGAGTATTTCTGATATAACTTAAAGTCGGATGTTGAATGAGCCAATCATTTCGTCTCAAGACAAGGTACATGTTTAAGGAATAAGTTAGTAGCTCAGTAGCGAACAGAGGAGCCCCGCTCATGCAGGAAACTCCGAGTGCCCTCTTACAATTCCTTGCATTAGACCATCTTGTTTCACTGGATGATGATCGAAACTTTCTAAAATTACAATTTTTCTTTAAAACGCAATATAATTACGGCGTTTATTTTCCCTTTTAAGGTCTGCCAAGGACGAACAAGGAGATGAAAAGATAGGCTGCCTGTTTCTGTCGTCATATCGTGTGCAGGATAGGCTGTCGTTATTTTACCCCCGATTAACTTAACTTAACTTAAATTAACTTAACGTCTTCATACTGGTTTAGAAGAATCTGCAGTCTGTATACAGCTAGTTTCATTTACATCACATTGCTCTAAAAGTTATGCGCATCCAATTTATTCTTAAATGCATTAACTGTTCCTGCCTCCACTACCTCCTGCGGCAATGCATTCCAAGCAGACACCACTCTCTGACTAAAAAAATATTTCCTAATATCTAATCAGGACCTCTCTTTAGTTAATTTGTAGCTATGCTCTCTTGTTCTTGTGGGTGGCTGTATTTTAAAAAAATACTTGTTATAGTCTAATTTATCCATTCCTTTGATCATCTTATAAACCTGTATTGTCACCTCGAATTCTTCTCTCTTCGAGACACTGTGCGCCGGTTTTTCTGAGTCTTTCCTCATAACTGTAATTCTGGAATCCCACTATCAGCTTTGTCGCTCTTTTGTGTATTGTTTACAGCATGTTTATATCCCCTCTATGATATGGACTCCACACCTGTACACAATACTCCAATCTAGGTCTAACTAAAGCTTTATACAGTTTGACTATCACCTCCTTGCTCCTATGTTTAATATTTCTTTTTATCATACCTAACATTGCATTTGCCTTTTTCACTGCTACCTGGACTTGCTCACTCACCTTACCTGTATGATCTATTGTAACCCCTAGGTCCCTTTCCTTATCTATCTTTCTAATATTGTTCTCGCCCATTCTGTAATTATGTTCCATATTGGATCTACCCACGTGGATGACTGTACATTTATCTACATTAAAATCCATTTGTCAGCTTACAGACAATTCTCGAATGTTATCTAATTTGAAGAATAAAAACAACGTTCTACTTAGATTTTGAACCCATGTCCCATTGGTTAAGAGAACATAGTCCTAACCTCTGGGTCACCTGTTCTTCATTTCCTTTGCAAAATTGTCAGCAGTAGCCGCTGAGCGGTAATAAAGTGATATTCTTAGCAGAGCGCTAAACTCGTCATGAAGCGCCAAACTCATCACGGTGCGCCAAGTCGGTCACGGTGCGTCAACTCGGTCACGGTGCGTCAACTCGGTCACGGTACGTCAACTCGGTCACGGTGCGCCAACTCGGTCACGGTGCGTCAACTCGGTTACGATGCACCCAACTTGTTACGGAGCACTAAATATGTCACGGATCGCTAAACTCGCCATGAAGCACAAACCAGTCACGGAACATCAACTAGTCATTGAGCGACATTATTTCAGATATTTATATACATAAGACACATACCTTCAGCCCCAGACGGAACACGAGTCTTCAGCAGGTACTGGACGTCCACTTGTCTTAGGCAAGTAGTTGTAACACGCCTTTCTTATTTCAACCCGTCACATCCCTGAACCCTTTGTCTGCAAGAGCGTATCCCTACGTTGTCTGTCTAGAGTCTGTCCTTTCTTATATGTCTATCTAGACCTAATCCCCCACACCTTATCGCATGGTTGTCTAGACCTTTTCTCTCACCCCCCCCCCCCCCCCCCCGTTCCAACCACCAATTTGTCTGTCTAGAGACTATTTAACCTATTTCATATCCCCCCTTCCCATGTAACTTAAAGTCCCCTCCACCCGCACGTGACTGTCTAGACTTCGTCTCCTTCCCCCCCCCCCTTTTATGTCTATCTAGAGCCTATCTCCCTTTTTATGTATGTTCAGAGCATATCTCCATTTTCATTTCTGAAGAGCTTATCTCCCCCTTTATGTATGTCCAGAGCTTATCTCCCTTTTCATGGATGTAGAGCTTATCTCCCCTTTTATGTCTGTCCAGAGCTTATCTCCCCCTTTATGTATGTTCAGAGCATATCTCCATTTTCATTTCTGAAGAGCTTATCTCCCCTTTTATGTCTGTCCAGAGCTTATCTCCCCTTTTATGTCTGCAGAGATGATCTTCCCTTTTATGTCTGTCTAAAGCCTATCTCCCCTGTTGTGTCTCTTTACAGCTTATTACCCTTGTATGTCTGTCTAGTGCTTCTTTCACTTTTATGCCTGTCTAGAGCATATCCCCCTTCAATGTTTGTCTAGAGCTTTTCTCCCCTTTGTGCCTGTTAAGAGCTTGTCCACCTTCTATGTCTGCATAGAGCTTATCCATACCCAACCCCTCCTCTGTATGTCTGTCTACGGTTCTATTCTCTATTGTGATTTGGTCTGCCTCCTTATCTCTTCCCATTGGGATTCCAGAACAGATGCTGCACTTCGTGGCACTTCCTTCACTGGGGCATTAGCTCTCTTGATATGGACTAATCTTCAGTCTTGGATGGATGGATGGATGGTGCATGGTGGCTGGATGGATGGATGGTGGATGGATGGATGGATGGTGGATGGATGGATGGATGATGGATGGATGGTGGATGGATGGAGGGTGGATGGATGGATGGATGGTGGATGGTGGATGGATGGTGGATGGATGGATGGATGGATGGTGGATGGATGGTGGATGGATGGTGGATGGATGGATGGATGGTGGATGGTGGATGGATTACATTGTTTAAAAACAAATATTGTTGTCTTATTTCGTCTCTTGTTGTGGCTGACATCTTCTACATGACCTTGTTGTCAACCAGTTGCCCAGCACTCTTTAGTGGCATCTTATGACATGCATGGCAGAGTACGGTGTTACTTTTCTTGTGTAACAGATCTCAGACTCGCTAAAAGATTTCCGACTCGCAAATTACCAAGTCTAGTTCTAGCATGGCTCCACACCAGAACCCGAGCTGTCTAGTTCTGACATGGCTCCACACCAGACCTCGACCTGTCTAGTTTTGTCACGGCTCCACACCAGGCCTCGGGCTGTCTAGTTCTGACATGGCTCCACACCAAGCCTTGAGCTGTCTAGTTCTGACACGGCTCCGCGCCAGGCCTCGAGCTGTCTAGTTCTGACACGGCTCCATACCACGTCTTGAGCTGTTTAGTTCTGACACGGCTCCACACCAGACCTCGAGCTGTCTAGTTCTGACACGGCTCCACACCAAGCCTCGAGCTGTCTAGTTCTGACACAGCTCCACACCAGGTCTCGAGCTGTCTAGTTCTGACACGGCTCCACTTCAGACCTCGAGCTGTTTACCTCTGATTATCTCTGAGCTTAGGCGCAGTCATTGGCAGGATCCGGTCAATGACCGTCAAATCGAGGAGCCCTTCTCTCAAGTTGATGCCTAGCTAGCAAATAAGTCGTGAGCCTGCCTCCTCCCCTCACACTCAGCCTTAGGTAACCCATTCCTACCCCAGCTCCGTCTCGATAATAAGCTTCATTTAACTGTTGCCGGAAAGGTTACTATTACTTCTTCAATACGGTTAGAGGATAGCTTTCGTCGGTACGCTGGTCGCCACACACAGGAGCGCGCTATCTCGCACACACACAAAGGTCGAGTTATGGAAGAGAGAGAGAGGAAGAAAGCTACCAGAGACAGTGAGAGAGAGAAAGCAAGAGTTGGGATGTCATTAAGGCACTCACTCACACACAAACACGCGAATGAGTCAAACAAATAACCGTAACATGTTTCTGTTACTAAAGAATACCAAAATCTTTAGAATTCTCCTCCTATAAAATGAAAGAATGAATGAATGAGTGAGCGAACGAATGAATACAATTATGGCTTGCTAATATTTGAGAACTGGCAAAACTGATCAGGGGTATACCATGTCTACTTCTTTGCCCGTCTTACTTTACGGTCCATAGACGATCAACCAATTGTCTCCAAGCAGACCTGTCTTCTGTCCATAATACCTTGGGTTCAATTGACGATCAACCAACTGTCTCTAAGCAGACCTGTCTTCTGTCCATAATACCTTGGGTTCAATTGACGATCAACCAACTGTCTCTAAGCAGACCTGTCTTCTGTCCATAATACCTTGGGTTCAATTGACGATCAACCAACTGTCTCTAAGCAGACCTGTCTTCTGTCCATAATACCTTGGGTTCAATTGACGATCAACCAACTGTCTCCAAGCAGACCTGTCTTCTGTCCATAATACCTTGGGTTCAATAGACGATCAACCAACTGTCTCTAAGCAGACCTGTTTTCTGTCCATTATACCTTGGGTTCAATAGACGATCAACCAACTGTCTCTAAGCAGACCTGTCTTCTGTCCATAATACCTTGGGTTCAATAGACGATCAACCAACTGTCTCTAAGCAGACCTGTCTTCTGTCCATAATACCTTGGGTTCAATTGACGATCAACCAACTGTCTCTAAGCAGACCTGTCTTCTGTCCATAATACCTTGGGTTCAATAGACGATCAACCAACTGTCTCTAAGCAGACCTGTCTTCTGTCCATAATACCTTGGGTTCAATTGACGATCAACCAACTGTCTCTAAGCAGACCTGTCTTCTGTCCATAATACCTTGGGTTCAATAGACGATCAACCAACTGTCTCTAAGCAGACCTGTCTTCTGTCCATAATACCTTGGGTTCAATAGACGATCAACCAACTGTCTCTAAGCAGACCTGTCTTCTGTCCATAATACCTTGGGTTCAATAGACGATCAACCAACTGTCTCTAAGCAGACCTGTCTTCTGTCCATATTACCTTGGGTTCAATTGACGATCAACCAACTGTCTCTAAGCAGACCTGTCTTCTGTCCATAATACCTTGGGTTCAATAGACGATCAACCAACTGTCTCTAAGCAGACCTGTCTTCTGTCCATAATACCTTGGGTTCAATAGACGATCAACCAACTGTCTCTAAGCAGACCTGTCTTCTGTCCATAATACCTTGGGTTCAATAGACGATCAACCAACTGTCTCTAAGCAGACCTGTCTTCTGTCCATAATACCTTGGGTTCAATTGACGATCAACCAACTGTCTCTAAGCAGACCTGTTTTCTGTCCATTATACCTTGGGTTCAATAGACGATCAACCAACTGTCTCTAAGCAGACCTGTCTTCTGTCCATAATACCTTGGGTTCAATAGACGATCAACCAACTGTCTCTAAGCAGACCTGTCTTCTGTCCATAATACCTTGGGTTCAATTGACGATCAACCAACTGTCTCTAAGCAGACCTGTCTTCTGTCCATAATACCTTGGGTTCAATAGACGATCAACCAACTGTCTCTAAGCAGACCTGTCTTCTGTCCATAATACCTTGGGTTCAATTGATGATCAACCAACTGTCTCTAAGCAGACCTGTCTTCTGTCCATAATACCTTGGGTTCAATAGACGATCAACCAACTGTCTCTAAGCAGACCTGTCTTCTGTCCATAATACCTTGGGTTCAATAGACGATCAACCAACTGTCTCTAAGCAGACCTGTCTTCTGTCCATAATACCTTGGGTTCAATAGACGATCAACCAACTGTCTCTAAGCAGACCTGTCTTCTGTCCATATTACCTTGGGTTCAATTGACGATCAACCAACTGTCTCTAAGCAGACCTGTCTTCTGTCCATAATACCTTGGGTTCAATAGACGATCAACCAACTGTCTCTAAGCAGACCTGTCTTCTGTCCATAATACCTTGGGTTCAATAGACGATCAACCAACTGTCTCTAAGCAGACCTGTCTTCTGTCCATAATACCTTGGGTTCAATAGACGATCAACCAACTGTCTCTAAGCAGACCTGTCTTCTGTCCATAATACCTTGGGTTCAATTGACGATCAACCAACTGTCTCTAAGCAGACCTGTCTTCTGACCCTTATCACCTTGGGATCAATGGACGATCAAGCAATTCTCTCCAAGCAGACTTGTCTTCTGACCCTTTTCACCTTGGGATCAGTGGACGATCAAGCAATTCTCTCCAAGCAGACTTGTCTTCTGACCCTTATCACCTTGGGATCAATGGACGATCAAGCAATTCTCTCCAAGCAGACTTGTCTTCTGACCCTTTTCACCTTGGGATCAGTGGACGATCAAGCAATTCTCTCCAAGCAGACTTGTCTTCTGACCCTTATCACCTTGGGATCAATGGACGATCAAGCAATTCTCTCCAAGCAGACTTGTCTTCTGACCCTTATCACCTTGGGATCAATGGACGATCAAGCAATTCTCTCCAAGCAGACTTGCCCTGTGCTATTTTCCAGCTTTTTCTAGTTCACATTGTACCAGCAGCTAGGTCTCTTCTCCTTGTGTTCTGTGGTCTTCCTCTGCATTGTTTGCCACATTTGCTAGGAAATTGGGTCTAAAGCTTCTGTCTTCCCTGCATTTGAAGTTGATGAGATAAGAGGGTATCATTATCCCTAAATCCAGGTCATCCAACTGTTTAAACAAGGTTCCCTGGATTTCTCTCATTTGTTGTAGCTTCTTTTATAATCCAATCGGCTGTCAGCAGGAACAAAAGAGATTTAAAGTAATCTATGACGAACCCCAGATATGTGATTATGTGAGTTGGCCCTCGTGCATCTCTCTGAGCCGGATGTCCTCATGCATGTGTTTAATTATCCAGGTCAGTTTTTGTGTGATCCCTTAGTGCGTTGGTAGATTCCAAAGACTGTTCTTACCCAAGCTGCAAAAGGACTTCGTAGCCGATGAAGTTGATGTATAGACGTGAGTTCCATGTTAATGACTGCCCTACATTTATGCGCAATGTGACTCTCTGGTCTGTGCATGATTTGTTTGTCCGGAGACCTGACTATTTTTCTCTTAACTTGCTATGTACATCCCAGTATAACTCAGTTGAAAACTTTACCAGGTATTGACAAGAGCATAATCTCTCTATCATTCTTGCAGATCGCCTTTCTTAGATAGCTTTACCTACACTCCTTCTCTACATTCCTTGGGAGTATTTTCCGTGCCTCATATATTTCAAATAATACTGAAACGCTTATTTGAAGATGTTGGAATATCTTCTTTAATAGCTTCAGCTGGAATTTCATCAGGACCTGCTGTTTTTCCATTCTTTACAAGGCAAATTGCTTTCTCGATTTCTTTCACAGTTAATTACGAAGTCAACTGCATCAGGTGCTATATCAGGTGCGTTGGCTGGTGGTGGCCCTTTTAGAAGTTCTTCAAAGTATTCCGTCCATCTCTTATTTTGCTCTTCAAGATTTGTTATTTTTCCTCCTTTCCTGTTCTTTGTTGGTCTGCTCTGTTGGTGGTATTTTCGACAGTTTACCAGAAGTGTCGTACAGATCCTTCAAGTGTCCTTTGTCTGCAGCCTCTTCGGTTTATGTGGAGAAACTAAACATCTAGCTTCCCTTGTCTACATTAATACTGTTCCTGACTTCTTTGTTTGCCTCTGTATAGTTTTTCAGTGTATTAGTTTTGGTGTCCCTAGTTTTTATACAATAATTCCACTGTTTTCGTCTCTCTATCCTTGTGGGCGTTTTGGCCGTGGAACATCCTTTGTTCTGTCGTTCCATTATATCTAAGGCTGTCTTGAGCTGTTTTCCAAACCTTCTGTAGCTGTTCCCATCAATGCCATCGACTATGTCTAGTTGTTCCAATGTTTGAAATGAATTGCTGGGTTGCTACACTCTTTTTTTCTTCTTCTCTCCTTCTCCTTATCTGGGATACTAGTGAGACCTATTAACTTCAGTTGTTCTGTTATTTCGCAGTTTTAAACTGAACTTTGGCGATCACAATATTGCGGTCTGAAACTCTCACTCTCTAGATCCTGCCATCACAAGATTGTGGTCTGAAGTTCTCCTATCTAGATCCTGCCATCACAAAATTGTGGTCTGAAGTTCTCCTATCTAGACCCTGCCATCACGATTGTGGCCTGAAATCACATCTACTCCTATCTAGACCCTGCCATCACGATTGTGGTCTGAAATCACATCTTGTCCTCTCTACACCCTGATATCTAGCAGAGATCATCTAAGGTTCTAATGAACGTAGATGAGGTGAGTGTGGTTTTGTGTTACATGATCTGGGGATATCCATATTACCTTTTTAAACTTCTTGTTCATGCTAGAAACATATTTCTTCCATTGACCAGTTGGTTTCCTCACACATAAATCTGCTAATATCTCGCCATTTCATGCACACACCTAGACCTTTTTTGTCAATACTCTTGCCTTAGCCTGTATTGTTCTCTCCTATTCTGATTTTAGTCTCACATCACAACTATTACTTCCCTTGAACTTGTCTCATCCAATAGACTTTGCTGTTTGTGCTGGAGATACTTCCTAATTTGATTCTTTTTCATTGGCTGAGGAGCAACATTGTATTATGTTCAGTTTAATCTTTTGATTATTGGTCTAAGCGGATGCCATAGTCAGTGTTGTACCAACTACATGTCAGTCCAGAAGATAGCCATGGTCTTTTTATGTTAGCATGAGTACTACCATTAACTGTATTCTGAATGTTCTTCTTTGTGACCTGAATATATGAATGTCTTCCAGGATGTTAGCTGTGCTGCATCTACTTGTATCCATCTTGCTCCACTGAACCCAAGAATGATCATGTTATATTTTTTCTCCTCTCCAAAACAATTTGAGCTGTTTTCCCCTCTTTCACATGGGTCTCACAATTCAGGTGGCGAATCTGGAGGTCTTCTCTGTCGGTAGCAAGATGGTGGGCAGACCATTGACAGGCCCTTTCCCTTCAAGGTCGGCTCGTTAGATGTTTGGTGTTTTTATTGTAGCAAGATGGTTGTTAGGGAAAGGGGCGGGGGAGGAGGGGGGGGGGCGCTAATGTCAAGCCCACTTTTTCTCCTTTTTAATCCGGACTTGTGGCCGACATTGGCGGAGATGGTAAACTATGTTCTAGATTAAATTAGCACGAGGATTTGAGCAATAACATTAGCAGGAGGTACTGAGCAATAACATTAGCAGGAGGAACTGAGCAATAGCATTAGTAGGAGAAACTGAGCAATATCATTAGTAGGAGAAACTGAGCAATAACATTAGCAGGAGGATTTGAGCAATAACATTAGCAGGAGGATTTGAGCAATAACATTAGCAGGAGGATTTGAGCAATAACATTAGCAGGAGGATTTGAGCAATAACATTAGCAGGAGGATTTGAGCAATAACATTAGCAGGAGGATTTGAGCAATAACATTAGCAGGAGGATTTGAGCAATAACATTAGCATGAGGATTTGAGCAATAACATTAGCAGGAGGATTTGAGCAATAACATTAGCAGGAGGATTTGAGCAATAACATTAACAGGAGGATTTGAGCAATAACATTAGCAGGAGGATTTGAGCAATAACATTAGCAGGAGGATTTGAGCAATAACATTAGCAGGAGGATTTGAGCAATACAATTTTTAATTAGTTACCGGGAACCAACAGAAACAATTAGAAAGGAGAACAGCGTGTTATCTAGACAGACTTGCTATAAATAGATTAGATAATGGTAGTGAACTACAGAAGTCATGACAGAACTTTGCTAGGAGCCGATACAATAAGGCTAGTGAACTACAGAAGTCATGACAGAACTTTGCTAGAAGCCGATACAATAAGGCTAGTGAACTACAGAAGTCATGACAGAACTTTGCTAGGAGCCGATACAATAAGGCTAGTGAACTACAGAAGTCATGACAGAACTTTGCTAGGAGCCGATACAATAAGGCTAGTGAACTACAGAAGTCATGACAGAACTTTGCTAGGAGCCGATACAATAAGGCTAGTGAACTACAGAAGTCATGACAGAACTTTGCTAGGAGCCGATACAATAAGGCTAGTGAACTACAGAAGTCATGACAGAACTTTGCTAGAAGCCGATACAATAAGGCTAGTGAACTACAGAAGTCATGACAGAACTTTGCTAGGAGCCGATACAATAAGGCTAGTGAACTACAGAAGTCATGACAGAACTTTGCTAGGAGCCGATACAATAAGGCTAGTGAACTACAGAAGTCATGACAGAACTTTGCTAGGAGCCGATACAATAAGGCTAGTGAACTACAGAAGTCATGACAGAATTTGCTAGGAGCCGATACAATAAGGCTAGTGAACTACAAGAAGTCATGACGGAACTTTGCTAGAAGCCGATACAATAAGGCTAGTGAACTACAGAAGTCATGACAGAACTTTGCTAGGAGCCGATACAATAAGGCTAGTGAACTACAAGAAGTCATTACGGAACTTTGCTAGGAGCCGATACAATAAGGCTAGTGAACTACAAGAAGTCATGACGGAACTTTGCTAGGAGCCGATACAATAAGGCTAGTGAACTACAAGAAGTCATGACGGAACTTTGCTAGAAGCCGATACAATACGGCTAGTGAACTACAAGAAGTCATGACGGAACTTTGCTAGAAGCCGATACAATAAGGCTAGTGAACTACAAGAAGTCATGACAGAACTTTGCTAGGAGCCGATACAATAAGGCTAGTGAACTACAAGAAGTCATGACAGAACTTTGCTAGGAGCCGATACAATAAGGCTAGTGAACTACAAGAAGAAGGGTCGTGACTTCTCTCATTGCAGATGGGTGTGGTGGGTGGATGGGTGGGGTGGGTTGGATGGTGCGTGGCTTGATGATGTCGGTAGCGATGAGAATGCCACGAAAACAGTCTCTACTTACGAGTTTCCAAGTCGTGTACCGGAACAGAAAATCGGCCCAAAAACCGTGTTGTCTGTCACTGTCATCTGTGACTTGACATCAAAACGTGTAGTTGCCGACTTGTGTTTGTCATAAACACTGGCACAGACCTGAGCTAAACTCTGTTCCATGTCAAACCTGAACCTTCTGTTTGAACTGGTAGCAGTGCGTGCTTAACGCCACGACGACAAACATAGCTCGGTGCTGAGTGTTGTTACAAGATATTAACTGTTTACTTTCCGTTCCTATCGGTCAATATTTGGAGTCTGTGCCGGGCTATTCCCTTCGCTGCTTAATCCTGAAGCCCAGTGTGAGTAGTTGCACCACAAGCTACAGCTATTAAATATACAGGCCCAGCACCTACCCGAATATTAATCACAATCGCACACACTTTCCACGAGCACTTTATTGAGTATTTTAGATCAGTCATGTCTTCAGGTACATTATTTCTAAAAACATGGCTGAACAATTAATTTTTGTTCGTGAATGATACGTCTTCGACAAATCAATATAAAGCATCATGTAGCCTAGATGCATATTGTTAATAAAATTGAGCTGGTCATTTTTTTTTCAGGATATATGGAACGATGAGGCTAACGTCTGGTCAGGCAAAACACACTGATCAGACAATGTTAGCTATATATATAGGAGAAATGTACTGGTCAAGACCCTCACCTGACATCCTCGTTGGTCGTCCTGGAAATAGGCTGTTGTCGAGGACAACAGTCTGGCTAACAAGTTGAGGTTTGACGTGATACCCGTAGTAGTAAGTGACACGCATGTTAAACCCAAGCATTGGACAACCGTCTGGAGGACCCCGGTCCACCTTCATCAGCACGCTCGGGATGTGAGGAAAGCTACTGCAACCCGCCACTTAACGTCCTTTTCAGGGCGCACAAAAAAGTAACCTTCTCATTATGGGCATTCGCAAACAACATACAACGTCACGATACATGTTAATATTTAAATAACATGTTATGTTATTGTAAACTTGGTTTCAATTGAGGATTTAAGTTCGCACTTTCTTCTCCACTGTAAGCTTCCAGCAGACGTTAGCTGGAGAGTACACCTACAGGAAGCAGTGATCAGTCAGAGATTATTTATATCTCTAGAGAGTTTATCCTGGAAAGACAAACCTGATGGATATTTGTGATTTCTGTGCATCTCATATGTTGGGCATTTTT
Organism: Ariolimax columbianus; assembly: GCA_036924085.1. Taxonomy (NCBI): domain Eukaryota; kingdom Metazoa; phylum Mollusca; class Gastropoda; order Stylommatophora; family Arionidae; genus Ariolimax; species Ariolimax columbianus. Next base: position 141,275,521 of record JAVGWX010000003.1, read on the forward strand.
GTCAGAAGATGTTCAGCAGCCATACTATCATCAAGTGCCACAGCCCCACTCTCTGGTGACCTTCACCTTAAGTTTGTTGAGTAGATGGTATCTCAAAGGTTGTGACCTGTGTAAAATATGAAGATGATTGTCTGTGTTTCTGTTTAAATGTTAAAATGCGTCCGGTTTTGGGTGGTTAGAAGACTGTGCTTCTCGCGTGGCCTAGTGTCTGTTAGTCTGTTTAGGACAAGCCTCATGGTCTCATAAGTTACACGTGTGTCAGATAGAGGCAGCATTATCCTTTGCTTTCACAATCTGTCAGTGTATGCATTCTCCCCTGCATTACAATCTGTCAGTGTATGCATTCTCCCCTGCATTACAATCTGTTAGTCTATGCATTCTCCCCTGCATTACAATCTGTTAGTCTATGCATTCTCCCCTGCATTACAATTTATCACTGTATGCGACCTCTATTGATTTCACAATTCGTCAGTGTATATATTCTCCCGTGTTTCACAATTCGTCAGTGCATGTATTGTTTCCTGTTTCAGTCCGTCGGTGTATATATTTCCCCATCATATTTCAGTCAGATGGGATCCACTGTATCAAACCTCATTCAAACGTATAAGACATTTTGTAGAGTATTGCTTCATTTAAGTCTACATTGGTTTGACCTCTCATTCATCACTAACAGCTTTCTTCTATTAGGGCCCTTCTTGTTAAACTCGTAAAGATCCCCACTTCATTCTCTGTTGTATTTCTTGCTTAGCCATCTGTGCATAAATGGACCCAGCTGTTGCTTGGCTAGTGTTTCTCTGACTGTTTTACAGCTATGGCTCTTCTTTCTATTTTGGCCTGCTTGTTTTATTTCTCAATGCAAGGAATGTTTGCTGTAGGGACTCCATGGGGGCCCGTTATCTCCAGGTGGGAAGCATGTGTGAGGTGCTGCTGTGGGGATGGGGTTGTCGGGTTGGGGGTGTTATTAGCTAAATGACGTTATTAGGGTCTCTTCTTCCCTTTGTTTTCACTGATGCTACAACTGTGCTTTCCTTGAGGCATCCCCTTCCTAGTAAATGTGTTCTCTGCCCATCAAAAGACACAAGAGTTTTGAGAGAACGGTAATGGAAGGTATGGTCCCGGTCAAGAGATGCAGAACAAGAAGACGATGGCACCAAGATGTTAAGGAATGCTTGGGCAGGACTTGGGAGTATGCTGGAGAGTTGGCAAGAGATCGAATCTATGTCATACGGGCTGTGATGGGATTAACGAGATGTCATGTGAGCGACGTTCTGTCAGACGGGATGCCATGGGAGCGACGTTCTGTCATAGGAGATGTCATGGGAACGACCTTCTATCAGATGGGATGTCATGGAAGCGACGTTCTGTCATACGAGATGTAATGGGAGCGACGTTCTGTCATACGAGATGTAATGGGAGCGACGTTCTGTCATACGAGATGTTATGGGAGCGACGTTCTGTCATACGAGGTGTCATGGTAGCGACGTTCTGTCATACGAGATGTCATGGGAGCGACGTTCTGTCATACGAGATGTCATGGGAGCGACGTTCTGTCAGACTGACTGTGCTGGAAGCGACTTTCTATCAGACTGTGTCTGATTAAAAGGTCCACTCTTGGTAGAGTGTTTGTTTGTTGTCTCAGCCAAAGGTCTACTCGTGGTTGGGATTCGGTCGGTTCCAACAAATGAGAACATAAAGTGTCCTTTTAAACGATGAAACATGTTTAAGAACGTTGAGAGAGCAGAGAGTTTGATATATAGACGACGAGTTGAACCCATCAGTGATTAGAGGCATGGACGGAGAGCTGAAGGAAATGAAAAACACAATTCCAAATAAGAACCACATTGAGACTAATGTTTGCTTGATTATGTATGTTGACAGTCTTGGGGTGCAGGGGAGGGGCAGGGATATACGTACTTGCTTGGACATATAGTAATTGTATGTTTGAACAAGCCACATCGCGTTTGGACACAAAGTCTGAACAGCCTGAAACAGCTCCCTGAGCGCTGCTAGTTTGTCCCTAAATGTTATATTGGACGTTTCTACAAATTGTCAGGGCCGAGCAAATATGGAAGTTGTGTGTGCTAGAATATCTCAGCAAACAGAGGGAAACCCACGTCCTGCACAGGTCTGTTTGCAAATAGACATTTCTACTTTAAAAAGAAGACAAAGACGAGAAGTTTGCGAGGGAATACATTTCCTGATGTTAAATCGATATTGAATGAGATTTGTAGAAAAAGATAGGGTTGGGTCGAGGAACAATCATCGAGTCTTTTCCCGCAGTTTACATTAAGAAGATAAGAACAACATGGTATTCTTATGAACGTATTTGGTTTTGAATAGATGGATACAAGACCGATTGTAATAACTGCTCATACCAAATAACAAATGGATACAAGACCGATTGTAATAACTGCTCATACCAAATAACAGATGGATACAAGACCGATTGTAATAACTGCTCATACCAAATAACAGATGGATACAAGACCGATTGTAATAACTGCTCATACCAAATAACAGATGGATACAAGACCGATTGTAATAACTGCTCATACCAAATAATAGATGGATACAAGACCGATTGTAATAACTGCTCATACCAAATAACAGATGGATACAAGACCGATTGTAATAACTGCTCATACCAAATAACAGATGGATACAAGACCGATTGTAATAACTGCTCATACCAAATTATAGATTGATAAATGAGACATTGCAATGAATGCCCGATAAATAATATTGATTTGGTCACTCTTCTTCTACCCTAGGGTGTTGCGGTCTCTTGGGCTGCTTTCCCTCCAGTTCACATTTGTCTCATCTCGTCACTTGAACCTCCTTCCATAGATACATCATTTCTGAAGCTTGGACGGCTTTCTGCGTTATTGTCAATGCTCATGATTCGCTTTTAAAATTCACAACTGGTACACAAGTTCAATGGTGTACAACAATCTTAGTTTTCTTACTTATTTCTCCTTTACTGAGGAATCCTATATTTATGGCATGAACAAGTTGACCAGTTGCTGCCCCTTGCATAGCCAACTCTTCATTATTACCTCCCTTCTGGATTATTACAGCTCTAATATATTTCAGTTGCTTGACCTGTTCCAGGGCTGCTCATCCAGAAAAATGTATGTCTTCTCTTCTCTTCTCTTCTCTTCTCTTCTCTTATCACAAGACCACTGTGGTTATTGTTTTTGAACTCTTATCCGCAGCCCCTCTTTCCAGATTTGAAGGCTGGTATTGGGATGGGACTTTGATTTGGTAATCAGGGCCCCATCATCAGCAAACACAATCTCCAATATATAGACTGGTCTCATCTGCCAATACCCCACTGATTACAGTTTTTGTCCTCTCTTGACCGACTTTGATGATATCGTCTAAGAGTAGTATGGAGAGGTCTGATGATATGATGTCGCCTTGTCTTACACCCCTGGTGGTGTTGAACCTGTCCTATTGTAGTTTCTACAGGTCTTATAAAACTCTGTATAGCACAGACCAAGGCTGTCGGGATGTTCTTCCTTTCTAGGTAGTCACAGAACTTGCTCCAGTGAACCTTTTCGAGTGCTTTTATCAGGCCCAAGAAACAGGTGCTTTTGCCATCATACTGGAAAACGTTTTCTCTCAGTTGTCTCCCCTGAGTATGTGGATGTGGCTTGGTTTCGTTCCTACTCAATCTCCCGCTACCAAACCCTGAAAGGGCTTAAGTAGCAGAATGTAGTCTAGAGAATCGAATACGTTATGTCGTAGTTTACAGCTTGACTGCGATATTTGCACCTTTCGGTCCAACACATCCGACTTCAGCAAGCATTTTTTGAGTACCAGGTTAGCATTCCCTCTTCGATCCCATCTCCTTAGCCAGTATGCCCTGCTGTAGCCTGTTATCCAGGATCACCTCGTAGAGGTGTAGAAGGGTCTTGGCAGCTCTGGTTCGTTGGCCCTGACGTTAGCAGTCAGCTATGGGTCACTGACCACTGAGCTCATGCGCTGCTCAGCATCTTGATCACGTATGTGGATATGGGCTTGAGTGCTTTGGTTTGCTCTGAAACTGTTTTGGGCTTCGTCCATCTGTGGCTTAGCCAGACGTGCTAGCCTCTGCTCCAGTATCTTCCGGCCAGACGTCCTCGCCTCTGCTCCAGTATCCCCAGCCAGACGTTCTCGCCTCTGCTCCAGTATCCCCAGCCAGACGTCCTCGCCTCTGCTCCAGTATCCTCCGCCAGACGTCCTCGCCTCTGCTCCAGTATCCCCAGCCAGACGTCCTCGCCTCTGCTCCAGTATCCCCAGCCAGACGTCCTCGCCTCTGCTCCAGTATCCCCAGCCAGACGTCCTCGCCTCTGCTCCAGTATCCTCCGCCAGACGTCCTCGCCTCTGCTCTAGAGTAGGCTTTGCCGGGGACACTAAGGACGAACATGTCTCTATGGTGTTTGTAATGTCGTTTGTCACCCATTTTGAAAATTGGGAAGCTGATGGCTACCTCTTAGTGGTTTGGTATAGCCTTGTGACGCTACATTGCGCTGAGAACATTCAGGAATACTATTTTCTATGTACTTTACAATTTCTGGTGTTATACCACCATGTTGCTCTGCTTTGCCAAATTGTATTTTTTCCAGTTCTGTCTTCAGAGCCTCCATTGTGATGTTTTCTCCGTCATTGATTTCGTCCTCTGTACTAGTGTCTGTCGTTCCTGGAATTTGGTCTTCCTCGGCACTGAAGAGCTCTGTGAAGTAGTTTTTCCGACTGTCCATTATATCCCACGAAAGCAAATCCCTTTGTTTGTCTTTTACAAATTTCAGTGGGCACTGTTTTTCAGTTCACGTGTTCTTCAGTTTCCGCAGAACAGCTTCTAGTTTCTCCGGCATTCCTTTCCAGTCTTTCTCCGAGGCCCTGTTTTGTTGTTGTTGTTGCTGTTAGCATTTTTTGTTGCTGCCACCGTTCTGAGCGTTATATATTCTTTGTATATCTCTGTTTTTCCTGGTGTGTTCTTGACTTCCAAGTTTAACAATTTTTAAATTTTTATTCTATGTGTTTGCCTCACTAGTTTCTACTGGCGGAGGCGCGCCTATTCCACCCCAGACCGTAGTCAACTGGACGATATTAAGACGCATAAACCAGTCCTCGGATGTATGTGTGCGTCTGTATGTACCTATACTAGGTTTGTGCGCTCTCAGAAGCCAGCCCAACCAAAGTAAAATGTTCCAAGTATTGTTTCCATGCCTTTTTCTAGTCTTCAACTAAAGAGCTTCAAGATCCTCGTGTGATTTTTCTGCCTTTTCTGCTGCTGTCGATATTATTCCATAATAACTAGTCCCAACTTTTGGCTCTCTTAGCGTGTTTGTTTTTATTCTTGCTTTTTCGTCACTGGTGTTTGGTTTCTTACTTGATTGTGGATGTTGTTTTGGGGGTGGTTCTCTTTTGGTTGTTCTCTCCATTGTTAAAGTTCTGTCCTCTAGAAATTCTGTCCTCTCTCTCCACGTTCTGTCCTTTCGAAGTTCTGTCCTCTCGAAGTTCTGTCCTCTCGAAGTTCTGTCCTCTCGAAGTTCTGTCCTCTCTCTCCACGTTTTGTCCTATCGAAGTTCCGTCCTCTCTCTCCACTTTCTGTCCTCTCGAAGTTCTGTCCTCTCGAAGTTATGTCCTCTCTCTCCACGTTCTGTCCTCTCGAAGTTCTGTCCTCTCGAAGTTCTGTCCTCTCGAAGTTCTGTGCTCTTTCTCCACGTTCTGTCTTCTCGAAATTCTGCCCTCTCTCTCCACGTTCTGTCCTCTCTCCACATTCTGTCCTCTCTCTCCACGTTCTGTCCTCTCTCTCCACGTTCTGTCCTCTCGAAGTTCTGTCCTCTCGAAATTCTGCCCTCTCTCTCCACGTTCTGTCCTCTCTCTCCACGTTCTGTCCTCTCTCTCCACGTTCTGTCCTCTCGAAGTTCTGTGCTCTTTCTCCACGTTCTGTCCTCTCTCCCCACGTTCTGTCCTCTCGAAGTTCTGTCCTCTCGAAATTCTGCCCTCTCTCTCCACGTTCTGTCCTCTCTCTCCACGTTCTGTCCTCTCTCTCCACGTTCTGTCCTCTCGAAGTTCTGTCCTCTCGAAGTTCTGTGTTCTCTCTCCACGTTCTGTCCTCTCGAAGTTCTGTCCTCTCGAAGTTCTGTGCTCTCTCTCCACGTTCTGTCCTCTCTCTCCACGTTCTGTCCTTTCTCTCGACGTTCTGTCCTCTCTCTCCCCATTCTGTCCTCTCTCTCCACGTTCTGTCCTCTCTCTCCACATTCTGTCCTCTCCACGTTCTGTCCTCTCTCTCCACATTCTGTCCTCTCTCTCCACGTTCTGTCCTCTCTCTCCATATTCTGTCCTCTCTCTCCACATTCTGTCCTCTCTCTCCACGTTCTGTCCTCTCTCTCCACGTTCTGTCTTCTCTCTCCACGTTCTGTCCTCTCTCTCCACATTCTTTCCTGTCCATATTCTGTACTCTCTCTCCACATTCTGTCCTCTCTCTCCACGTTCTGTCCTCTCTCTCCACATTATGTCCTCTCTCTCCACATTCTGTCACTTCTCTCGACGTTCAGCCCTCTCTGTCCACGTTCTCATCTCTCTCTCCACGTTCTGTCCTGTCCACATCCTGTCCTGTCCACATTATGTCCTCTCTCTCCACATTCTGTCCTCTCTCTCCACATTCTGCCCTCTCTCTCCACATTCTGTTCTGTCCACATTCTGTCCTGTCCACATTCTGTCTACTCTCTCCACATTCTGTCCTGTCCACATTCTGTCTACTCTCTCCACATTCTGTCCTCTATGTCCACGTTCTGTCCTCTCTCTCCACGTTCTGTCCTCTCTCTCCACATTCTGTCCTCTCTCTCCACATTCTGTCCTCTCTCTCCACATTCTGTCCTCTCTCTCCAAATTCTGTCCTCTCTCTCCACGTTCTGTCCTCTATGTCCACGTTCTGTCCTCTATGTCCACGTTATGTCCTCTATGTCCACGTTCTGTCCTCTCTCTCCACGTTCTGTCCTCTCTCTCCACATTCTGTCCTCTATGTCCACGTTCTGTCCTCTCTCTCCACGTTCTGTCCTCTCTCTCCACATTCTGTCCTCTCTCTCCACGTTCTGTCCTCTCTCTCTCCACATTCTGTCCTCTCTCTCCACACTCTGTCCTCTCTCTCTCCACATTCTGTCCTCTCTCTCCACGTTCTGTCCTCTCTCTCTCCACATTCTGTCCTCTCTCTCCGCGTTCTGTCCTCTCTCTCCACGTTCTGTCCTCTCTCTCCACATTCTGTCCTCTATGTCCACGTTCTGTCCTCTCTCTCCACGTTCTGTCCTCTCTCTCTCCACATTCTGTCCTCTCTCTCCACGTTCTGTCCTCTCTCTCTCCACATTCTGTCCTCTCTCTCCACACTCTGTCCTCTCTCTCTCCACATTCTGTCCTCTCTCTCCACATTCTGTCCTCTCTCTCTCCACATTCTGTCCTCTCTCTTCACATTCTGTCCTCTCATTCAACGTTCTGTTCTCTCTCTCCACGTTCTGTCCTCTCTCTTTCCACGTTCTGTCCTCTCTCTGCACGTTCTGTCGTCTCTCTCCACATTCTGTCCTCTCTCTCTCTCAACGTTCTGTTCTCTCTCTCCACGTTCTGTATTCTCTCTACACGTTCTGTCTTCTCTCTCCTCGTTCTCATCTCTCTCTCCACGTTCTGCCCTCTCTCTCCACGTTCTGCCCTCTCTCTCCACGTTCTGTCCTCTCTCCACATTATGCCCTCTTTCTCCACGTTCTGCCCTCTCTCTCCACATTATGCCTTCTTTCTCCCCGTTCTGCCCTCTCTCTCCACATTTTGCCCTCTTTCTCCACGTTCTGCCCTCTTTCTCCACGTTCTGCCCTCTCTCTCCACGTTCTGCCCTTTCTCTCCACATTATGTCCTCTTTCTCCACGTTCTGTCCTCCCTCTCCACGTTCTACCCTCTCTCTCCACTTTCTGTTCTCTCTGTCCATTTCTGTCCTCTTCACGTTCTACCCTCTCTCTCCACGTTCTGTCCTCTCTCTCCATTTCTGTCCTCTCGACATTCTACCCTCTCTCTCCACGTTCTGTCCTCTCTCTCCACGTTCTGTCCTCTCCACGTTCTGTCCTCTCTCTCCACGTTCTGTCCTCTCTCTCCACGTTCTCCACTATGTACGTGTGTTCACGTATGTGTGTGTATATACAGAATAAGCCAAGAAAACAGGATTTGGCTGTGATTTTATGCTAACAATAACTCTATCCACGTGACCCAATAACAGACTTTATATGCTAACAGAAACTCTAACTAAGTGCACCAAATAACAGACTTTCTATGCTAACAACAGATTTATCCACGTGACCCAATAGCAGACTTTCTATGCTGACAGCAACTCTATCCACGTGACCCAATAACAGACTTTCTATGCTAACAGCAATTCTATCCACGTGACCCAATAATAGACTTTCTATGCTAACAGAAACTCTATCCACGTGACCCAATAACAGACTTTATATGCTAACAGAAACTCTATCCACGTGACCCAATAACAGCCTTTCTATGCTAACAGAAACTCTATCCACGTGACCCAATAACAGACTTTCTATGCTAACAGAAACTCTATCCACGTGACCCAATAACAGAATGTCTATTCTGACAGCAACTCTATCCACGTGACCCAATAACAGACTTCCTATGCTAACAGAAATTCTATCTACGTGGCCCAATAACAGATTTTCTATTTGTAAAATGCAGTAGTCGATTTATGCTTATTGTAAATTATATGTTCATTTCTTGTAATTTTTTTCTTTCATGTTAATATTTGGTTTGAATGAAACATTATACACAACGCAAGTGTTTACAGTAAATCTAGTGCATGACAGTTGTTATGGTGGTATGAATCGATCTAGCCTGCAAATAATCTCTACAAAATGGAGGTGTACTGGGCTGTGAAGCGGAGGAGGATATTACAATATTGAAACCACATGAATCACCTTAGGCTGTTAGTTCTAGCGAGGATAGTCGTGTTTGCGCTGCCGGGAACAGTACTTTCCAGTCCAGTCGAAAGTATATTTGCCTGGTCTACAAAGGCAGACGCAGAGACAGCTTTCGAGTAATAGCGCTACCGCTCGAAATGGTTGGTTACTGGTTCTTTTTGTGTCCAGATCCATTGTCCGTGGTTTACCTTCCTTTTGTCCAGATCCATTGTCCGTGGTTTACCTTCCTTTTGTCCAGATCCATTGTCCGTGGTTTACCTTCCTTTTGTCCAGATCCATTGTTCGTGGTGAACCTTCCTTTTGTCCAGATCCATTGTCCGTGTTGGACCTTTTTTTGTCCAGTTCCATTGTCCGTGGTGGACCTTCCTTATTGGCTCATTATTCTCTAAGCTTAGCTGGACAAAACCTAGCTTCTATGTCTGCCAGTGCTATCTTCTACTGGTTCCACAAATCCTAGCTTCTATGTCTTCCAGTGCTATCTTCTGCTGGTTCCACAAAACCTAGCTTCTATGTCTGCCAGTGCTATCTTCTGCTGGTTCCACAAAACCTAGCTTCTATGTCTGCCAGTGCTATCTTCTACTGGTTCCACAAATCCTAGCTTCTATGTCTTCCAGTGCTATCTTCTGCTGGTTCCACAAAACCTAGCTTCTATGTCTGCCAGTGCTATCTTCTGCTGGTTCCACAAAACCTAGCTTCTATGTCTTCCAGTGCTATCTTCTGCTGGTTCCACAAAACCTAGCTTCTTTGTCTGCCAGTGCTATCTTCTGCTGGTTCCACAAAACCTAGCTTCTATGTCTGCCAGTGCTATCTTCTGCTGGTTTCACAAAACCTAGCTTCTATGTCTGCCAGTGCTATCTTCTGCTAGTTCCACAAAACCTAGCCTCTCAGCCATGAGCCATCTACCACAGATCTGTCCTAGCCCTCCCCCGCCCCGAGCCATCCACTCCAGAGCTGTCCAAGTCCCATTAAATCCTTTTATGTTTGTCTCTCGAGCTGTCTTCTACCTGTATGATTAGGTCCCATCCCTTTATATTTCATATTCTGATTGTTCCAGAATATAGTGATATCAGTTGGATTCGTTAATGTGTGTCCCTCTGGTTATTTCCAACAGTTTCACTTTAGTGATATGAACATGTCATCTCGGATTCCACAGATACAGCACAGAGAATGAGCTGACAGCAGCCAGCGAATCATAGATGGTTGCATGCACCAGGCCAGGAAACCAGAGCTGACCAAGGTCATATTCCGACATCAAGTGGTGGCCCCGGGAACAGGCTGCACTTGTATAGTCTGGCTAAGAGAATATGGATCGCAGAGGGCAGACAAATCCAGTCCTAAAAATGTTGAAACCGAATGTGCCGGGCCGAAACGCGCAGCTATCGCATCCTCCCTGTAAATTACGACACAGTGTCTTTTCTACGACGAATGCCGGAAAGAGAAAGATAATACAATTGTGTGATTCCACACAGGCACCCATTGATGAAAATATGCAGAATGTTTAGTTGTTCTCTGTGTTTGCTGGTCACTTGTTTGTGTCTTTTGATTGGATAGTCCGATCACTCGTTGTCTGTGCCTTGGACTAGAAGTTTTGATTGGATAGTCCGATCACTCGTTGTGAGTGCCTTGTCAAGGTTTTGATTGGATAGTCCGATCACTCGTTGTCTGTACCTTGGACAAGGTTTTGATTGAATAGCCTGATCTATACATGAATATAAGTAAAACCAAGATTACAGACAAGGCAAAAACCAACCCTAAAGTTATTCTAGACCAACAGAAGATTGAGAAAGTCACAAGTTTTGAGTACCTTGGCTCAATTTTAAGCAACAATGGAGATTGCCTGAAAGGAAATTAGAAAGAAAATTACCATGGCAATGCAGAGGTTGAATAAAAATGAGAAACGTATGGCAGAACACTAATAAAAGGACGAAAATGGAAATCCTGCAAACTTGAATCTTCCTGACAGCAACGTACGGATATGAAACGTGGATCACCACACAAACAGTTCAGAAAAAGATTAAATCTTTTGAACTAAAAGGCTACAGAAGGGTGCTCAAAATACCATGGATAGTGAAAATAAAAAATACAGTTATTCTAAAAGAACTGGGTATCCAGGAAAATTTGTTAGTAAACAATGTCTTGTCCAATAAACTAAAATAGTGTGGCCGCATCAAACAGCATTATGGCCTGGCGAGAACAATACTGGAGGGTAGGGTGCCTAAATGCGGAGGCAGAGGCTGGCCAAGGAGAAGATGACACAAGACATCACGAAGGTCAACGACAGAGCCGGGAGTTCTGGCCAGAGATCGAGAGTCTTATATATCAGCTGTTGTGAGAGCGACGTTCTGCAAAGGACATCCTACATCATGATGAGTCTGATAACTCGTTCTATGTGCTTTGGACAGAATGTATTCATTTCGTAAAGTATATACACATTTATAGCAAACATTCTACGTTTCTGTCTTCCTCAATTGTTTACCTTCAGATCTTGCATGTTACCAAAGCTTTTCAAATGAATACAAATCTACCGCGCTTCAAATCATATCGGTGTGTACAGAGTATTTGGTAAACACACTTCCATGTGTTCCATAAAAGTATTGGTATGTTTTAACAAAATAGAAAACAAACTAAAATAAAATAAACAGTACCGCACACCCCCCCCCCCCTTTTCTCCCCCCCCCTTTTTCTCTCCCCCCCCCCCCCCAAATAGCCACTAAACCCCAACGTTCCCCAAATATGGTCTAACTTGTGAGAGCGCTGTAGAAAGTATTTGAAAACCTATATCTGTGGTAGTACACACCTTTGTGTGCACAGCTTAATAATTTCACGTGCTTCAGTCTGCTAGAGGTCTATGCCATACTCTCGTGTCAACACTTAAAGTACAATAGCAAAGATTTCAACAATGTGTTTTAACAAGTCTCCAATGTTCGCCTAACCATGCCCGAATATAGCTAGCCGTTCTTGCTTGCCCACATTCAACAGAGGAATTCTTTGTTTTATTTTGCAGTTCGATTTGACAAATAAAGCCAATTGTTAAACTTGGCGCGATTTGCGTTCCAGAAATGATGTCATGTAATTACAGACAAATAATTGGGAGAATGTCGGCATTAACAGTGGACAAAATCTGGCTAGTTTACATTGACTGTGCACACATTCGTGTAGTCATTAGAGCTGAAGGTTTCCTCTTCAAACATATGTGCTGGGAAATATATTTGGTTTGTGAGTTTAAAGACGTCCACATTCGGCGACAGGTGCAAAGAGGTACAATAAAAGCAATAAATATGGAGCCTTTCTGCTTATATGTGTGTGAATAATCATGAAGAAGAAAGCGTACAAAATATGTCAATATATTTCTCAATTGTATCTAGTTATTGGTACGTCTGCTATTTGCATCTCGTGTTGACTGTTTGGACTTGACTTCTATTTGTCTTCATCCTCATGCCCTTCCACTCCGGATATTGAAGCATACGCCTTATGAATTAATAGCGAAGGATTCGCGAAGAACGATGACAATTTTAGGGTAAGCTGAGTCATGAACATAGAGGGGCACACTTAACGATGATGAAAAATATGTTGAAAAGTACTTTGCGTTTGTGCTAAATGAGGTAGTTAAAACCTATGCTGTCGACTTACTTCTGCACAGTTGTCTACGTTTTCTTGCAAATCACTTTTAAGCGTCTTTGTTTCATTTCTGAAAAAAATATATGGAACTCAATAATGCAATGCAAGGTTTGGGTTTGGCTTCTGCGCTTTAAATATTTACCAGGTCAATGTGCTATAAAGTTAAACACCTTAGTGTATGTGTTTTTCAGTAATTTATTTTAAAATTATGACTGTCAGCTGCGTAAATATGGCATGGTTATTGTGACTGTCAGCTGCGTAAATATGGCATGGGTAAGAGTTCAACAAATGACACTCCGTCAAAGTTGGGGAATCGTTCTTTTAACTGAACTATGGACAACAACTTCACTCAGCTCAATAAAAATAATACAATTAAAAAAGCAATGACAAAATTAAATAAAACTGCACTGAAAGAACAGTTAAAACACACTGTGACAGCTTGGAATGTAACACGCCCAGTCAGGGAAGGCCGTCATAATTTGTGGCTAGATGGTTGTGAGGCAAAATAACGCCGGAGTGACCGTTTCTTAGCTACCAATTGACCTGATTTCTACGCTGTGTTAGGCTGGACGCAATCAGCCTACCGTTCTAACAGTAACTGATAAATTTACGTTGCCGCTTCACGCATTTGCTAACATGTCACTACGCTTAAACAAAAATGATCATTACAATTTGCAATTTATTTCTTCTCTAATTCTTCAAAACCTTTTGAGCCTGTACTGTTTATTATAATGCTTCTCTACTGCCTATGATGCATTTTTCTTACACTAATCAACTTTTAGTGACACCTAATTCAAGTCACTTGCAGTGCGGTTTTGAAGCAATTTTCTCGACACGATGATGTCATGATGTCGTCTGCCCCATAAACATTCCTCTATAGTGTTTCTAGCGCCATGCTGAGATGGAAGCAGTGGCCATATTCTGATCAACTCACTATAATCCAAATACAGCGCAAACTACAGCGTTAAGACAAACCGTCTGATGACGTCACCATCATTGCTTGGGATGGACAACTAACTGTTAAACTTATACCAGGTTCTAGCTAGCTGATTTTGTGTATGATTCTCTGTCTGTATGTGCATGTCTCTCTGTCTGTATATCTCTCTGTCTGTATATCTCTCTGTCTGTATATCTCTCTGTCTGTATGTGCAACATGTCTCTCTGTCTGTATGTGTATGTCTCTCTGTCTGTATATGCATGTCTCTCTGTCTGTATATCTCTCTGTCTGTATGTGCAGCATATCACTGTGTGTAAGTGCAATATGTCTCTCTGTCTGTATGTGCATCATGTCTATCTCTATCTGTATGTGCATGTCTCTCTGTCTGTATGTCTCTCTGTCTGTATGTGCATCATGTCTTTCTGTCTTTATGTGCAGCATCTCGCTATCTGTATGTGCATCATGTCTCTCTGTCTGTATATGCAGCATGTCATTTGTCTGTAGCCACGGCATTTGTCACAAAACACAATGGGCATAATTGTGTAATAAAAACATATCATATTTTTTCACATTTTCAAATTCAGAAGAGTGAGACTAGCAGTGGTTATGGTTACTGTGAATCTGAAAAGGAGGCTGGCGTTGGCAATCAAGTTTCATTATATATAATTCGCACTAGTTTTCGGCGTGTTCATCTGTTCTGAATAATCGTACAAATTGATCGATTTATGTACTTAAAAATCTGTGATCAATCACATTACAGTTACAGAGGTTTTTAATTTTTCTAGTAAAGCTTTGCGAGATGTAAATCACACATTCTTTGAGCTGGTGAAAATAGCAGCTAACGAATTCATAATGTCCCTAAGAGTGCGTGGTTTCTTGGATTTCACTCCCATCACGGGCCTCAGGGAATGCAAGACATCAGCATTTGGGTAAGGTAAAGCATACATTAGCTTCTTTCTCAACCTGCCACCATGAGTGATGTGTTCATGTTTGTAGACCAGTCCTTACTCAACCTGCCCCCATGAGTGATGTGTTCATGTTTGTAGACCAGTCCTTACTCAACCTGCCCCCATGAGTGATGTGTTCATGTTTGTAGATCAGCCCTTACTCAACCTGCCCCCATGAGTGATGTGTTCATGTTTGTAGACCAGTCCTTACTCAACTTGCCACCATGAGTGATGTGTTCATGTTTGTAGACCAGTCCTTACTCAACTTGCCACCATGAGTGATGTGTTCTTGTTTGTAGATCAGCCCTTACTCAACCTGCCCCCATGAGTGATGTGTTCATGTTTGTAGACCAGTCCTTACTCAACATGCCACCATGAGTGATGTGTTCTTGTTTGTAGATCAGCCCTTACTCAACCTGCCCCCATGAGTGATGTGTTCATGTTTGTAGACCAGTCCTTACTCAACCTGTCACCATGAGTGATGTGTTCATGTTTGTAGACCAGTCTTTACTCAACCTGCCACCATGAGTGATGTGTTCATGTTTGTAGACCAGTCCTTACTCAACTTGCCATCATGAAGGATGCGTTCATGTTTGTAGACCAGTCCTTACTCAACCTGTCACCATGAGTGATGTGTTCATGTTTGTAGACCAGCCCTTACTCAAACTGCGAACCATGAGTGATGTGTTCATGTTTGTAGACCAGCCATTACTCAACCTGCCACCATGAGTGATGTGTTCATGTTTGTAGACCAGCTTATTTTCAAGTATAGCACGATAGAACAGGTCTGTTTTCTATGCATTGCAAGCATGTATTAAATAAGCCTCTCACATTTATTAAGTACATTAACAAATGTTCTAAGTGTCTCAACATATGAAATGTCTGAACTGAAAGATTCACCTCCGGTTTCGGTATTAACAGCGCCATGCTTTTGTCTAAAACACCAAACCACTTGCATTAACATTGTCCCAGATCTTTCTTAAGGTCTGGCAATTAAGATTTCAACTGAAAACTTGGAACATTGACACCACAATAGCACTTTGTTGAACATATCACTTATATTGAACTTCTTAGTTTTTATCTGGCGCAAAGTTTGTGCGTTTTCTGTATGTCCAACTGCAATAGACTAAACTACAGATGATCATGGTTTTCTGCTGCCACATTTAGTACCACACTTAGAGATATGAAAGCAGTATTTTTTAGAGAAATGATGCCAAGTTGGCCTTTTGATTTATGGAGATCAGAAATGGTTCGGGTTTTGTTTTTTTTACGCTGTAAATTTCACAAACGCGTGCTTCCAAGACATCTTGTTCACATTTCTAAATTAAACTCTAATGTATATGCCCCATTTAAATTCGCATGGTGTGTTTTTTTAACTCTTTTATCGCCTAAAGGCTTTTTGAACTAAGAATTGCTAAATTATTTTATAAATAAAGTCACAATTCAGAAGTCACATCAACACGCTGTATACATCGTGACGATACAATAGCTTGAGGCAAACTAAAACCGAAACTACCACACGCTTTGCTAAACAATGTGCATTATTGTATTATTATTATTTGTCTGGTCTGTTAAGTTAGAATTCCGTCATAAATCGAGCATTTACTTACCAGCTGCCTCAGGTACCGATGGAGTACAATATTGCCACATCAAGCAGTTAGATAGTACCGAAATAGGAAATTGGTGAGGAATATTAATAACACTGTACAGAATGTATCAGAACAGAAGGACTGGCACCATTACTAAAGAAGACATCAGGCAGAAGGACTGGCTAGAAAAAGGCATGATGGCAGAATGACTGGCATTGTTGCTAAGAGAAGGCATCATGGCAGAAGGACTGGCTAGAGAAGGCATCAGGACAGAAAGACTGGCCCCATTGCTAAGAGAAGGCATCAGGGCAGAAAGGCTACCCCGATTGCTACATATGTGGCAAAGAGAGCCAAATATAATTGATGTGACAAACTGCTTGTGAAGATAATGGCCAGAAAAATAATTCCAACAAGAAAGTGAACTGGGCAGTTATAGGCCAATGAAGGAGACACGAGGAAACACTGAGAGTTTTGCATCTACTGTGTATCAGATTTCCTGTCCAGACAAGATACAGTAGCCATGACTCTCGACCTTAGTGTGTAAATAAGCAGGTCGACATTTGAACCATCTCCAATGAACGGCTGCCTGTTCTGATCTTATTGTATAACAGCTGAACCATCTCCTATGAACGTCTGCCTGTTCTATTCTCATCGTATAACAGCTGAACCATCTCCAATGAACGGCTGTCTGTTCTGATCTTATCGTATTCCAGCTGAACCATCTCCAATGAACGGCTGCCTGTTGTGATCTCATCGTATAACAGCAGAACCATCTCCAATAAACGTCTGTCTGTTCAGATCTCATCGTATAATAGCAGAACCATCTCCAATAAACGTCTGTCAGTTCAGATCTCATCGTATAACAGCTGAACCATCTCCAATAAACGTCTGTCTGTTCAGATCTTATCGTATAACAGCTGAACCATCTCCAATAAACGTCTGTCAGTTCAGATCTCATCGTATTCCAGCTGAATGGGATGTGATCACTGGGCTCATCTCCCGCCTATTCTTTCGTGGGTTTTTGCAGACGCGTTTCGATGCTCAACGTGTTAGTCTTGCTAAGAATCCCAGGCACATTGTCCTGTCAAACGTAGACAGACATCTAGAGGGAAAATCATTTAACTAAGCTTAACTTCGTTATACTGATTTAGAAGACTCTACAGAGTCTGTATACAACCAGTTTCTTGGAGGGTGGTTTAACCGATGTGCCAGTCTATCTTATTAGACTCAAACACTAGAGCTAAGTAGACCAGCAGCCAGTTAGGCGCCATCTTTAGCTGCTCTTTACAAATCACCTGGGGAAAGGTACATATAATTTGGGTGGATTTTTAACTGTCTGGGGAGCAGCCGTTAAGCCAACTCTTTTCGATTTCCAACTGCCAAGGAATTTTTAACGTGCTTGTCACAGAACACGGGAGTACGATCTCACTCCCCAGAGATCAGGGGTCCAATCTCACTACCCAGAGATCAGGGGTCCGATCTCACTACCCAGAGATCAGGGGTCCGATCTCACTACCCAGAGATCAGGGGTCCGATCTCACTACCCAGAGATCAGGGAAATTTGATCCACAAGATCCTCGTGAAAGAAATCCCAGACACCTTACATCGAGACCACTGACTCCCCTACTGAACGCCGCCCCAAACTCCACAACCCCGAGACCACTGACTCCCCTACTGAACGCCGCCCCAAACTCCACAACTCCGAGACCACTGACTCCCCTACTGAACGCCGCCCCAAACTCCACAACCCCGAGACCACTGACTCCTCCACTGAACGCCGCCCCAAACTCCACAACCCCAAGACCACTGACTCCCCTACTGAACGCCGCCCCAAACTCCGCAATGGTAGAGTAACAGCTTGAACATCAACTTGTTTTGGTCAAGACTCTAAAGTTATCTGCTGGAACATTCTCAAACGGTCTTTCCTCTTAATTGTAATTCTAGAATTCCACTTTCAGCTTTGTAGCTTATCTTAGTATCCTTTCCAGCATGTTTATGTCCCCTCTACGATAAGGACTCCAGGCCTGTACACAGTACTCAGATCTAACTAATGATTTATACAGTTTGACTACCACTGCCTTGCTCTTATGTTTAATATTTCTTTTTAATCATACCTAACATTGCATTTGCCTTTTTCACTGCTACCTGGACTTACTCACTCACCTGTATGATCTATTATAACTCCTAGGTCCCTTTCCTTTTCTATCTTTCTAATATTGTTCAAACCCATTCTGTAATTAAATTCCATATTGGATCTACCCATGTAGATAACTGTACATTTATCTAAATTAAACTCTATTTGCCAGCTCACAGACCATTCTAAAATTGGTATCTAACCTCAATATATCCACTTCTGCTTTAGATAAGACACTTCCGTATAGTTTTGTGTCTTCCGTGGATTTAGCAATCATGTTTCCAATATCAATGTCCAAATCGTTTATAGAATCAAGAACAAAATTTATCCCAACACCGAGCCCTGTTGCACTCCGATTTTCACTTCACCCCATACAGAGTACTCCTTATTTATGTCCACTTTCTGCCTTCTTCTCGTTAACCAACTTCAATCCATTTGGCAACTTCCCCACCTATTTCATGTGAATTTAAATTTCTAAATAACCTTTGATGAGGTACACTGTCAAATGCCTTAGCAAAATCTAGATAAATAACAACCAATGACCCACCTCCGTCTATCGTTTGATGAGCCCCCTCCATGAATTCTAGATTTGACCTGCCCCTTATTCCCTTTACCCCTTAGTTTCCAGGGCCATTGCCCTTCCACGAGAAGCTAAACAGAAGTTTACGGAGCCTTTAGTTGACTGCTGCCTTTGTTAGAGTCATTGAAGTCGAGGTCTGAAGACGAACGAGGAAGAAGAAGAAGAGTGTCCAGAACATTATCTGTCCTACACTGGCGTCTTGCTATTTTCGATAAGGATGCCCTAACAAGTTCTAACTTCGTTTCGTGTTCCGAGATATGTCTACATCTTTACATCCGAGATATGTCTACATCTTTACATCCGAGATATGTCTACATCTTTACATCCGAGATATGTCTACATCTTTACATCCGAGATATGTCTACATCTTTACATCCGAGATATGTCTACATCTTTACATCCGAGATATGTCTACATCTTTACATCCGAGATATGTCTACATCTTTACATCCGAGATATGTCTACATCTTTACATCCGAGATATGTCTACATCTTTACATCCGAGATATGTCTACATCTTTACATCCGAGATATGTCTACATCTTTACATCCGAGATATATCTATATCTTTACATCCGAGTTATGTCTACATCTTTACATCCGAGATATGTCTACATCTTTACATCCGAGATATATATTTATCTTTACATCCGAGTTATGTCTACATCTTTACATCCGAGATATGTCTACATCTTTACATCCGAGATATGTCTACATCTTTAGATCCGAGATATGTCTACATCTTTACATCCGAGATATGTCTACATCTTTACATCCGAGATATGTCTACATCTTTACATCCGAGATATGTCTACATCTTTACATCCGAGATATGTCTTAATCTTTACAAGAGATCGAAGTTGGTAACTTTGTAATAGACCTTCAAACTGCAGATTAGCAACCACCTGCCATGCGTTGTCGTTATCGCGAAATGAATACCTACCCGTCACAGGAAATCTAAACATGTTTTCAGTTAGCGGGCTCATGACCAGGCCAATATTTTACATAGACTGTGCCAGACAATTGGGCACAGGGCCACTAGATCCTCTTCTGTCCAACCACCCTGGTGGAGTCAATCGGTAGACAGGCTCAGAAATAAAAGAAGATGTCAACAAAAGATTATGACAAGCCCGAAGTAAATAGCCTAAGAATCTTGACGAGATTAATGAGATGACAAAGAAAAAAATGCGAAGCTACCAATTGCTGTAATGTTTAAGGCCTTAACGAGAGAATCGAAAAGCGAGAGCTGGGAAGAATTAATCACAGGGGTGGGTAATGATAATAGCCTCCAGAAATTCTGGCACATGCACGGAGGATGAATGGGAAGAACACAAATCTGCTCATCCCAACTATTCAGGAGTTCCCGGGGACGCCTCTGGCGACAGATGAAGAAAACGGTCTTGCATTGTATAACCCTTGTGTTGCTCCAGACAAACTCAGGGGATAGAGATGTGCGCCAGGAAATAAGTAAATAAATTCTAGGCACTGCCATCAAGGAGATGGCCTATGTTGACATGATAACAGAGCTAGAGTGGCACATATTGTACGCTCCAACAAGACACTGCCCCAAGCTACGATGGAGTTCAATAATGCCACATTAAGCAGCTGGGTGAGGTACAGATTAGAAATCGTGTGAATGATTTCCATACATGTAAAGAGAAGACGTCAGTGCCTCAAGACGGGCCTTTAGGTGTGTCCACTCCCTAAATATGGCAAGGACCCCACGCTCTTCAGGAGCTAGATACTAATCACTCTACAGCACGTCTATGACAAGATGCCTGAGAAGATAGTCGCCAGAAAAAATCATGTCCGATCTAGAACGTGAACACATTCGATATGATACCTTTGGCAATTACACACCAACGGAGGAGACCTGAGGAAATGCTGGGACATTCGCATATGATGTATATGATGGCTTCCAGTTCAGACAGGAAACAGTCGCAGTTGCTCTAGACCTCAAGGATACATTTAGCCAGGTCCGTTTGGGGACCATGATTCAGTATTTGAAGCAGTGTGGAATCAACACATGGCTGATGAATTGGATAGCAGTCCTTGTGGAGTGAACCGTTGCACACCTCTTTGGATCTTGGACATCAGAGCCGAGGAAAATATGCCCACACTCTCCGGTGCTGTTCAACATTTACACAATAAAGGTATCCAACATCCAACACACAGGGCCGCTAACATTTGCAGATGACATCATCAAATGGTAAAATATATCCAGGAGACCTTGCAGACAATCTTACAATGGTGTGCTGATTCCAGCTCCTAGATCAGTCCTAACAAGGCCTGCGTGATGTGATGTTTCTTGAACAACTCTACAGGGAAGTCTTGTCCTTCTGGGTGATACATTTAATGGGTGTACCATTAACAGGTAATAGCTCGGGTTAACTTTTGATCGATTCCTCACACATAGATACCACGTCGACCAGACGATACAGAAATACAAGCGAGGCCTGGGAGCACTAAACGGCAGCGGAATAACTTGGAACAACCATTGCTGTTCATTCTGTACCGTCAGTTGGGTCTGCCATTTATTAATTTTGAACACGATAGCAGTACGAATCACTAGAACAAGGCAAAGGCCGCCGTCCATCGCAAACGATGATGGCATAATTTATTTGCTAACGCTATTTTGTAGTAAGGTTTAACTGCGCTACTTGTTATTCTAACTCTCTCGTCTCGAGCCGCAGTGGCAAGTCAAGGACAAAACGACTAGAGGGCGACTACGAGATGCAGGGGACTCCGCATCAAGCACCCGTTAAAAAGACGGCGGAGTCCGCAGTCGAACTCCCACCACCTGATCACGAGGCCGACGGCTTAACCTCGAATTACTAGAACACATAAAACAAGGGCTGGTTCTGGGATGCTCTAGAAATATCCCGATCTCCAAGATGCGGTGCATGCTAGGGCTTCTGTCTGTAACATGCATTTTTTAAATTCGCACATGCCAAAGCTTATATGCAGGTCACCGTAACCATAGGCAGGGAATGTAGAAAGTGATGCAGCCGCATAGCAAAGCTCTAGGTTAACCAGCTGATAAATGTTAACCTGCAGTATATTAATGCTATCATGCACACTGCTGGATCAATGCTACGCAGCGAGATTTCTGGGGGTGGGGTGGGGTGGTGGTGGGGGGGGATTCTCTGCTAGAATGGGAGGGCAACTCGTTTCTGAGCAGAGCGTGACATGCAGAACAACCTAGGACGAGAATGGAGATATAAGTAATGACTGTAGCTCTGAGATGGCTTTGACAGGGACAATTATTGTGTCAGACTCACAATCCTTTCTGCGGAAGGTACACAAGTTCTGGGTAAGGCATAAGTGGATGGCAGCTGTGGAGGAATCAAATCTGCAGGGGATAGTGTGGATCTACTGCCCTGGTCATTTTGAGGTTCAAGGCAACAAAAGAACGGACATCCTGGCTTCACGGGCACCAACTACGGATTCACTAGATCTTGGCAGGAAAGACTTTTGAAAGTCCTACAATGACCGCCTGCTCGATGATGACATCGCAAATAGAGGAATCAGCCAATCACAAACTGCAGATTTTTTTATATAGAAAGAGGTTAGAGCCGATTGGAGCGCAAAGGTGGACGAAGCAGAAGTGTGTACAACCAACGAGCTACAGGAACCATCAGTATCCACATCCGTCGCCATTTTCTGAGAAAAACCGAGCACCCATGTGTATGTCCGGAGTGCAGTGAAGTCGACTCTTAGAAACAGAACAGAGCATAACTTCAAACCCTGCCCTGGTGTGTCTAGAGGCTATACTTGACCTCAACCTGAATTGTGTAGCTCTCTTCCATTTTGTTTCGGCCAGACCCAGTCTGTCAATTCCGTCATTTCTCATCTCTGCATCTATGTCTGTTTGGTATTCTCTCGTTCATCGTCGCGCGCAGCAAACATCCCAGCTACCGATCTTGGAGCCGTGTCGATGGGAAATTGCTATGTCGCTGTTGTGTAGTCAGTTTATCCTGTCTTGTTCGTCTATGTGCACTTTGTGGTTGTTGAATGTCAACAACGAGTAAGTCTACTCTTGTGTGCGTCCTGAAAGTGTCGGGTTGCAGCAGCTTTCCTCCCATCCCGGGCGCGCTGATGAAGGTGACCCGTAGTCCTCTAGGCGGTTGTGCTATGGTTGGCTTCATCTGCGTGTCACTCATTACTATGAGAATCACGTTGACACATCCTTGCTCCCCCCCCCCCCCCTTCCATCCCTCGTAAGCCAGGCTGCCACGAAAACAGCCCGTTTCCAGGGAGAACTGCGAGGAAGTCGAGGTGGGGGTCTTGGTCAGTATATTTTGTCTGATCCTGACTAACATGTCCGATCAGTATGTTTTACGCTTTATTGACTTTTCAGTGTTGGATAAATTATAGTTAGTAAGTTTGCTTTCCACTTATGCGGTTAAACGGCGTGGGGAGCTTAAGTTGTCTGTCCCGCGCCAAGTGCGTTGCGTCAGTCAATGTGAGCCCGTGTCGTTGCACAATCCCTTTAATGTAATCTATCCACCTGCCTCGCGACCTCCCCCTTGCCCTGTAGCCAGATTTCCCAGCGTTGTAATCCAGCTGTGGAAGTTGATGAGGGTGCCTTCTCATGAGATGACCAAACGAAATTATTTTCTGCCTGGAAATGTATCCTGCACAAGACGTAGAGCCGACCATACTTCGAATATCTTCGTTCCGCATTCCGCAGTCTGTCTTTCCTGTTAACAAATAATAAATAATGATAAATTAAACGTTTTATAAAAGTTAAAGTTAAGAACTTAAGATAAATCTCATTTGTCATATGTTTTAAACAAACATATTATATTCTCGACTTAGTTTTACTTATGATTATTAGTTGTCCGAAATATTTGTATAAACGCATAAAGTTCTAGAACCTGTCCCTTTATTCTCTAGTTAATTATTGAATGGTAATTTGTTTCGTACAATTCTTGTATCCAAACTTCAGGCTTCGTCTAAAAATACAGACGATGGCAGTAGTGTCCCTTGTGCGGTCTATATTCAATATGGCTGCTCCCATTCAAATCGGAATGAAACAACTAACCTTGGATGTAGTAGATGATTTAACATCTTTAGATATTTTCGACGAAGGTCCAAGCTTGCCAAAACGTCCTACATGTGCAAGATGCAAGTACGTATTGCGTGTGTTTTTTGGGCACCAGATAATTTTAGTTAATGTTGTTATCATCCTTAGTTGTGTGAAACTGTGTTGTTAATCAAGTTAATGTTATTAAATATTAACACTAACAGTAATTTTGAGTAATAACTTATAACAAAAAGACTGTTAATCACTTACATCACTAAATAATAATAATATAGTCTAATATAGACTACTATTACTAAAAATAAACTTTAGAACTAATAATGCTATTCACTTATACAGCCAATACAGGTCTAATGATTACTATTTTAATATTAGTATTATTATTACTCAAATTACTGTGTTGACTAATACTAATACTATTACTACTACTACTAGTGTTACACTAGACTAAGTGTAACTCAAATTACAGTTAGGTCAGAATCAATTTTAATTAAAATTTTGATTTAGTAAAAAATGACTAATAATCACTAATTTACTAATGAAAGTAAAGTAAAGTTGTCTAAGATTAACTAGTAGTAGTACTAGATCTAAATGTCTAGCTGAAATAACATTTACTCTGACTACTTGATTTGTTTATTGAGTTTGGTTTTAAAATTTAAAAAAATAGATCTATGATAAGCTATGTAGATCTACACAGTAATTATACTATAGTATTTCTAATTAGATCTACTTAATAAATAAGTAATAGTAATAATACAGGCTATTTAAAAACAATTACAAAGCTTTGCTATCTCAACAATCACAATGCCCTTTTCCTTCTTAGTGTATCTATCTAATCTCAAATATAGACGTCTACTAGATCTATGTAATAGTTGCCCGTGCAAATGAAGAGGATGACAGCGTCATATGACTGCTGAGTGATATAAGATATATGCGTTGTGTAGTCAGATGTGACCGCATATATTTCATGTAGGATGGTGTGGTTTGACTGGTAGGTCTGATAGTGATGCTGTACTTGGGCTTAAATAGATTTCAGTGATTATTATATTTGTGAAGTCGTTAGTTTCACTTGTTGTCCTGAGCTACTTCAGTGTAGTGACAAGACATAGTTGAGATGACTAAAGGTAGCACAAGATGCAGGCTCAATCCTTATCTGTCAGTTTTAGTAAAGATTGATTCAGGTCAGGTCACCCGTAACCGGTGAGGTCATTGGGGCACACATGAAGACATCCTCACAACTCCACGCCATCCCTCTCTGTCAGATGCCGCTGCCTGTGACTCTTCTGGTCGGAGACTGGTCCATTCTTTTATGTTGTCCTCCCATCTCTTTTTGGGCCGGCCTCTTTGTCTGCCATGCACCTTCCCGTGGAGGATTGTGTTTGCAAGACCATTTGATCTCGATATGTGACCATACCAAGTGACTTTCCTTCTTTTGACAGTTGCCAAGAGATCTTCGAAAGGCCCTATTGCCGTTGTAATTCTATTTCGGATTTCCTCATTTGTAACTCAATCTTTGTACGTGACGTTTTAAAGTTTTCATCTCCAAGGCCTGTATCCTTCGTTGAATGTCAGCTGTAACTATCCATGTCTCACACGCATACAGAAATATTGACAAGACCAGTGTACGCATTAATCTGATTTTCGTGCGTAGTGCTAACCGTTTATCTTGCTAGATTTTGTTAAGCCGTGCAAGCGCCGCTATTGTCTGTGCTATTCTGGCCAATACTTCACATTTTGATCCTTCATCACTGACAATCGACCCAAGATATTTAAAACGGTCAACTACTTCGAGTTCTTGGCCGTTAGCTTGTATCTTGCTGTTGAAGCCCGTAGCGTTGTTTGTCATTAGTTTTGTCTATCCAGCGTTTATCTCCATACCATTGATTGGTAACAATTAAATGTTGATATTGCATATATGCTTTAAAACAAGTAAAATCATTGAAGAAATCTTATACGAAGAAAAATAGGTTGCTCTAAATTAAATGAGAATTGATAGTTTTTTAGTTTAAAACTTCAACTGATTCTGCTAATGTCAAAACTGGACACTAACATCAATTAAATGTTGATATTGCATATATGCTTTAAAACAAGTAAAATCATTGAAGAAATCTTATACGAAGAAAAATAGTTTGCTCTAAATTAAATGAGAATTGATAGTTTTTTAGTTTAAAACTTCAACTGATTCTGCTAATGTCAAAACTGGACACTAACATCAATTTTAAAAACGACAAATCGTAACAACAGAAATTAAATGAAATGTCTGCGAACAATATTGGGTTTAACAAGTAGAGACAGAATCAAGATACTGGATACATCAGGGTACTGGTGGAAACAGCACTAGTATTAGACTACATCAAAAGACAGCAACTAAAATGGTTTGGCCTCGTAACAGGACTACCACCACACAGCACCCACAAATAATCAAGGCTATTTAGATACAATAGATCTAAAGGCTACAAAAAAGGTGGCTTACGGAAATAACTGAGGTGATAAATATGCCAATGTGCACGACGCACACAGTAAGGCTCGTTCTAGAGATCTCTTCATAACCGGGCACTGAAAGGCAAAGCAAGATGAGCGAAAAGAAGAAGAAGACTGTATAATTTAAGATCAGTTGAGCTTATTGTTTATCAAGAAACTGTGCTTTCAACTTTTGTTTTTATGTTTGTAACAATTCTCAAAGACCAAAATTTGTGGATCAATGGACAGGGAGAAACATAGTGTAAAGTTTCTGGACAATTTAACATAATCTCATGTAAGAGAATCAACTTTAGATTTGATAAACAACATTGACAATGACAGTTATATTTATTAATGTGTTTATTTATTTCATTGCAAAGGCACTAAATGCTTACTTACTTACTTAGTCACTAAATGCTTACTTACTTTCCATGTCCTAAGCACCATGTGTTTCCAACATTCAGCCATGTGGATTGCCCTGTCACTCCGCGTGAACATATCATCCATATCACAAATGCTATTAGTAAATTGTACTTTTAAAATTTTAATTTTTCTGCTTACTTATAAAAATATTTCACACTTTGCTTTTTCATTAGGATTGAATACTTAAATTAGAATAAGTGTTCAGCATAACTGACCACAATTTTTAATGAAAAACTTTACAAGTAATTGTATGATTGAAATACTTCAGACGCCCTGTAACAGTCTGCTGGTGTCCTTTTCTTCCACGTGAGCCACTCGAAATCAAGACAACAATTTACATACTACAGCATCCATTTGAGGTAAGCTGTGACAAATACTATTTATTCAATACCACATCACCTTAACTTAACATTTTTTTACTAGTTTAGAAGACTCATCAGAGTCTGTATAGAACCAGTTACATTTGCATTACCGTGCTCTAAAAGTTATGTGCATCCAATCTATTCTTAAATGCATTAACTGACCCTGCCTCCACTACTTCCTGGGGCAATGCATTCCAAGCATTCTCTGATTAAACTATATTTCCTAATGTCCAATCTGGACCTTTCTTTAGTTAATTTTGTAGCTGTGCCCCCTTGTTCTTGTTGGTGGTTGTGTTTTGAAAAACTTGTTGTAGTCTCATTGAACCTTTCCTGTGATTATTTTATAAACCTGTATTGTTACCTCGAATTCTTCTTTTTTTTAGACACTGTAGGCCGGTTTTTCTCAGTCTTTCCTCAAAACTGTAATTCTGGAATCCCACTATCAGCTTTTTCGCTCTTTTTTGAATGCTTTCCATCATGTTTATATCTCCTCTATGATAAGGACTCCACACCTGTACACAGTACTCCAATCTGGTTCTAACTAAAGCTTTATACAGTTTGGCTATCCCTTCCTTGCTCCTATGTTTAATATTTCTTTTTATCTTACCCAACATTGCATTTGCCTTTTTCACTGCTACCTGGACCTGCTCACTCACCTTACCTGTATGATCTATTATAACCCCTAGGTTCCTTTCCTTTTTTATCATTCTAATATTGTTCTCGCCCATTCTGTAATTATGTTCCATATTGGATCTACCCATGTGGATGACATTTATCTATATTAAACTCCATTTGCCAGCTTGCAGACCAGTCTCGAATTTGATCTTTATCCGACCTCAATATATCCACTTCTGCTATAGATCAGACACTCCTACATAGTTTTGTGTTGTCTGCATATTTTGCAATCATATATCCTATATCAATGTCCAAATCGTTTATATATATATCAAGAACAAAATTGGTCCCCAAACCGAGCCCTGTGGCACTCCGCGTTTTACTTCACACCATTCAGAGTACTCCTTATTTATGCCCACTCTCTGCCTTCTTCCTGTTAACCAACTTTCTTTCCATTCGGAAATTTCCCCACCTATTCCATGTGAATTAACTTTCTAAATAATCTTTGGAGAGGTACTCTGTCAAAAGCCTTTGCAAAATCTAGATAAATAACGTCCACTGGTTCTCCCGTATCTATAATTTTAGTAACCTCCTCCTTGAATTCCAATAGATTTGTTAAGCACGATCTCCCTCTAGTAAACCCATGCAGATAATTTCTGATTAGATTAAATCTGTCTAGATGCATTACAAAGTTTTCTTTTATTGATTCAAACAATTTACAGACTATGCTCGTTAAACTCACCAGTCTATAATTTGCTGGATCTGATTTCTTTCCTTTTTTTGAATAAGGAGATCACGCCTGCATCTTTCCAATCTCTTGGAACAATACCTTTTGCAAGTGATTGAGAACATATATAGCCAATGGTTTTTCTACTTGGTCTCTAATTTTAAACAGCAATTTTGAATGAATACCATCTTGACCTGGTCATTTATCCACTTTTAATCCTTCCAATTTTTAAAAAACAATTTCCTCCGTAATACAGATTGATTTTAATCCCACTATATCAATTTCACATTTGAAAATATCTATAGGCTCTGGGATCTTGGAACAGTCTTATTTTGTGAAGACTGCCAAATTATTGATTTTGTAGATTAGCTGCCTTCCTATTTTCGCCTATTATTTTACCTGGGCTATCTATGAGAGGCCTACCTTGTCTTTCATTCTTTGTTTATTTATTACATAAAAAAAAGCTTTTACTATCAGTCTTGATCCTATTAGAAAGGTTTTTTTCGAAGTCTATTCTTGTTGCTTTATTAACTTTCTGAGCTGTGTTTTGCTTGTCCAAATATTTTTAACATGTTTCTTTCGATTTACCTGCCTCTATATATTTTTTTCCATGCTTTATTTTTAGCTCTTCTGCATTTAACTACAAATCTAGTTATCCACTTTTTACACTTCGGGTTTACCTCTCTACATGGAACACATTCCACTTTTAGTTTTTCTAAAACTGTTTTGAAACTCTTCCACTCTTGTTCAACATCTGTACCTCCAACAATATCTTTCCAGATTATGTGGCTGGCTGTCTCTTTCATCTTCTGAATATCTGTCTTAGAGTAATCGTATGCTGGCGAGTTTATGTTTACTTCTCTCTTTGCTATAAGATCCCAACGGATGATCTGATGGTCGCTTGAGCCAAACATTTCCCCAGCGATAACGTTTTCGATCATATTTTTCTTTGTAGTAAATATTAGGTCGAGTATGTTTTTGCCTCTGGTAGCTTCCTCTACATGCTGAATCAAAAAATTGTCCGCTATGCAACAGCAGCTATTTGAGGTAAGGTATGTACACTACAACTTGACATCTGTAACATTAAAATGGTATGTATAAATAGCGGGGGCTATGTAAGTTGCTTGTACTGGTGATGTTTCTAGCTTATAACAATTTGTTTTCTCTAACAAGTTTTATTTCGTCTTCAGTGTTCATCCCGAAAAGGATGTAGTGAATTTGTATCATAGTTTACAGCGATATATCTACATTTGTCAGCCTGACACATCATGTTTCAGTGACCTTTTTTTGGGTAACAGGTTTGTCTTCCAGCTAGGGTATCTGTTCTCTTAATCAGACTATGTGACTGTAGCCTGTTTCAAGGGCAATCGCTTGGATGCAGAATAGCTTCTGTGCTGTGTCAGCTTTGGTTCGCTGCCCCTGATATAAGCAGCCAGCTATGAATCACTGGCTGATGTCCGCTCATTCACTGAGAAAAATTTTTTGCCCCAGTTGTATTTCTGTTATAAATAGAAAGTCTGGAGGCATAAATTAAGATGGAAAACAAAGTTATAATGGAACTCTATTAAAACAAACAAATGAAATTGAATGTTTTTGGTAGCTGAAATCTTCATCAACAAGATGACAGAAACACAAATAGAAAAGGGTGCTTTTTTCAGCAGAAAAAAATTTCAAAGATAGATGCGGGTAGGGGACGATGTGGGGCAGTGGTTAAGTGACATGGCTCACAAACCGAAGGTGCTAGGTTCGCTCCCTATCACAGCACCCGGCGTTACCCCAGGGAAGCAAACCCTTAGAAAATGCAGAAGGAAGCAGACCCTTACATAGAATGCATGCCGAAGTTGGATGCACTGGGCTGACAGGCGCAAAATAAAAACATTGTGCAACACACACACCACCTTAGGGAATAGAGAAATAAGGCAAACGCAAAAAAAAAAAAAAAAGAAAAAAAGAATGATGGGGTCATATTAGAATCACCCAATGGTTGACATCTGTTAATAATGGCACTGCTATTGATAATGGGCGACAATCAAAAACAGAGTTGGTAAACGACACACATGATAGAATTGGATGGAGGACCAGGATCGCCAATCGGCAGGGCACCTGATGATGATGATTGATGAACCAGCAATCTTTAGGCCAGCAAGAGTTTGTAGGCTACACCTCAGAAGACAGATCAGTAGTGTGTACAAGAGTTTGTAGGCTACAGATCAGTAGTGTGTACAAGAGTTTGTAGGCTACAGATCAGAAGACAGATCAGTAGTGTGTACAAGAGTTTGTAGGCTACAGATCAGTAGTGTGTACAAGAGTTTGTAGGCTACAGATCAGTAGTGTGTACAAGAGTTTGTAGGCTACAGATCAGTAGTGTGTACAAGAGTTTGTAGGCTACAGATCAGTAGTGTGTACAAGAGTTTGTAGGCTACATATCAGTAGTGTGTACAAGAGTTTGTAGGCTACAGATCAGTAGTGTGTACAAGAGTTTGTAGGCTACAGATCAGTAGTGTGTACAAAAGTTTGTAGGCTACAGATCAGTAGTGTGTACAAGAGTTTGTAGGCTACAGATCAGTAGTGTGTACAAGAGTTTGTAGGCTACAGATCAGTAGTGTGTACAAGAGTTTGTAGGCTACAGATCAGTAGTGTGTACAAGAGTTTGTAGGCTACAGATCAGTAGTGTGTACAAGAGTTTGTAGGCTACAGATCAGTAGTGTGTACAAGAGTTTGTAGGCTACAGATCAGTAGTGTGTACAAGAGTTTGTAGGCTACAGATCAGTAGTGTGTACAAGAGTTTGTAGGCTACAGATCAGTAGTGTGTACAAGAGTTTGTAGGCTACAGATCAGTAGTGTGTACAAGAGTTTGTAGGCTACAGATCAGTAGTGTGTACAAGAGTTTGTAGGCTACAGATCAGTAGTGTGTACAAGAGTTTGTAGGCTACAGATCAGTAGTGTGTACAAGAGTTTGTAGGCTACAGATCAGTAGTGTGTACAAGAGTTTGTAGGCTACAGATCAGTAGTGTGTACAAGAGTTTGTAGGCTACAGATCAGTAGTGTGTACAAGAGTTTGTAGGCTACAGATCAGTAGTGTGTACAAGAGTTTGTAGGCTACAGATCAGTAGTGTGTACAAGAGTTTGTAGGCTACAGATCAGTAGTGTGTACAAGAGTTTGTAGGCTACAGATCAGTAGTGTGTACAAGAGTTTGTAGGCTACAGATCAGTAGTGTGTACAAAAGTTTGTAGGCTACAGATCAGTAGTGTGTACAAGAGTTTGTAGGCTACAGATCAGTAGTGTGTACAAGAGTTTGTAGGCTACAGATCAGTAGTGTGTACAAGAGTTTGTAGGCTACAGATCAGTAGTGTGTACAAGAGTTTGTAGGCTACAGATCAGTAGTGTGTACAAGAGTTTGTAGGCTACAGATCAGTAGTGTGTACAAGAGTTTGTAGGCTACAGATCAGTAGTGTGTACAAGAGTTTGTAGGCTACAGATCAGTAGTGTGTACAAGAGTTTGTAGGCTACAGATCAGTAGTGTGTACAAGAGTTTGTAGGCTACATATCAGTAGTGTGTACAAGAGTTTGTAGGCTACAGATCAGTAGTGTGTACAAGAGTTTGTAGGCTACAGATCAGTAGTGTGTACAAGAGTTTGTAGGCTACAGATCAGTAGTGTGTACAAGAGTTTGTAGGCTACAGATCAGTAGTGTGTACAAGAGTTTGTAGGCTACAGATCAGTAGTGTGTACAAGAGTTTGTAGGCTACAGATCAGTAGTGTGTACAAGAGTTTGTAGGCTACAGATCAGTAGTGTGTACAAGAGTTTGTAGGCTACAGATCAGTAGTGTGTACAAGAGTTTGTAGGCTACAGATCAGTAGTGTGTACAAGAGTTTGTAGGCTACAGATCAGTAGTGTGTACAAGAGTTTGTAGGCTACAGATCAGTAGTGTGTACAAGAGTTTGTAGGCTACAGATCAGTAGTGTGTACAAGAGTTTGTAGGCTACAGATCAGTAGTGTGTACAAGAGTTTGTAGGCTACAGATCAGTAGTGTGTACAAGAGTTTGTAGGCTACAGATCAGTAGTGTGTACAAGAGTTTGTAGGCTACAGATCAGTAGTGTGTACAAGAGTTTGTAGGCTACAGATCAGTAGTGTGTACAAGAGTTTGTAGGCTACAGATCAGTAGTGTGTACAAGAGTTTGTAGGCTACAGATCAGTAGTGTGTACAAGAGTTTGTAGGCTACAGATCAGTAGTGTGTACAAGAGTTTGTAGGCTACAGATCAGTAGTGTGTACAAGAGTTTGTAGGCTACAGATCAGTAGTGTGTACAAGAGTTTGTAGGCTACAGATCAGTAGTGTGTACAAGAGTTTGTAGGCTACAGATCAGTAGTGTGTACAAGAGTTTGTAGGCTACAGATCAGTAGTGTGTACAAGAGTTTGTAGGCTACAGATCAGTAGTGTGTACAAGAGTTTGTAGGCTACAGATCAGTAGTGTGTACAAGAGTTTGTAGGCTACAGATCAGTAGTGTGTACAAGAGTTTGTAGGCTACAGATCAGTAGTGTGTACAAGAGTTTGTAGGCTACAGATCAGTAGTGTGTACAAGAGTTTGTAGGCTACAGATCAGTAGTGTGTACAAGAGTTTGTAGGCTACAGATCAGTAGTGTGTACAAGAGTTTGTAGGCTACAGATCAGTAGTGTGTACAAGAGTTTGTAGGCTACAGATCAGTAGTGTGTACAAATGAATTGCAGCAGTCATCATGTCAAACTGACTACTGCTAAAGGGAATAACATTTAACAAAATTAAAAACACTGATTGTGTTGGAATAAACCTGACCATCTTCAAACCAATGAGGGAATTTGATTTAAAACATGATGGGGGTCTACCTACGAATTGATCAGGGAAGATCATTGGGATACAGTGAACCTTAAAACATTTCGGTAGAATGTTCAGCAAAAGGTTAGGGAATGCTAGAAACATACAACATCCTCAAGGACATGAGTAACACATACAAGTAGTGATATATACATGGGGGTTGTTGTAGCTCACTATGGCGCTCACCTCTCAAGAAACAAATGAAGGATGGTTTGAATCCTCTACGTTTCAAGTATCTCCCTGGTCTCAAGGGAGGTGAGATTGGCATCTAGTCTTAATTGAGATAGGTGAAAAACTCGGAGCTCCTATGTACATGCTGTGCACATAAAAACACCTATGGTAATTGAAAAACGAAAACAGCAATCTTAGCAGCTGACTGGGGACAAATGACAAAGGTAACGAAAATCCTGTCCGGTGATGGTCAGCGTAAGGAGAAAAAGGAAAGGCCTTAAACCATGAACAGGCCAATCACCTGTTTGTCTGGCACTCATAATGGAAAGTACTAAAATAAAATACCTCTCCAGAACGGTAGAAGAGAAAAGGAGATATATATATTTAGATTAAGCACACATGCATATACATGCATATATGTAGTACATTTCACAATCTTTTCAGTTGTTGATATTTCTGTTGTTCTTTGCCCCTGATTAAGACTGTTTGGTTGTAATGTAGGTTGTTGCTGTTGTTTTCTTTTTTTTTTTTTTTTGTATTTGCTCTCAATTAGAACTTGTATTTATTTATTTTACTATCATCACTAAAACTAAAGATCCTAAGAACTTACAATTTTCCTGTGGCAACCTATGGTTGTGAAACATGGACTTTTACAAAAGCACTAAGAGCGAAGATCTGTGCTTTTCAGACACATTACTACAGAATCCTGAAAATCTCGAGGACAAAAAAAGAAAGAAACAAATCCAGCATGACCTGAATGTGGAGGAGACTTGGCTTTTGAATGTTGTAATGACCCTAAAACTGGTGTTTTTTTGGACACGATAAACGACACAACAGACTGGTTATGGAGGGCATGGTCACTGGAAAGAGAGGCAGGGACCGACCTAGAAGACGGTGGACTCAGGATATCAAGGAGACGCTGGATTTGATCTTTTGGAGCAGGTCGGAAGACTGCTGTTATGAGAGCGACGGTCTGCAAAGGACATACTACATGATGACGATGATGACAATCATCACTGTTCGTTTCTTGTAGGAGACGAGATGCCTTCGGACAGTTCCCATTCTCCAGAACAGCTTACCCTCAGATAGATGCTATGTATACAGAGGAAAGCGGTTTGCAGTTTCTAGGTAAGTAGCAGATTATCAGTTAGAACAACATTTTGGTGTGCTTTCATGCTCGTCGGCAGCATTGTTCCATAATATTATAGGTGTTTTTTCTTTTTGTCAGTCTGACTTTAGTTTATGGGGTAAGGCTTCACTTCACTTTATGGGGTAAGGCTCCACTTCAGTTTATTGGTTAAGGCTTCACTTCATTTTATGATACAATGCTACATACAGTTTATGGTGTAAGGCTTCATTTCAGTTTAAAAGTGTGGCTCCACTTCAGTTTACTGTGTAAGGTTCAGTTTATGGTACAATGCTACATACAGTTTATGGTGTAAGGCTTCACTTCAGTTTACGGGTATGGCTCCACTTCAGTTTATTATGTAAGGCTCCACTGCAGTTTATTGTGTAAAACTCAACTCAAGTTTATCAATACATTTCTACAAAAAGTCTCCATAAGATGGACAGGGCATGTTGTTTACATGTCCGTTTAGAGCTTCCCCAATCAGCCGCTATACAGTGAGCCCAGAACAGGCAGACATTCATCAAGGGGCAGGAGAAACACTACAAGGACTCCTTAAAAGTGTCTCTGAAAAGCTTCAACACTGATGTCACCTTCTGGGAGATGCTTGCAGAAATGATTCACAAGTTGGTCAGATCACACATCGCTGAGGCTCAGAGAAAGCACCCAGAAGAACAGAAAGTGCGGCAGGGTCTGCCATAACAGGATTGGACTTCACAGTGATCACATCTCGCAGCACAAGTCTGATGCTGTGGTCAGCTTTGTTTGCAATGGAAAATTGTTATTATTATTGTGAGGAGTGTTCAAATAAAACCGGACCTAACTGCACTAAGTGAACATACATACGATGCGCATGACGTCACTTCTAGTGTAAACAGCACATACCAACCATCAAGTATACAAAATGTCATTATCCTCCGATTCATAGTTTCCTCGGCAGTGTTGAAAACATGGCGGTTGTGATACAGAATCTGACCAGAGTTGATCAGCGAGCTGTCATTCGGTTTCTAACAGCCGAAGGATGTCTAATAATGTACAATCATCACAGAATGCAGGCAGTGATTATGACAAAACTATGTCGAAGACAACAGTGAAGAACTGGACAACAAAGTTTAAAGAAGGATGTGAGTTAACGAAATATCTTCCGAGACCAGGTCAAGCGCATATAGTTGTGTCAGAAGATACCATCGCCAAAATAGATGTAGCAATTTTGGTAGATAATCGCTGGAGCTTACGTTCGCTAGCAGAGGAATTTGCTGTATCGCTAGGGACAGTTCAAATAGTGGGTAGCAAGAACTTGGTGATGGCATCTTCTAACCAACAATATGCGCCTGACCTGGTCTCAGAGGACCTGTTATCACACTTTTGTCCCCATACACTGCTTGCATTCTGCGATGAATGTCAACTGGTTGACATCCTTTAGCTATTAGAATCTTTTTTCAATGGTCTGCTGAGGAAACTATGAGTCTAAAGATAATGATATTTTGCAAACTTGAAGGTCGGTAAGTCACTGTTTACAACAGAAATGACTTCATTATGCACATCGTAGGCATGTTCACTTGATGCAGTTAGGTCCGGTTTTATTTCAACATGCATCATATTATGGTGTAGGACTTCTCCTGTTGAGGTATGCATGTGTTGTTGTTTTTTTTTAACTTGTTTAGAGCTTTCCTGTCTATGATTGCTGTTGAGTGTCTTGAAGACAGTCAGTTTTTGGACGTGTAATGTGTTCAGAAAGGTATGTGTACATTTGTTCGAGCACCTCACTCTAGAATGTTGGTTATCCGTTACTCTCTGTGTAAATCATTACTTCCTATAACTGTTTTGTTAGTGTTAAACAGAACTGGACTCTTGTAATTTACTATTGTTCTGTTTGATCATTCTGTCCCAGCTATCTATCACAATGTTTGTGACACACTGCTGTGCTGACACAGGTCTAGAAGACTATGTGTACATCACTTCCTGTGGATACCATTTGTACAAGTACAAGCCCTGATGTTATCCATGAAACATTTATTACATTATCTAAACATGAGCCAAGTATGAATTGTACAAACATGAGCCAAGTATGAATTATGGTACAAACATGAGCCAAGTATGAATTGTACAAACATGAGCCAAGTATGAATTGTACAAACATGAGCCAAGTATGAATTATACAAACACGAGCCAAGTATCAATTATGGTACAAACATTAGCCAAGTATGAATTATACAAACACGAGCCAAGTATGAATTGTACAAACCTGAGTCAAGTATGAATTATGGTACAAACACGAGCCAAGTATGAATTATGGTACAAACATTAGCCAAGTATGAATTATACAAACATGAGCCAAGTATGAATTGTACAAACACGAGCCAAGTTTAAATTGAACAAACCTGAGTCAAGTATGAATTATGGTACAAACCTGAGCCAAGTATGAATTGTACAAACACGAGCCAAGTATGAATTGTACAAACATGAGCCAAGTATGAATTATGGTACAAACCTGAGTCAAGTATGAATTATGGTACAAACCTGAGTCAATTATGAATTATGGTACAAACCTGAGTCAAGTATGAATTGTACAAACATGAGCCACGTATGAATTGTACAAACATGAGTCAAGTATGAATTGTACAAACATGAGCCAAGTATGAATTGTACAAACATGAGCCAAGTATGAATTATGGTACAGACATC
Source organism: Ariolimax columbianus (assembly GCA_036924085.1). Classification (NCBI taxonomy): domain Eukaryota; kingdom Metazoa; phylum Mollusca; class Gastropoda; order Stylommatophora; family Arionidae; genus Ariolimax; species Ariolimax columbianus. The sequence continues at coordinate 141,312,757 of JAVGWX010000003.1, forward strand.
AGCCAGGTATGAATTATGGTACAAACCTGAGTCAAGTATGAATTATAGCACAAACCTGAGTCAAGTATGAAGTATAGCACAAACCTGAGCCAAGTGTAAATAATAGCACAGCCGTGAGCCAAGTATGATTATAGCGCAAACCTGAGCCAAAGTATGAATTATAGCACAAATATGAGCAAAGTATGAATGAAAGTACAAATATTTATGTTATCTATGAAACATTTCACTACATTATCTGAACGTGAGGCAAGTATGAATTGTAGCACAACCACAAGTTAAGTATGGATTATAAAATGTAAATAATTAATAAACATGTTGGGTTTTTTCTTTGTATTTAAAAGATTTTTGTCATTTTCTTTTCTTATTTAATTCCTTTGATGATTTATGAAACTCTATCAAACAGGTACCCAGAATTAGTTTCTGTTCTAGAATCTCCAAATACAGTCCTCTTGTATCCTGGTCAAGATGCTGTGGACATCTCCGAGCTGTCCACTGACCAGCAGTACAACATCGTCTTGCTAGATGGTACCTGGGCTCAAGCCAAAGGCATTTATTCTCAAAACTCATTTCTCAAGACTTTAAAGAAGGTAATGCACCTAGTGAAATAAGTTTCATGTTGTATTCACACACGTCCACTGATTCACTAACATAACCCAGTGAAGTGAATTCACGTTGTATTCACACACGTCCACTGATTCACTAACATAACCCAGTGAAATAAGTTCCATGTTGTATTTATACACATCCACTGATACACTGACATAACCCAGTGAAATACGTTCACGTTGTATTCATACACATCCACTAATTCACTGACATAATCCAGTGAAATAGGTTCCATGTTGTATGTACCAGAGTCGGTTGATTTGATGGATCTCTGTCGCAGACGGTAAAGAGGTCTGCTCTATTCTATTTCACTCTACACTCACTTTAAACAAATTCAAGAAACACTGCCAACTATAAACTCACTAACAACTTAAATTCTTTCTCCCACACGCTTATCTAAAATACTCCTTCTGCTAAAACCTAAGCTTATTGATACTGTTATTTTGGTTCCTTCTCCTCGCCTAATCTGGTCTGCTGCGATCGAACTTAGTAGCAGATTGCCGCTGATGGTGAAGCTCGTAGGTTCTGAACCCAGGTATGACGTCCGTGGTCTTGTTCCTCTTTGCCAGCGGTAGATCAAAGTGGTCTCCACGTGGTCAGGATAGACTGCATGAAATATGATCCATGGGATCACTGTAAAACTGCCTCTAGCTGTGACTGACGACTTACGTTCACGTGATAATGTGATATCGGCGTGATCAGTGGGACTGCGTCAATGGGATGACTGAAAGACTGCCTCTATAAGCTACTGACTACTTGTAATTACGACCACTACACAAAATGAGGGTAGTTACCTTGCTTGCTGCGTGTCTATCTCAACTGCCTCTCTCCGTCGCATAAATCTCAACTCAAATCTGCCTCAACTGCATATCTCTCTGCCGCCTGCCCTCCACTGAGCTCCTCTTTCCAAAGTACCCCTGTCTCTGAAGGGAAATGTTCTCTCTCTGTGTCTATTTCATGTAATGCTCTGTGAAGTGTTCTGTCTCTGAAGGGAAGTCTTTTCTCTCCACCGCCTGCTCTCAACTGAGCGTCTCTTTCAAATGTCTTCTCATGTAATCTCTGAAGTGAGATGTTCTCTCTCTGTGTTTTATCTCATGTAATCTCTGAAGTGAGATGTTCTCTCTCTGTGTTTTATCTCATGTAATCTCTGAAGTGAGATGTTCTCTCTCTGTGTTTTATCTCATGTAATCTCTGAAGTGAGATGTTCTCTCTCTGTGTTTTATCTCATGTAATCTCTGAAGTGAGATGTTCTCTCTCTGTGTTTTATCTCATGTAATCTCTGAAGTGAGATGTTCTCTCTCTGTGTTTTATCTCATGTAATCTCTGAAGTGAGATGTTCTCTCTCTGTGGTTCTCTAGTAATGGTCTGTGAAGTGTTCTCTCTCTGTCTCTGATCAAGTCTATTCTCTCCGCTGCCTGCTCTCAATCACCATCTCTCTCGAAAGTGTTCTCATGTAATCATCTTCACGTCTTTCTCTGTCTGGCTTTTATATTCGATGCCCATCACAACATCACGTAATTTCCAAAACGGCGCGGATTTTTGTCCGTCTGCTTGCCATTATCCCCTATCCATGCGGTTTTCCAGATGACGCAGGTTGGTCGGCGGCAACAAGTCTACATGTCTCAAAACACTATCGTTCCAGGTGTTGACACATGCCTGTAACTTACGTCATGGTTCGATTTGGTTGCTCAAATTTTGGCGGGACTGAGTTCAGCTGCAATGACTCAAATCCCACGAAGAAGAAAGAAATAAATGGTTGTCTAAGCTCCTACCTATATATTGTCTGTACAGCTAAGATCTGTTACATGTATTTGCATGCACCCATGTGTTATCCGTATCTTAAAAAGCAGCAGGGAATAGCACCACTGTAACTTGTCAGGTACATCTTAAGAGTCAACTAAGGAGGGTTGAGCATGGGGCTGCCTCAGGATGACCGCTGCTTTTTTCGAAAAAAATAAAGGTTGACGTCTGACAGCGTACAAAGAAGAAGAAAAAGAGCATGGGGCTGGCTACATTATCCTGTAGAAAATGTAAGTCACAAGACAAGAAAACCTCTACATTATCCTGTAGAAAATGTAAGTCACAAGACAAGAAAACCTCTACATTATCCTGTAGAAAATGTAAGTCACAAGACAAGAAAACCTCTACATTATCCTGTAGAAAATGTAAGTCACAAGACAAGAAAACCTCTACATTATCCTGTAGAAAATGTAAGTCACAAGACAAGAAAACCTCTACATTATCCTGTAGAAAATGTAAGTCACAAGACAAGAAAACCTCTACATTATCCTGTAGAAAATGTAAGTCACAAGACAAGAAAACCTCTACATTATCCTGTAGAAAATGTAAGTCACAAGACAAGAAAACCTCTACATTATCCTGTAGAAAATGTAAGTCACAAGACAAGAAAACCTCTACATTATCCTGTAGAAAATGTAAGTCACAAGACAAGAAAACCTCTACATTATCCTGTAGAAAATGTAAGTCACAAGACAAGAAAACCTCTATATTATCCTGTAGAAAATGTAAGTCACAAGACAAGAAAACCTCTACATTATCCTGTAGAAAATGTAAGTCACAAGACAAGAAAACCTCTACATTATCCTGTAGAAAATGTAAGTCACAAGACAAGAAAACCTCTACATTATCCTGTAGAAAATGTAAGTTACAAGACAAGAAAACCTCTACAGCCTATGATAAAAAACAAAAAGTCGGTGAATATTATATTTGTCAGTGTATGCTCAGAAAATATCACATTTCAGACTCCGTTTATTGGGTCAGTGACACTTTCACATTACTAGGTGTTTGTCTAGTTTGGTGTGTGTCTAGTTTTATGTTTGTCTAGTTTGGGGTTTATCTAATTAGGATTTGTTTAGTTTGGTGTTTGTCTAGTTATGTATTTGTCTAGTTTTGTGTTTGTGTAAGATGTGTACTAGGTAGCTGGGGAGAGATAGTCAACTGTAGCAATAGAGTAGGACAATATTTGAGAATGATCTACAAGTTTTGGGATGCTTGATCTACAAGATATGGGATACTTGATATACAAGATATGGGATATTGATCTACAAGATAGGGGATACTTGATATACAAGATTTGTGATGCTTGATCTACAAGATATAGTATACTTGTTCTACAGGATATGGGATATTTGATCTACAAGATATGGGATACTTGATCTACAAGATATGGGATACTTGTTCTACAGGATATGGGATATTTGATCTACAAGATATGGGATACTTGATCTACAAGATATGGGATACTTGTTCTACAAGATTTGAGAACTTGATCTACAAGATTTGAGAACTTGATTTATAAAGAGTTGCAGTTGTACTATAGTGTGGGTGTATTGGTAGAACGTAAAGAATTTATCCTTTCTATCGGACAGGTTAGTAATTCCATTGATCCTTCTTATTTTTCTTAGTTTTTTGTTGTGTAGGAACTGCATGCCTTTGGTCCATCTTTTTTTACTTAGTTTTTTTTTAGTCTGTATGTCTTTGATTCTTCCTTCTTTTAGTGTTTCTGGAGTCTCTATTCCATTTATCTATTTTTTTTGTGTGGTTTTTTAAAAATTGTTGTTGGTCTTGAAGTGTCAACACGCTGTTTTTTTTTGTTCCGCCTTATTTCTCTATTCTCCAAGTAGGCGTGTGTTGCACAGTGTTTTTATTTTGCGCATGTCGGTCCATTCGACTTCGGCATGCATTTTATGTAAGGGTCCACTCCACCTGCATTTTTTAAGGGTTTGCTTAAACCCAGCACCTTCTTGTTGTGAGTCAAGTGACTTGACCACGCCGCCCCTTTAGTATACTGTCATTATGATGTTGCTGTCAATGTCTCATTTCAAACCAGTGTGCTGACTTGATTCCATTGTACAGTTTTATCATCTACCAATACATGCACAATTCTCAGACTAACCTTTCATAATATTTTATTGATTGTCTGGCAAAGAGCAGATTAAACACTGATATGGTATTGATCATTTGGAGGTTTACTCCCACAGAGATGTTGTGGTGTTTGGGAAGTTTTGAGAAGTCTGACAATTGCCAACATTAACTTTCTTATTTCTGTCTACCCTTAAAGTGCTACAGTTCTACTGACTTCAATGAACGATTTTCATGGCCCCATTGTTGATATACATTTATACTGGAATATGTTTTGTTTCTCTATCCTGTGTTTTTTTATTAACCCTGTTCAGGTACAAATCAACACTAATCAAAGAAGCAAGTACGTGATTCGTACGCAGCCTAGGGACTCATCGTTGTCAACCCTAGAGACAGCAGCCATGGCTATTTCTGCACTAGAACAGAGGCCAGAGGTGTTGGATGTAAGTGTATTTTATCAAAAACCTACAGCTAGTTTTCTAAGTTGGTTTCTTCAGAGTGTAGAATTGAATCATTTGAATCCAGGTGTCCCTGTCCGTAAAATCCCATTTCCCTGTGTTCCTGAGAAAATACGCTCTCGGTAGACATCTGAGGAAAGCTATTTTTAGTATGGCAAAACTATGTGCTCTAATGTCATTATTCTATCTCGAATTGACTAACCTGATCATCTCCAATGTTACTACATGTAACACCAGTAAATTGTGGAATATATTGACTGAATTTTCAAAACTACTACAGTGTAGATGTCACGATATTAGATCAGGCCAAAACCCAAGCAGTACTGCCCGAAATACATCTTAGAATAATGGTCCACCCGTCACACCAAATCACGGGTGGCTTGGGGTATTTACACACAGCATCTGTGTCACGGGTTCAAAGGGTTAACGGGGAATTCATCGTCTTTTTATGTCATCGTCCTGAGCTTAGTCCAAGAGGTCTTGAACATGGTTGTCTGTTACAGTTTTTCTATGTGCTGACTAAAGTCCCCCCCCCCCCCCCCCCCCCCCACCTGCTGCCTGTTACAGTTCTTCGCAATACTGACAAGTCTCCGCCCTCTCTCTGTGCTGACTCGTCTCCCTCGCTTGCTTCTATTACAGTTCTTCTCTGTGTTCACTCGTCTCCATACTCTCTGTGCTGACTCAAGTCTCCCCACTCTCTGTGCTGACTCAAGTTCCCTCACTCTCTGTGCTGACTCAAGTCTCCTCACTCTCTGTGCTGACTCAAGTCTCCTCACTCTCTGTGCTGACTCAAGTCTCCTCACTCTCTGTGCTGACTCAAGTTTCCTCACTCTCTGTGCTGACTCAAGTCTCTTCACTCTCTGTGCTGACTCAAGTCTCCTCACTCTCTGTGCTGACTCAAGTCTCCTCACTCTCTGTGCTGACTCAAGTTTCCTCACTCTCTGTGCTGACTCAAGTCTCCTCACTCTCTGTGCTGACTCAAGTCTCCTCACTCTCTGTGCTGACTCAAGTTTCCTCACTCTCTATGCTGACTCAAGTCTCCCCACTCTCTATGTTGACTCAAGCCTCCCTACTCTGTGCTGACACAAGTCTGCCTACACTCTGTACGGACTCAAATCTGCCCCCCTCTTCTCTTTCCCCATGGGTTCTTCTTCTTTCGTTCTCAATCTCCCACTACCAAACCCCGAAAGGGCTTAAGTAGCAGAATGTAGTCCAGAGAACGGAATGCATTGTGTCGTAGTTTACAGCTTGGCTGCGATATTTGCACCTTTCGGTCCAACACATCCGACTTCAGCAAGCATTTTTTTAGTACCGGGTTAGCATTCCCACTTCGATCCCTTCTCCTTAGCCAGTCTGCCCTGCTGCAGCCTGTTATCCAGGATCACCACGTGGAGGTGTAGAAGGGTCTTGGCAGCTATGGTTCGCTGGCCCTGACGTTAGCAGTCAGCTATAGGTCGTTGACCACTGCAGCATCTTGATCCCCCCATGGGTTCAATCCAGTGCATTCTTTGTTATGTGAAGAAAAGTAAGGTTGCAGAATGTTGGACGTGGATCGAGCAAGGGGTTCGCCTGTACTGATGGAGTCAGTGTACACAACTGGAGAACTAGGGGAGTCAGTGTACACAACTGGAGAAATAGGGGAGTCAGTGTACACAACTGGAGAAATAGGGGAGTCAGTGTACACAACTGGAGAAATAGGGGAGTCAGTGTACACAACTGGAGAAATAGGGGAGTCAGTGTACACAACTGGAGAAATAGGGGAGCCAGTGTACACAACTGGAAAACGATGGGAATAATCAATATTCAAACATTATCTCAGTTGTTTGACAGATCGTTTCAAGCAGTTACAAGTGTTAAGTACCAAGATGTTCCTTTCAGATTTTCCTTAGACTATCAAAACTGTCCATTATGTTAAGTTATCCCAAAGGTTTATAAAGGGTCTGGAGGTTAGGTGTCCACCTCGGTGCCAGAGGCTGCAGGTTCGAACCACGGCGCAAAGCGCAATTTTTTTTCACGTGGCATTTCTGGTAAAAATTCCTCTGATCTCTGGTTAGTGAGATTGGAGTTCAGTGTCGGGCATGTTCAAAATTCCTTTGGCAGTTGGAAATCTAAAAGAGTAGGCCACTGCCCGAACTAAATTCAAATAAAAAATCTACCCAAGTTATTTGTACATATCCTCAGCATGTTTGTTAGAGTAGCTATAGATGGCGCCTAACTGACTGTGGATCTACTTAGCTCTAGTGTTTGAGTTTATTAAGATGGACTCGCACATTGGTTAAAACCACCTTCCAAGAAACTGGTTTTATGCAGTCTTCTAAACCACTATAAAGACATTAAGTTATTATGTTGACTTATCTCAAAGGTTTCTCAGCATTAAATGTTTTCTTTGGGCTGAAGATGTAGCAGTGAATGAGCTAACTTAACTCAATGTTGGCTGCTTGAATTAGTGACCCATAATTGGCCAAGACCCTATTCCGCCTCCAAATGGGGACCCTGGAAATGGGCTAAAACCATTAAGCATGGCTCTGATATCGGATGTGTCTGGTCAAAAGACGGAGATATCGCTGTCTTGCTGTGAATAATGACACTACATCCTTTTCAGGTTGACATTTTTGTTTTGTTTTCATGTGATAACAGACCTTTGACTTGAAAACATTGATACATTTGTTACAGTTCTCATGCTAGCCATGCCTGTGTTTCACCTATTATTAGTATTGAGTTTTGCTGTAATCAATTTCATACTTGCTTTTTTATCCAAGATTTATGTGACTAGATTTGATCCTGTTTTGATTCTCCCAGATTCTGGTGCATCCCCTGGTTGCTTTGTGTGACTTCCAGATCCAGCATGGAGCAACAGAACATCAGAGTCGAGAGTATAGGGTAGAAAATGGTCTTTGGACCAAACCTCTGCCAAGGTCGGTGCAGAGACGATTGGTGGACAAATTTGCAAAACAACAGACCCAGCCAGACATATGATGGGGGGGGACTAAGTTAAGTGGTTAGTAGTGCGGCTGATAAATTAAACTTGCAAATGTTCGGGTTCTCAGGTCTTAAACTGGTAACAACATACTCCCATGAGATGTGAACCTTTTTACAAAAATGTGTGCCGAAGTCAGAAACATTGACGCCTAATGATGCAAAATACGATACAACACACTTTCCACCTTGAGAACCAAAGTGAGCAAAAGGAGAAAAAAATACGATCTGATGTTCAGCTTGACCAGCAAGGGAAATACAGGAAGTTGTTATTGTTGTAGGTCATATACAGGAAGTGTGGTTATTGTTGTAGGTCATATACAGTAAGTGTGGTTGTTGTTGTAGGTCATATACAGGAAGTGTTGTTGAAGGTCATATACAGGAAGTGTTGTTATTGTTGTAAGTCATATACAGGAAGTGTGGTTGTTGTTGTAGGTCATATACAGCAAGTGTGGTTGTTGTTGTAAGTCATATACAGGAAGTGTGGTTGTTGTTGTAGGTCATATACAGGAAGTGTTGTTGAAGGTCATATACAGGGAGTGTAGTTGTAGGTCATATACAGGAAGTGTGGTTGAAGGTCATATACTGGAAGTGTTATTGAAGGTCATATACAGGAAGTGTTGTTGTAGGTCATATACAGGAAGTGTTGTAGGAAAGTGGTCATGGGAGATAAAAGTCAAGGACGCAGACCCCCAGGACGTCCCAAAGTACGTTGGGAAGACAACATACAAAAGTCCCTAAGTGATTGAGGGCTGGATTGGAAAGAGGCCAGAAAAAATATGGCAGATAGAGCAGTGTTGCATTCTCTCTGGAAAATCTCTACACCTCACGGTAGAAGAGGAGCGACTAAGTAAGTAAGTAAGTGGTTGTTGTAGGAACAGAACGTGACATCACAAGAATAGACAAATGGATTTATTGTGGCTTTTTAAAATGAATTCCTTGTAGCTAATGCTGCTGCTATTTCTACCATTGTTGGTTGTACTGTGACAGTCACCACTCATTCTACTACTTCAACTTTACCATTACCGCGACCACAGCTTCTGCTGCTACCAGCTACACAAAAATCTGAAACTCATTTTCTACCATTACCACATCTACTTCTATAACAGCCACTACCACATCCTCTACCACTACCACATCCTCTACCACCACCACATCCTCTACCACCATCACATCCTCTACCACCATCACATCCTCTACCACATCCTCTACCACTACCACATCCTCTACCACCACCACATCCTCTACCACATCCTCTACCACCATCACATCCTCTACCACATCCTCTACCACTACCACATCCTCTACCACCATCACATCCTCTACCACATCCTCTACCACATCCTCTACCACCATCACATCCTCTACCACTACCACATCCTCTACCACTACCACATCCTCTACCACATCCTCTACCACTACCACATCCTCTACCACCACCAGGGCTACTACAACTGATAATTTTCTTCTTAGGTAGAATGGTCACCAACTGTGAAGCTTTGACATTGATTAATCATGTAGACAAAACACAATTTGAAATAACTTTTTTCAGTAACATCGTATTGGCATCATCTGACTAAATGTTGTAGTGTCCTGTATGGATGTGGGAACACCTTTCAATGCTGTAGTGCCCAGAATGGATCAAGGGATACCTATTTCGGAAAGAAAGAACAAAACCACTGAATCCAACATTGCATCTTGTTAAGGATGGTTGTGCATGTGGCGGCCTCATCGTGTTAAACAAAGTACTACAGGAATACCGAGTGGTCTGCCAGTGTATTTGTGTATGACAAGGACAAGAATAGCACCACTGCCCCACAGAGAGCATATCATAAGAAGTGACTAACTGTGTGGCATGGCATAAGCCGGCTATGGTTAGGTGTTTTTTTTTTGGGAGCAACATAGATGGCACCTAACAGGCTGCGAGTCTACTTTAGTGTTTCAGTTTATTGAGATGGATTCCTACCTTGGCTAACCACCCTCCTTAAGCGCTTGTACCAATGCAGCGGAGTATTAAGCTGCTCGAGCCTAGCCCGTCAGGCAAAAAACCCTTCTCCCGGCTACATCCAGCTCATACTAGAGCTGGGGCCTGTACAGGGACATCTGCCCCTGTAGAAATACAGGTCAAAAAAGAACTACAGAAATCACTGAGATAAAGGTGTCAGTTGTTGGCAGAGACTAAGGTGGCAGTTGTTGGCAGAGACTAAGGTGTCAGTTGTTGGCAGAGACTAAGGTGTCAGTTGTTGGCAGAGACTAAGGTGGCAGTTGTTGACAGAGACTAAGGTGTCAGTTGTTGACAGAGACTAAGGTGTCAGTTGTTGACAGAGACTAAGGTGGCAGTTGTTGGCAGAGACTAAGGTGTCAGTTGTTGGCAGAGACTAAGGTGTCAGTTGTTGGCAGAGACTAAGGTGGCAGTTGTTGGCAGAGACTAAGGCGCCAGTTGTTGACAGAGACTAAGGTGGCAGTTGTTGGCAGAGACTAAGGTGGCAGTTGTTGACAGAGACTAAGGTGTCAGTTGTTGGCAGAGACTAAGGCGCCAGTTGTTGACAGAGACTAAGGCGCCAGTTGTTGACAGAGACTAAGGTGGCAGTTGTTGGCAGAGACTAAGGCGCCAGTTGTTGACAGAGACTAAGGTGTCAGTTGTTGACAGAGACTAAGGTGTCAGTTGTTGACAGAGACTAAGGTGGCAGTTGTTGGCAGAGACTAAGGCGCCAGTTGTTGACAGAGACTAAGGTGGCAGTTGTTGACAGAGACTAAGGTGGCAGTTGTTGGCAGAGACTAAGGCGCCAGTTGTTGACAGAGACTAAGGTGGCAGTTGTTGGCAGAGACTAAGGCGCCAGTTGTTGACAGAGACTAAGGTGTCAGTTGTTGGCAGAGACTAAGGTGGCAGTTGTTGGCAGAGACTAAGGCGCCAGTTGTTGACAGAGACTAAGGTGGCAGTTGTTGACAGAGACTAAGGTGGCAGTTGTTGACAGAGACTAAGGCGCCAGTTGTTGGCAGAGACTAAGGTGGCAGTTGTTGACAGAGACTAAGGCGCCAGTTGTTGGCAGAGACTAAGGTGGCAGTTGTTGACAGAGACTAAGGTGTCAGTTGTTGACAGAGACTAAGGTGTCAGTTGTTGGCAGAGACTAAGGTGGCAGTTGTTTGCAGAGACTAAGGTGGCAGTTGTTGGCAGAGACTAAGGTGGCAGTTGTTGGCAGAGACTAAGGTGGCAGTTGTTGACAGAGACTAAGGCGCCAGTTGTTGGCAGAGACTAAGGTGGCAGTTGTTGACAGAGACTAAGGTGTCAGTTGTTGACAGAGACTAAGGTGGCAGTTGTTGGCAGAGACTAAGGTGGCAGTTGTTGGCAGAGACTAAGGTGGCAGTTGTTGGCAGAGACTAAGGTGGCAGTTGTTGGCAGAGACTAAGGCGCCAGTTGGCAGAGACTAAGGCGCCAGTTGTTGACAGAGACTAAGGCGCCAGTTGTTGACAGAGACTAAGGCGCCAGTTGTTGACAGAGACTAAGGCGCCAGTTGTTGACAGAGACTAAGGTGTCAGTTGTTGACAGAGACTAAGGCGCCAGTTGTTGGCAGAGACTAAGGCGCCAGTTGTTGACAGAGACTAAGGTGCCAGTTGTTGACAGAGACTAAGGCGCCAGTTGTTGACAGAGACTAAGGTGTCAGTTGTTGACAGAGACTAAGGCGCCAGTTGTTGGCAGAGACTAAGGCGCCAGTTGTTGACAGAGACTAAGGTGCCAGTTGTTGACAGAGACTAAGGTGCCAGTTGTTGGCAGAGACTAAGGTGTCAGTTGTTGACAGAGACTAAGGCGCCAGTTGTTGACAGAGACCAACCAGCCCTGTACATCATTGTGCAGTTATTGTTCTCTATCTTGACCTAAGATCTTTAGGAGCTGATTATTGAACATTGGCAGTAAATATTGGAGTTGTGTAAAGAACAAATAAATCAATCAAAATATTACATCATTGTTAGGTTTATTATATTGACCACTTATTGATGCATGTTGATATTGTATGATAGGATTTCCTAATACTTCACAACGATATCAAAGTGTCCTGCAGGATGAGAAGGTTCAGAAAGGCTGAATTCATGTTGTACTTGTTTGAAGGTGTTGTTGTATTTGTTTGTAGATGATGTTGTTGTACTTGGTTGTAGATGATGGTGTTTATGTTTGTAGTTTGTGCTGTTTATGCCATATCAGTCATGGGGAATTTATTAAAACAGCTTTAACCTTCCTCACAGGGTGTCTCAATATATTTAAGAAGCTTGCTCATTCCTTGCACCTGGCAAAGAGAAATACAGAACCCATATAGTGGCATCAGTCACTCAATTCTTGACTGGGTCTGGATTCCTTGACTGGGTCTGGCCCTTGGGAGCCAAGCACACTCTCTAACACGGGACTGTTTCAATGTCACGTGATATGCACAAAGTGTGTCTGTGAGCGCTCATTGAGTACGGTACCATGGTGCAGGCTATCTGCTAGGTATAGTCCGTCTTTTAATTCATAAACAAGGTCCAAAGCAATTTTCTACTAAACTGCATCTTAGATACAAATGATTTTTCGCATGCAGCCTTAGAATATCCATGACATTATGGAAATATTTTTTTCTCTAATAAATTTGATATATTTTGAAAAATGTATTCATTAGGCCATATTAGAAGCAAGCTCACTGAATGGGACATAATTTTAACATGTTCAAGGTACACAGACATGCAGTTTTAAAAATATATGTTTTGACCTTCAAATATGCTCAGTAAATACAAATTCCTGATTTTCCAGTGCACCAATTAGACACTTTGTTGAATGCGGAAAACAACAAACATCATTCATGCGAAACTGTCTAATAGTTATAGGCACATACGCCAGTATTGGGATGAGGGCGCCTATCACAAGACATGAGAGATGCCAACATAATCACCCTTTACAAGAAAAAGAGAGATGGAGGAGACTGCAACAATTACAGGGGATTATCGCTGCTCAATACTGTAGGCAAAGTGTTTTCTCGCATCATCCTGAGCAGGCTGTGAAAACTGGCCGACACGGTGTACCTGGAGTCTCTGTGGTTTTCGCGCAGAAAGGTCCACCATTGAAATGGTCTTTACACTGAGACAATTGCAAGAGAAATGCAGAGAACAACACAGACCACTATTTTTTGCCTTCACCGGTCTCACCAAGGCATTCGACCTGGTAAACAGAGAGGGTAATTTTAATATCTAAAGTTGGCAGTCCACCTAAACTACTGAGCATGATTAGGTCTTTTCATGTGGGCATGAAACGTACAGTACTGCATGGCGGTCAGGAATCTGAGGCCTTCGACATTAACAGCGGAGTTAAACAAGGTTTAGTCCTGGTTCTGACTCTATTCTGCATTTTCTTTTCCATCGTGCTTTGAAACTGCTACAAAGGAGATCTTTCTGCATTCTAGGTCAGATGGAAGACTATTCAATCTCACCAGACTGCGAGCAAAAAGTAAGAGAAGGGAGACTATCATTCGAGATATGCTCTTGCAGACGATGTTGCCCTGGTTGCTCACATGGAAGCCGAATTACAGACCCCTCATTAATTGGTTGGCAAAATCTTGTGATCTGTTTAGACTCGCCATCAGTGTTCAAGAGACAAAAGTAATGGCTCAGAGTGCAGATCCTCAAGACATTGTCTTAAACGATAAAAAACTGGAAATAGTGAATCACTTTAACCTCGGATCTATCATCACCGACAACCTTTCACTGGACGCGGAGCTGCAGAAGTGATTAGGAATGGCCTCATCAGCTCTTGCTAGGCTCTCACAAAGAGTGTAGAAGAACAACATGCTGACCATCTCTACAAAGGTTGCTGTGTACAAATCTTGTGTTATTAGTACCCTGCTCTATGACAGCGAAACATGGACTCTGTATTCCTCAAAAAGGCTAAATGCTTTTCAGCTGAGACGCATACTTGAAATGTCATTGAGCGACAGTGACTAACAGCGACGTGTTGGGCTATGCAAAGATTTCCAGTTTAGTTACGATCCTCCACCAGCGCCGCTTGCGAAGGCTTGGTCACGTGTGCAGAATGGAGGATGGGCAAATATTAAAAGATATCCCTTACGGAGAGCTGACCATGGGCAAACGTAAAAAAGGTAGACCCTTCCTCTGCTACAAAGATGTTTGCAAGTGTGACCTGAAGGCGTTGGATATAAACACCTGGGAGGAGCTTGCCAAAGACAGACCTGGCTGGAAACAGGCTTTGTGTGTCGGTCTGCAAGCAGGGGAAGACCAGATGAGTCAAGATGCAGACTCCTAATGTGTGCGGCAAAAGCAAGGGCAACAACTGACTGCCCCCTCTCTATCGTGAAGTCCATTGTCTCTCAAGACTGACAGGATGCCAATTGCTACACATTAATAGTTTGAGGTATGGTTGTTGTGGCATATAGATGCTTTTTCAAAACTTACATTGATATCAATTTCAAAATGAGTTTGAAGTGTATATTTATAACAATGCAGAAGGTTACCGTTTTACTATAACAGTTCTTCCGCTGGGAATCTAAGATGGGTAATTTCTTCTTCTTCTCCGTCGTACGCTGTTTACAGCGATATTTACGTTTCACTGTTTTAATTTGTTAGCCAGTGGCTCAGTGCATCCGATTTCAACAGGCGTTTCTGTAGGGTTGCCCTCCTTAGCCTTTGGCTGTCCCCAGCCTAACTGCAAGGCAGCAGTTGTTTTTGGTCAGAGTTGTCTCTCTTAGGAAGTTGTCTTGCAGGACTATCGAGTCTTCCCTACTCGTGTCTATAGCGTTTGGCAATGATATGATGGACTATGTACTAGTTTGTACTATCCCGGAAGAGGCAGTCCATTGTGACTTTTTCCTAAGATCGTCACGTCCTGCCAGAAACGTAGCATATGCATATGAGTGAGGTATCTTTTTGCTCGCTTTATTTTCTCGGCTCATCTGCAGTGATGGTACGCCTAGCATTCCCCGCCACCCGGTAGCTTGTCACCATAGGGCAGGAGGTGCAATGTCCGCTGGACTGCATCTCTTCTGCGTCCATTGGAATGACTGATAGCAGACAGATGCAAAGAGCGAGGAAGGAGTGCATTTTACCAGGTGCATTCCTGCGGCTCGATCGGGCCGGGACGCAAGCCCCAGCCATGTCGTAGGCTCCCATCTCAGTGGTGCTGGGATTTAGGGCGGGATTCTGGCTTAGAGGCGTTCGGCCGTAATCCCTCAGATGGTAGCTAATCAGCCAAGCACGTGGACCAAATGTCAGCGACCTGTGATTCCTCTCGAAATAGTGCATTTGACCAGGTGACAAGCCTAGTCTTGCACGGAGATGTTGTTCGCCTAGGGAGCAGACATATCTCATGGTCAAGGGTTGAGTCTCAGCAGTTCGCAGTGAGGTAGCTGATCTACTGCTTAGGGCACCCCGACCGAGAACTAAGTCTTCTACAAATGATTTCATACCTCATCGCCGTATGGGGTGAATATCGAGCAGCTTCCCGCCCGCTTTGATCAGCGGACGGCAGAGACCTCATTCTGCGGCTTGACCGGGCGGGGCTGGAGCGTGGGCTCCAGGTCCCCACCATGTCGAAGCCTCCCTTTGCATTCGTGCTGAGCTGCTTTTGGGCGGGATTTTGGCTTAGAGGCGTTCGACCGTAATCCCTCACCTCGCACCGTTGGCTTATCAGCCAAGTACGTGAAGATAGGTAATTTATATTGCGATATTTATGACCCAGAGAAACGAATGCAATTTGCGTTTGCTCTGGATAGATCATCTCTTTACTGTTGGATTGGGTAAGACTCAGAGTACACTCATATCAAGCAAGGAAGGAAAAAGAAATTTGACAATTCTGACATTAAATGCTACGTGTGTGGAAGAATTTTCCGTGCCAGAATTGAACTATACAGCCACCTCCGAATTCATTGGTGAGGTGCAGCACATGTCTGGCTGATGTTGTCATGGCTGGTGAGGTGCAGCACATGTCTGGCTGATGTTGTCATCATGGCTTGCTATGGACGGCTAATATTATCAGCTAGATAGCAGCGTGTCTCTGATACTAAGCAGCCAAATGATTTAAAAACATGTTTCTGTCCATGGCCCTGTAGTACTATGTCGGACCAATGGCTTCTTACAGACTTTACATCACATTGGTGGACGTCCCGTTGGACTCTTGTAGGCGTAGGCCCACCAGTTTGTCCTTTTTCGTGTCCATGTTATCAGATATGCGTACCACGTACCCAGCCCATGTGTACTTCCTCTTGAGCGCCATATCTAGGACGTCATTGAATCAGGTTTAGTGTCTGATTACGGTGTTGTGGTTGTCCTACCCGTAGTGAGATTGACAATCAGTGGCGACTCGTGGATTTTATTCTGGAGGAACTCATCTATAGAAATAAAAACAAACAAAGAGCACTGAGACATAGCCAAGTGTGTGACTCACCTTGGTACTCATCTGTAGTGGAACTCCATCCTTCGGAGCTTGTCACTTGCGAACTTTCCAATCATTTTTCTGTTGAAATCAGACATTTCTTTCACCATCTCCTTTTCAATGGATATCATCCTCTCGAAATGAATTCTGATAAACTTTGTGTATGATGGGTTTCTGCATTGAAGAGTTCCCAATATCTCAGATAAATTGTTGCCTTAAACTCGTATCGAAATACTCGGTGTGGATGCAGTTTTGAACGTCTAACCTCGAAGAGGCAGGACAGCACGCTGCATGCTTCCCATCAATTGGAGACATCAATTATTTTGGACAGATTATCCTGATCTGTTTTGGTCATAAATCATTGGGAACATGAACAGAACCTTTGTAAGCACCACTCAAATTGTCAGCGATGTTCCATTTTACGAGAAGTTGAAAACTGATGACATTGTGTTTATGTTTAGTTGATTTTTCATGCCTTCTTTAAATTTTTTCATGGATATGTTTTAGATTACACACACCTTCCTTTCATCCAACTATCGCCGCCTCCAAACAGTCAACATACAAAACAAAACAGATCGCTTTTTTTTCTGGTCGCTGCCACACAACCAGGAAATACTCTCATACATAGAAGTATTACATGTGAGTGTACATGTACATCTACTCTTACATGCATATTGTTTTTGGTTCAATATCCAAATTAGGTACTAGAAGATCAGTCTAATAGATTTCCGACCCATTAATAGATTTCCGACACATTAACAGATTTCCGACCCATTAATAAATGTCCGACCCATTAACAGATTTCCGACCCATTAACAAATGTCCGACCCATTAATAGATTTCCGACCAATTAATAGATTTCCGACCCATTAATAGATTTCCGACCTATTAACAAATTTCCAACCAATAAAGGACGAGTCCCAGACGTTTCAGAACTGCCACCAAGGGGTTGCACGCTAAAGAAGCTGTTGCCTCCTACAATGGAGTCGTAAACACTTCATCCCAAACAGCCATGTGTGTTGTGAGACTACTTCGACCTCACGTGATGGAGAAGCTTGCTCGTAGTAACCAGGGTCTGATCGTGAGGCAAAGAGCAGGTTCACTGACCTGAGAGAGGGAGGGGGGGGGGGGGGGTGGGCTGTACACTGACCTGGAGAGGGCGGATGTACACTGACCTGGGGAGGGGAGGGCTGTACACTGACCTGAGGAGGGGAGGGCTGTACACTGACCTGGGGGGGGGGGGCGGGAGGCTGTACACTGACCTGGAAGGGGAAGGGGGCGGCTGTACACTGATCTGAGAGAGGACGGATGTACACTGACACCTAGGAGGGGGAGGGGGGCTGTACACTGACCTAGGAGGGGGAGGGGGCGGCTGTACACTGACCGGCCAAAGAATTTCCAGACTTAGAATCGGCTACCAGGCATGTTCTGAGGGGTGACTAATGAGTTGTAGGCCTAGAATCGGCTACCAGGCATGTTCTGAGGGGTGACTAATGAGTTGTAGACCTAGAATCGGCTACCAGGCATGTTCTGAGGGGTGACTGATGAGTTGTAGGCATAGAATCGGCTACCAGGCATGTCCTGAGGGGTGACTAATGAGTTGTAGGCATAGCATCGGCTACCAGGCATGTCCTGAGGGGTGACTAATGAGTTGTAGGCATAGAATCGGCTACCAGGCATGTCCTGAGGGGTGACTAATGAGTTGTAGGCATAGAATCGGCTACCAGGCATGTTCTGAGGGGTGACTAATGAGTTGTAGGCATAGAATCGGCTACCAGGCATGTCCTGAGGGGTGACTAATGAGTTATAGGCCTAGAATCGGCTACCAGGCATGTCCTGAGTGGTGACTAATGAGTTGTAGGCATATAATCGGCTAGCAGGCATGTCCTGAGGGGTGACTAATGAGTTGTAGGCCTAGAATCGGCTACCAGGCATGTTCTGAGGGGTGACTAATGAGTTGAATTCCTAGAATTGGCTACCAGGCATGTTCTGAGGGGTGACTAATGAGTTGTAGGCCTAGAATCGGCTACCAGGCATGCTCTGAGGGGTGACTAATGAGTTGTAGGCCTAGAATCGGCTACCAGGCATGTCCTGAGGGGTGACTAATGAGTTGTAGGCCTAGAATCGGCTACCAGGCATGTCCTGAGGGGTGACTAATGAGTTGTAGGCCTAGAATCGGCTACCAGGCATGTTCTGAGGGGTGACTAATGAGTTGAAGGCCTAGAATCGGCTACCAGGCATGTTCTGAGGGGTGACTAATAAGTTGTAGGCCTAGAATCGGCTACCAGGCATGTTCTGAGGGGTGACTAATGAGTTGTAGGCATAGAATCGGCTACCAGGCATGTCCTGAGGGGTGACTAATGAGTTGTAGGCCTAGAATCGGCTACCGTGGTCGGCTGTTCCTGTTGTTGTTGACAGCCTGTGACGAGTAACTTCACTCTCTTGTGCACACTGTAAAGGGCGGTAGGTGGCGGGTGGCAGTAGCTTCTTCACATCACGAGCGTGCTGGTAAAGGTCATCCAGGCTCTTGTGCTATGCTTGGCTTCATCTGTGTCGCTCACTACTACGGGGATCACAGATCCCTACCTCGTTAGTCATGAAACAGATCTGTTTCTAGGCAGAACTGCATGGAATTGAGGTGGGAGTAGGTCAGTATGTTTTGCCTGACCAGACGTTAGGCTCCTCCCCCAACCTGACCCTCACTAACATTGTCTGACCAGTATGTTTTTACCTGATCAGACGTTAGTCTCCTGCCCCAACCTGGCCCTGACTAACATTATCTGACCAACATGTTTTGCCTGACCAGACGTTAGGCTCCTCTCCTGACCCTGACTAACATTGTCTGACCAACATGTTTATCCTGACCAGACGTTAGTCTCCCAACCTGACCCTCACTAACATTGTCTGACCAACATGTTTGTCCTGACCAGACGTTAGTCTCCCAACCTGACCCTCACTAACATTGTCTGACCAACATGTTTATCCTGACCAGACGTTAGTCTCCCAACCTGACCCTCACTAACATTGTCTGACCAACATGTTTATCCTGACCAGACGTTAGTCTCCCAACCTGACCCTCACTAACATTGTCTGACCAACATGTTTATCCTGACCAGACGTTAGTCTCCCAACCTGACCCTCACTAACATTGTCTGACCAACATGTTTATCATGACCAGACGTTAGTCTCCCAACCTGACCCTCACTAACATTGTCTGACCAACATGTTTTGCCTGACCAGACGTTAGGCTCCTCTCCTGACCCTGACTAACATTGTCTGACAAACATGTTTATCCTGACCAGACGTTAGTCTCCCAACTTGACCCTCACTAACATTGTCTGACCAACATGTTTTTCCTGACCAGACCTTAGGCTCCTCCCCCAACCCCGGTCCATAGAAACTACAAGTCAAAACTAAGGGAAGTCATCTTCGCCACGTAATACATGAGAAGGGACCAAGTCTAGTCAGTAACGGGGAAGAGTAACAGAACCGTGGTAGCGAATCGTCACTGACTCCTTGGGAACCTCTGGTCTCTTAAAGCCAACTTGTGTGTTGCTCGTGTACCCTATTTCGAGTTTCCTTCCTCTTTGTAGACGTGTCCTTCGTAGCCGTTGCTGTCTATTAGTCTAATTACATGTGGCCTTTTAGAACTTCTAGTTGTTCTCTAAGTGGCTTCATGGTTCACATTGAGAAACAAAGATCTTACTGTTCGCTGATGTCATCTCGTGAGAGACAAATCGTTAAAAGCAATCTGTGTTGTGTTCTGATCTAATCTTCTCACTCAAGGAGTCATGTTATTGTGTCTTAAAAGTTAATGATATTGTACATAGACCAGCATGAACGGCCTGCAGGCATACTACAAGAATTGATTTGAAAGATAACTGTCGTTTTCAGGGAAAACATTTATGTTATGTTCATAATGGATGTTGGGACGATGTGTCGTAGTTTACAGCGAGGCTGCAGTATTTGAGCATTTCGGCACGACACATCCGGTTTCAGCTCGCTTTTTTTTTGGTACCGGGTTCGCCTTACCACTGTGGCCCCTATTCTCAGCCAGACTACACAAGTGCAGCCTGTTTCCAGTGCCACCACTTAAAGATGGAATAGGGTTATGATGGCGTGAATATGAAGTGGTGTCTTAATCAATGTTGTTATGGTCAGTGTGTTGCACCTGACCTTGACATGAGATGAGGTCATGTTCGGTATGTTGCACCTGACTTTGACATGAGATGAGGTCATGGTCAGTATGTTGCACCTGACCTTGACATGAGATGAGGTCATGGTCAGTAAGTTGCACCTGACCTTGAGATGAGGTCATGGTCAGTATGTTACAGCTGATCTGGACATGAGATGAGGTCATGTTCAGTATGTTGCACCTGACCTTGACATGAGATGAGGACATAGTCGGTATGTTGCACCTGACCTTGACATGAGATGAGGTCATGGTCAGTATGTTGCACCTGACCTTGACGTGAGATGAGGTCATGGTCAGTATATTGCACCTGACCTTGAGATGAGGCTATGGTCAGTATGTTGCACCTGACCTTGACATGAGATGAGGTCATGGTCATTTTGTTGCACCTGACCTTGACATGAGATGAGGTCATGGTCAGTGTGTTGCACCTGACCTGAGACATACCTGTCTCATTGTATATAAAGAGGAGACACGCAACCCATTTATACAAGAGCATTATAATGCTGTGGCATTGGCTTGCTGCGAGGAGGCCAGATGTCGGGGTGGCGACGTGCTACTACTGTTGTTAAGAGTGGAGCATAATGAGGGAACAAATTAGTTGGGGTATATTTAAAATGTCAGATCATTTGCCAAACGTGATGATTAAATAACCTACTGTTGGAACTTCAACAGAAATGTAAAATGTAAGATCCACTTGGCAAGACAGGATAAATTACCTACGGTCGGAACTTCAGAACTCACAGTATGTCCAACAATAATTAATTGATCGACTCCCCCAGCCCCGTCTCGCCACCTGGTGAATCTTTCATTGTCGACCTTCAACTTCACACCCCCACCCCCACCTACAGTTTCCCCCAAACACTTTCCAAAATTGCCCGCCTCTTTCCCATGTCAATCATGTCAGAGCGTCACGAGAGGGTTAATCGTAAGAGGCAGCGATTATGTCCCCTGATTGAGAGCGCTGTCTTCGTGTCTTGAGCTACAAAATCAATAGTAACCTCTTCTTAAGAAGCGGGCACACAAAGCTGCCAGTAAAAACCTCTTCAGGGCCAAATTGAGACCTTTAATCGCTGGGTCTGTGGACGGAGATCCATGAGCATTACTTTGTTCTTACTATCCGCCCAGAGCTAAGAGGGTGTGGGTTTATGATAATGTTCACAATTCAGCTGGAACTTCTTGCAACGAAATAAATTATATACATCATCATCATCATGTAGTATGCCCTTTACAAAACGTCGCTATCACAACAGTCGATCAGTAAAACTCGATCTCTAGCCAGAATTTCTGTCGTTGCCATCTTCAGGACTCTGTGATGTCTTGTGTCCATCTTCTTCTCGGTCTGCCTCTGCCCAGCTTTCCAGGCCCCGTACCCTTCAGTATCTCTCTCTCTCAAGGCTATCATGACGTTTGATGTGGCGAAAATGTTTTAGCTTTCTGGAAAAAAGATATTGTTTACTCACCAATTTCTCTCGATATCCAGTTTTTTTGTAGGATATTTGCATTTTACCTTTTCGCCGTCCATGGTATTTTGAGCACAATTCTGTAGCATTTTAGTTCAAAAGATGCAATCATTTTCATAAGTTTGTGTGGTAGTCCATATTTCACATCCGTGTGCTGCCACCAGGTAGATGTGTGGCATCGTAAGGCGTTTCCACAGTGGTTCAGCTATCTAGAATGTCACCACATGCATCCACATCATTCAAGACCATACACAGCAAATAACATATCAAACGGTAGGTAATAGTCCGTATTTATTGACATCACTAAAACCAACAAAACAGAACAATCATAACAACAATAATCATTAACATCATATCAATGTAAACTCGGAAGTTGTAAGTATAAACTTTCATAGTTCCTCCACGATCTATGATACCCAGTATTCTTGGTTTCCACGATCTATGGTACCCAGTATTCTTGGCCTCCAAGATCTATGGTACCCAGTATTCTTAGTTTCCAGGATCTATGGTACCCAGTATTCTTGGTTTCCATGATCTATGGTACCCAGTATTCTTGGTTTCCACGATCTATGGTACCCAGTATTCTTGGCCTCCAAGATCTATGGTACCCAGTATTCTTAGTTTCCAGGATCTATGGTACCCAGTATTCTTGGTTTCCATGATCTATGGTACCCAGTATTCTTGGTTTCCAGGATCTATGGTACCCAGTATTCTTGGTTTCCAGGATCTATGGTACCCAGTGTTCTTGGTTTCCAGGATCTATGGTATCCAGTATTCTTGGTTTCCAGGATCTATGGTACCCAGTATTCTTGGTTTCCATGATCTATGGTACCCAGTATTCTTGGTTTCCAGGATCTATAGTACCCAGTATTCTTGGTTTCCACGATCTATAGTACCCAGTATTCTTGGTTTCCACGATCTATGGTACCCAGTATTCTTGGTTTCCAGGATCTATGGTACCCAGTATTCTTGGTTTCCAGGATCTATGGTACCCAGTATTCTTGGCCTCCAAGATCTATGGTACCCAGTATTCTTGGTTACCAGGATCTATGGTACCCAGTATTCTTGGCCTCCAAGATCTATGGTACCCAGTATTCTTGGTTTCCAGGATCTATGGTACCCAGTATTCTTGGTTTCCAGGATCAATGGTACCCAGTATTCTTGGTTTCCAGGATCTATGGTACCCAGTATTCTTGGTTTCCACGATCTATGGTACCCAGTATTCTTGGTTTCCACGATCTATGGTACCCAGTATTCTTGGTTTCCAGGATCTATGGTACCCAGTATTCATGGTTTCCACGATCTATGGTACCCAGTATTCTTGGTTTCCAGGATCTATGGTACCCAGTATTCTTGGTTTCCAGGATCTATGGTACCCAGTATTCTTGGCCTCCAAGATCTATGGTACCCAGTATTCTTGGTCTGCACTCCCGTATCTGCACACTCAACACACATGTCACAAACTCGTCCTCACGATCAGATCACGTATTCAGACGAATGTGTATACTCATATATAATCAAATCACGTATTCAGACGATTTGTACACTCGTGTAACAATTCAGAACATACACCATCCACAAGGTGTCCTGTAAATACAACACACATTCAGCTCTCGTCCTTAGGAGATCTGTACACTCGTGTGCTCGTTCAGAACGTACATCGTTCACAAGGTGTCCTGAACGTACAACACACATTCAGATCTCTTCTCTTCTAGTCACAGTGTGCTCAACACACACCTTATAGAACGACTGGCCAAGACGCATGCTGGTTCAGTCACCCTAAAATTCATTCCATCTCTTACACATTCGTAAAACAGCCTGCTAAACAATCTCTTAGCTAAATTCTGTCTTTCTCTCTCCCCATGGCCAATCTCCTTGAGTTAAACTTTGCCTGGTATTATATAGTCTCAAGCAGTATCAGAGCTGTCCAACTGGCTTCTATGGGTTGTTTGACTCAGCCATCACTCTAGTTTGGATCTAGCTCCACTTAGTTGTTATTGGAACGATTCACTCCGAATTCCTGTCACTCAAAATGTTGCAGCAAGACCTGATGTCCTCTGTCTGTCACTAACCCCCCACTGCCCAAATCGGGACGCCAGAGTGGTCAGTTCCTAACCGCTACCTGTACTAGACACATTCTTTCCCTGAACCCCCCCCCCCGTATTCCTTTGTCGACTTAGTGTCGAGACGGTGAGTGACTTTGGCACACATTCAAGTACCTTTTTTCTCAGAGTCGCCGGCCCCATCAACCCTGCCCTTAACGCCCATGCTCTGGTTGGAACTGTTACAGATGCAAGCTCGCAGGATGTTTATGTTCATCACTTTGTGAGAGCTGTACCATAAGTTCCTTTGTTATTCAATCTCTGCCATTCCCCGCCCTACTTGCCTAAGACAATCTCAATTATTGCTTATAATTGTGCCGAGGTAATCACAACTTGTAGCTCTCTCGTGTTATTCTAGAAAAACTGAAGGTTTGGTTTTGCCTTGTCTGCGCTCATTATCTTAGTTTTGGTAAACACGGAAGGTGAAGATTGCAACCAATAAGGCAGTCGGGCGACCCCTAGAAACGATTTTCAATCGGCCAATCCTTTTAACACCTGGACACTAATCATTCCATGGAATGTAAAAAAGACCTTCTGTTGATTTCAATCAACCAAGAAAGGACTCTCCGCCAACAAAGAAACACTAATGTCTTAAATATGCATTCATCGCAAATGCGATATGCCAATGGTCCAAGAGACCCGTCGCGCAATCGCTGACAGAAGACCAAAAATAGACAAGATGACGTCTGTTGCGGAGATACTACATAAGGAATATGGCAGCGCCATTTTTGTCAGATCAAACCTAGATATACGCTCAGTGGGCCACACCTCCAGAGGAAACACAGAGATCCTCATGATGCAAACCCAATCATGTACCGTGGCATCAGTATATACGCCATCGAAGGACAACTTTGTTTTCGAATAACCTGACAACTTCAGATCACAATGCAACAAAATAGTCGTGGGAGACTTCAACTGTCACAGCAATGCATGGGAGACTTCAACTGTCACAGCACTGCATGGGAGACTTCAATTGTCACAGCACTGCAGGGGGACTACAAGGAATCAGATGCTAACGGAGAAGAGCTGGAGAACTGGGCAGAGCAGAATGGACTGCAGCTCTTGCTCGACCCAAAACTGCCACCATCTTTTAATAGCTGCAGATGGGGAACCGGTTACCATCCTGACAACATATTTGTTAGTGACGGGATAAAATACCAAGTGGCAAAAGCTGTCGAAGAGCTCATTCCACGGAATACTGGCCCATATCATGCACCGTCACTGCAGTTGTCAAGCCGGAGAGCGTATCATTCCAAATACGCTTCAACTTCCAACGAGCCAAATGGGGTCCAGTCGTCTATGACCTAGACAAAGAGGTGCATAAATTAGAACCAACCCCTCTGCAAAATAAAAGGTATTTGTCAAACTCGTAAAAAGAATTTCTATACACCCCATACCAAGAGGCTGCAGAACTCTGTATATTCCAGCCTTAACGACGAATCAAAGGCGCTAAACGAGCACTACCAAGCATTATTTGAAAGTGACCCTCTGTCTGATGAAACCATCCAGGCTGGGGAAGACCTACTACATGCCATATCAGAGTCAAAAACGCAAAAATAGCGCCACTTGGTGGAAGCCCTTGATATGAAACAGTAGACGCGCCTGGAAACTTATTAAAAACTTAAGTACTGATCCAGCGAACGCCCCTGCAGGCATAACACATGTCACCCCTAATAAAATGGCCCACCAATTACTACTGAACGGGAAAACCACTCAAAAAGCAAAGCAAACCAACATCCAGCGAGATCGTAAACAGGAGAATGACATATTGGCGATATCTTTCTCCTTGCAAGAACCTAATGATGCAATACAACAAATGAAAAGCAGCCGACCCAGCTAATTTGAGGACAGAGCAAATTAACAATTTTGGAGCAGAAACCATCACAGGGCTGCTGAAGCTTTTCAACACATGCATCGGTTTTATGCAAATTCCTAAAATCTGGAGAACATCCCACGTGGTTGCTCTGCTAAAACCAGGAAAACCCTCATCAGAATCTAAAAACTTCCGACCGGTTTCACTGCTGTGCCATCTGTATAAAGACTTCGAAAGAATGATCCTGAACCGCATCGTCCACCTCATAGATAAGAAACATCAAGGAGCAAGCAGGCTTCAGGCCTGGAAGATCATGTTGAGGCCAGATTCTTAACCTGGCACAACTGATCGGGGACGGGTAGGAACGTAAACAGATCAAAGGAGTAACTTTTATTGACTTAAGCGCAGCTTATGACACCATAAACCACCAGAAGTTGTTTGCTAAGCTATACACCATGACAAAGGACTGGCGTCTCACAAACCTCATTAAATGTATCCAGCAGAATAGGCGATTCTACGTCACTCTGGGGGGTTAACAAAATCGATGGCAAAACCAAAAAAAAATAGGCTGTCACAAGAAAGTGTCCTGGCCCCTATGCTGTATAATATATACCCCAACGATCAAGCCTATAGATACAGAGGGGATACAATTCATATATGCCAATGATACAGCAGTAGCTGCCCAGGGAACAGACTTCGAAGAAGTCGAACAGAAACTGACAAACGCCCCTGATGCCATTGCTGTATATTACCTAAAACAAAAATCACCTCAAACCAAACCCCATCAAAGTATATGTATATAGGTATATGCCTACCATCTTAGAAATAGAGAGGCGAACAGAAAGTTGTAGATCAAATCGCAAGAACAGGATCTAGAACACAACACGGCCCCAAATACTTGGGAGAAAAGTTGGATCGCACGCTGTCCTATGTCGCACATTGTCATGAGACAAAACAGAAAATACATGCGAGAAACAGATCATACGAAAACTGACTAGCAGAACATGGGGAGCAAAGCCAGATGTCCTCAGAACATCAGCACTAGCTCTGTGTTTCTCTGTAGCTGAGTACGCCGCACCAGTCTGGGAGAACTATGCACACGTCAAACATATAGATTCAGCAATAAATGAGACAGGCCGTATAGTTACTGAATGCCTAAAACCTTCACCAACTGAAAAAAATGACCCCATAGTCGGCATAGCGCCACCAGAAATACGAAGAGCTGTCGCGTCAGAGATAGAGAGAAACAGGTAAATGACCCAAGACACTCTATGTTCGGACATAAGGTGCAGCGCCCAAGACTAAAGTCAAGACGAAGTTTCTTACAGTCAACCCAGCCCCTACAGACTAGTCCAGGAAATCGAGGCAAACACATGACACATGTTCCCTGGATCGAGTTACGGGAGGAACCTGCGCCTGGACATCTCCTGTCCTACGCAGCATGTAAGTCACTAGACTTCGAACATGAACAGACAAGAGCAAACTGTTGTGTTGCGCCTTAGAACAGGGCACAACCGACTCCGCAGCCACATGTACACAAAAATGAAGATTGGCAATTCAGCCACGTGTACATGCGGACAGGCGCCCCAGACAGTAGAGCACATACTACAAAACTGCCCCGAATATGATATACAGAGAAAATCTCACTGGCCCATAGAAACAACACTGGAAGAGAAACTTTATGGACCTGTATGTGAACTACAAAAGACAGTGAAGTTTATACAAGAGACAACATTGCAGATATAGACAATATTTTCAAGCGAACGAAAGAAAGGAAGACTAGACTTCGAACTGGTGTATGCAGGAAAAACCTGAAAAGATGGGGATACATGGATGATGAAACATGCGAATGTGGAGTAACACAAGACCAGGACCATCTGATGATCTGCCCAAACCTTCCGGAGACTTGTAGCATGGATGACCTGCTAAGTGCCAGTGACAGGACAATTCACGTGGCTGAATACTGGAAGAATGAGGTGTGACGTAGGGCCTAGGACAGGGGAAGTAAGTAAGTATCTTGGTTGTACTTATATTCAGGTACATATTTTGATCTTCGCTGTGTTGTTTTACCGACAGATTCATCCGTTCCAGCCCCGCAGGGCTCTTTGATAGAACGACTGTGTCATCTGTATATCTGAGCTCTGGTATCTCGTTCCCACCGATTGTTAATGGATCGAACCTGTCATAATGTCCATGTTTTTGACGTTCCTCAATATAGATTCAGCTTATATATTGAAAAGGTAAGGGGAGAGTATGCCTCCCTGTATTACGCCCTTTTGAACTTCAAACCAGTCTGACGTTTCCCCGGCTATGCTGACCACTGCTTGTTGCTTCTGGGATAGTGGTTCGATCAATTGAATCAAGAGCGCTGGGAACCCCATGTCTCTCATTTATGTTCCACAACGCTTGGTGTTGTACACAGTCAAATGCTTTTGTGTAATCTATAAAACATGTGTGTACGTCCACATTGTGTTCTCTATATTTTTCTATAATATTTCTTATGTTGAGGATGTTTTCCCTCGTGCTCCTGTCGTATCTAAAACCTGCCTGTGTTTCATGGATCTCCACATTGAGCTGGTTTTCTAGCCTCTTCATCCGTCTGAGGATTTTATTTGCATGACTTATTGAAGCGATGGTTCTGTAATTGGTGCATTGCTTCACATCGCCTTTCTTGGAAAGAGGTATATCCACAAATCTTACCCATGTTCTTGGCCATATTGCACTGTGCCAGACGTTCCTACATAGTGCGTGATAGATGCTGACAGTGGCTTCCCCTCCTGCTTGAATAAATTCACAGGGTATATCATCGTTTCCTGGTGATTTCCCTTTATTCAAACCTTGGATTGCGGAACCCACCTCTTCTATACTGTTCCGGCTCTAGATCAGGTGGCTTATGTGTTGTTGTTGGAATCGTAATCAGTGTTTAAAAAAACAAACATTTAGCGCTCTGCAATGAAAGAGATGATGATCAACGGTTTCATATGGGTATCTACACAGTTGAACTCAGGAGTGTGTTGTGGTTGCATTCTGTTCAGGTGTTTGTTTAGTGGGATGTGTTGGGTTCTGTTCAGGTGTTTGTTTAGTGGGATGTGTTGGGTTCTGTTCAGGTGTTTGTTTAGTGGGATGTGTTGGGTTCTGTTCAGGTGTTTGTTTAGTGGGATGTGTTGGGTTCTGTTCAGGTGTTTGTTTAGTGGGATGTGTTGGGTTCTGTTCAGGTGTTTGTTTAGTGGGATGTGTTGGGTTCTGTTCAGGTGTTTGTTTAGTGGGATGTGTTGGGTTCTGTTCAGGTGTTTGTTTAGTGGGATGTGTTGGGTTCTGTTCAGGTGTTTGTTTAGTGGGATGTGTTGGGTTCTGTTCAGGTGTTTGTTTAGTGGGATGTGTTGGGTTCTGTTCAGGTGTTTGTTTAGTGGGATGTATTGGGTTCTGTTCAGGTGTTTGTTTAGTGGGATGTGTTGGGTTCTCAGTCGGAAAATGGTGCTCTGATCCTTCCTTGTGAGTTGATTGACACTGTCAGTTGGACCGGGGCTTGCCATATGTCTGTAGACCTCCCTTCAAG
The DNA here is from genome assembly GCA_036924085.1 of Ariolimax columbianus. NCBI lineage: Eukaryota > Metazoa > Mollusca > Gastropoda > Stylommatophora > Arionidae > Ariolimax > Ariolimax columbianus. The sequence goes on from JAVGWX010000003.1 coordinate 141,342,209, forward strand.
TGTTTATATATATATTTAATTTCTCACTTTCAAGTCAATATTATATACTTAACATTGGTATAATGCATCTTCAGATTTGTTGATGTTAGGTTTACGTTCACGTAAATTAGTACTTTGGCACAGTCTACACAAAAGAGGACTGCTCCGAGGTCCCAGAGGCTATAGATATATTTCAAAGAGACATGGATACAGCGGGATTAAGATCAATCTGTATTACAGATAAAATGGTTTTTAAAAAAATTGGAGGTGTTGAAAGTGGATAAATGTCCAAGCCAAGATGGTATTCATCCAAAATTGCTATTTGAAATTAGAGACTAACTAACAAAACCATTGGCTATATTATGTTCTCAATCACTTGCAAAAGGGATTGTTCCACGTTATTGGAAAGACGCAGCAGTGATCCCGCTATTCAAAATAGGCAAGAAAAAAAAAAACAGATCCAGCAAATTATAGACCGGTGAGTTTAACGAGCATAGTCTGTAAATGGTTAGAGTCAATAATCAAAGAAAACATTGTAATGCATATAGACAAATTTAATCTAATTAGAAATAGTCAGCATGGGTTTACTAGAGGGAGATCATGCTTAACAAATCTATTAGAATTCATGGAGGAGGTTACTAAAATCATAGATAAAGGGGAGCCAGTGGATGTTATTTATCTAGACTTTGCAAAGGCCTTTGATAGAGTACCTCATCAAAGATGATTTTAAAAGTTAAAATCACATGGAATAGGTGGCGAAGTTGCCAAATGGATTGAAAATTGGTTAACGGGAAGAAGGTAGAGAGTGGGCATAAATAAGGAGTACTCTGAGTGGTGTGAAGTGAAAAGTGGTGTGCCACAGGGCTCGGTTTTGGGACCAATTTTGTTCTTGATATATATAAATGATTTGGACATTGATATGAGATCCATGATTGCAAAATTTGCTGATGACACGAAACTATGCAGTAGTGTCTCATCTAAAGCGGAAGTGGATATATTGATGTCGGATTTAGATAAAATTCGAGAATGGTCTGTAAGCTGGCAAATGGTGTTTAATGTAGATAAATATACATTCATCCACATGGGTAGATCCAATATGGAAGATAATTACAGAATGGGAGAAAACAATATTAGAAAGATAGATAAGGAAAGGGACCTAGGGGTTATAATAGATCATACAGGAAAGGTGAGTGAGCAAGTTAAGGTAGCAGTGAAAAAGGCAAATGCAATGTTAGGTATGCTAAAAAGAAATATTAAACATAGAAGCAAGGAAGTGATCGTCAAACTGTATAAAGTATTAGTTAGACCTAGATTGGAGTACTGTGTACAAGTGTGGGGTTATTGTCGTAGAGGGGATATAAACATGCTGGACAGGATACCAATAAAAGAACGACAAAGCTGGTGGGATTCCAGAATTACAGTTATGAGGAACGACTCAGAAAAACCGGCCTACAGTGTCTAGAAAAGAGAAGAATTCCAGGTAACTTAATACAGGTTTATAAGATGATCAGAGGAAAGGATACATTAGACTATAACAAGTTTTTCAAAACATAAACACCTAAAAGAATAAGAGGGCATATCTACAAATGAACTAAAGAAAGGTCTAGATTAGATATTAGAACAATTTTGTTAGTCAGATAGTGCTGAATGCTTGGAATGCATTGCCACAGGAAGTAGTGAAGGTAGGGACAATTAATGCATTTAAGAATAAAATGGATGCGCATAGCTTTTAAAGCAAGGTAATGTAAATGAAACTAGTTGTATACAGACTCTCCAGAGTTTTATAAACCAGTATAAAGAGGTTAAGTTAAGTATTTCTAACAATAATAAAACATTTATAAAATCCTATCCCTAATAAATGTACACAGCTAAGATCTGTTACAGTAACAGAATACTTGACTTTCTCATAAACTAATAAGGTAAAGGGACACTTGACTTGTTCCTAAATAATACAGTTAAAGTGACACGGCACTTGTCCCCATACACACAATTGCTCATTTGAATACATATATATATACACACACACACACACACGCACACTCGAACGACTTCAAGGCCAAGTGACCTTCCCCCATTTGCATACGACTTCAAGGCCAAGTGACCTTTCCACATGCGCGTACGACTTCAAGGCCAAGTGACCTTTCCACGTGCAAGTACGACTTCAAGGCCAAGTGACCTTTCCACATGCGCGTACGACTTCAAGGCCAAGTGACCTTTCCACGTGCAAGTACGACTTCAAGGCCAAGTGACCTTTCCACGTGCAAGTACGACTTCAAGGACATCTGTTTTTCTTGAATTTCATTTCAGGATCTCTATTATTATTAGGGGATTCGTTAGAAACGATTTCTAAAACATATTTAACAACGGCTCGGTGATCTGTTCCCTAGTGGATCAGGTTCTGTTCTCACATTATAAAAACGTCAATCAGCCAGACTTTCCATTCAGGGGCGGGGAAGATGACTGTTTGTAGTGGCAGGAAGATGACTCTTTGTAGTGGCAGGAAGATGACTGTTTGTATTGGCAGGAAGATGACTCTTTGTAGTGGCAGGAAGATGACTGTTTGTATTGGCAGGAAGATGACTCTTTGTAGTGGCAGGAAGATGACTGTTTGTATTGGCAGGAAGATGACTCTTTGTAGTGGCAGGAAGATGACTGTTTGTATTGGCAGGAAGATGACTGTTTGTATTGGCAGGAAGATGACTGTTTGTATTGGCAGGAAGATGACTGTTTGTATTGGCAGGAAGATGACTGTTTGTAGTGGCAGGAAGATGACTCTTTGTAGTGGCAGGAAGATGACTGTTTGACATCTATCAGTTGGGCTGCTTGATAGGGCACAACCCAAGAGTAGATTACCAGGCTTGGCATTTGTTGGAGGCTTCACACGGAAGTCTTACAGGCCCAGTTTCCTTACAGGTCTGTGTTAGCTCAGGTTAAATGGTGGTGGAGGTAGAAACAAACAGTGCCATTGATTTACGGAAGACTGTTTGTTCTCAATGTTGGCCACTAGCCTGTGATTGCTAGAGTCAAGTGTTTGCTCTGCAAATAGCTCTAGCACAGTTCACTTCAGCTTGCGAACACACCCCCCCCCCCCTTTTCCCCATACACACACACACACACTAAAAAAACAATAGAGTTTAAAAACACACACAAATGAGAAGAGAGAGAGAGAGAAAGAGAGAGAGAGAGAGAGAGGTGGTATTGTATTGGACATTGCGTCTCTTATCTAATTAACAAACAAAACAGTAATGTCAGTTTGACGATATTAACATAAACACACACACACAAAAAGAACAAAAATGAGAAGAAAAACTATAGCTGATAAGCCATGAGGTCTCGGCTGAAATCATTGGTCAGCCATTACAACGGACTGATGACGTAGTAAAAGTAGTCCGCCCATGTTGATGTGAGCACTATTAGGTCAAGTCAGAGAAACATGGCGGAGGAACGTTACTGACACTGTGTACGCGTGTTGTGTGTATAGCGCAGGTTACACTCAACCTTTTGGAACACCGTCCTGCTTTTTGAGAAGTGTTTTTTCCTTGTTACAAACATGTGTGGCTCACGGCATGGCTCTCAAACTTGGGGCACGCGGACAGCAATCGGGCCGGGAGGACTTTCTCTGCGGCTCTCCAATTGATTGGCGTCTTATTTTGTGACAATAAATAGTAAAGATTAGACAATAATATGTGGATCTGAAGGGGACGGCGCGGGCTAGTGGTTAAGTGATACGGCTCACAACCAGAAGGTACTAGGTTCGATCCCCATCACAGCACCGGCCGTTACCCCGGGGAAGCAAATCCTTAGAAAATGTAGGCGGAAGAAAACCCTTACATAAAATGAATGCTGAAGTCGGATGCACTGGGCCGACAGGCGCAAAATAAGAACCATAGTGTAAAGCACACCACCTTTGGGAATTGACAAATAAGGCGAATTAACAACAACAACAAAACAAGGATCTGAAAGATAAATCTAGTCTAACTAAGGCGATACAATGATAAAATGGCGTGAGTTTGCTGTTCAAAATAGATATTGAATAAAGTCTGTAAAAACCTTTATAACACAAGGCTTAAACTGAATTCAAGACATCAGAAGCAGGACAGCAGCGCAAGCCGAAATAAACTTCCTGAAGTAAAAAAAATAAAAACATATTAGGAAACAATATTAGACTGGATAGATACTAGTATGACGTACGAAGAGTCAAAACGGCTTATCAAAGCCAGATACATGACCAAATGGGAAACCGAACATACTGGTTACACCAAAAACGATGCCCATTACCAGTTGAACCGAAGAGAGCAGGTCGTTGTCTTCAGACTTCGCACTGGCCACAATAGACTGAGGTACCACCTATTCAACAAATTGAAGATAGGTGGTACCGACGAATGCCCGTGCGGTACTGGTAAAATGACCACTGAACATCTGCTGCAGAACTGCCCGACATACGAGGATCAGAGAGAGCAGATGTGGCCATCACCAGTGGAACTGCAAGACAAGCTCTATGGCAGTGGCGACAGCCTCAGGATGACCGCCGCTTTTTTCGAAAAAATAATGATTACTGTCTGACTGCGTACGAAGAAGAAGAATAAGACTGGATAGCCCAGTGTTTTTCCATTTCCAGATGTGAGAATGTGACATTCTAATCAGAGTTCAAGGTTGAGGGTCATTAATTAATTGTCTTCAAAGAGCACAGGTCCTAAAACTTCATAATAATTGCCCTCACTACATGTATGATGCATAGCGAGACGTAATGATACCACTGAAACACGAGAGATGAGATACAATTCTGAAGTGAAAACATGCATTTGTCCAGCAAGGAAATCTCTCATCAAAAATTAACAGTCTATAATAATGGCGCTACAATGACTTTCTGGGTTTCGGAGAACACGTTACTTCCTAGGTTATGGGGAACACGTGACTTCCTAGGTTACGAGAACACGTGACTTCCTAGGTTACGGAGAATACGTAAAAGAACATATTTGTGCGGCCCGCGAGCCATTAAGTTTTCTCAGGTGTGGCACTCGAGCTGGGCTGAGGTTGTGACCCTGGGTTAGAACCCAATGGGTCATATGGCTTGTTAGTTAGTTAACTGCACATCACAAGCCAAGATGGCGACAGCGTCAGACATGTGTAATCAAAGGTTACTAAAATTATATATAAAGGGGAGCCAATGGATATTATTTATCTATATTTTTCAAAGGTCTTTGATAGAGTACCTCATCAAAGATTATTTAGAAAGTTAAAATCACATGGAATAGGTCAGCAAGTTGTCAAATGGATTGAAAATTGGATAACAGAAAGAAGGCAGAGAGTGGGCATACATAAGGAGTGAGTGGTGTGAAGTAAAAGGTGGAGTGCCACAGGGCTCGGCTTTTTATACCAATTTTGTTGTTCTACTTCTTCTTCTGCGTTCGTTCTCAATCTCCCGCTACCAAGCCCTGAACAGAGCTTTGCAAGTAGCAGGATGTAGTCCGGAGAATGGGATGCGTTGTACCGCTAGTTTACAGCTTGAATGCGATATTTGCACCTTTCGGTCCGACACATCCGTCTTCAACAGCATTTTGTTCTTGATATATATAAACGATTTGGACAATGATATCGGATACATGATTGCACAGTTCGCTGATGACACAAAACTATACAGTAGTGTCTTATTTAAAGCAGAAGTGGATATATTGAGGTCAGATTTAGATAAAATTCTAGAATGGTCTGCGAGCTAGCAAATACAGTTTTATGTAGATAAATGCAGTCATCCACATGGGTAGATCCAATATGGAACATAATTACAGAATGGGCGGAGAACAATATTAGAAAGATAGATAACGAAAGGAACCTAGGGGTTATAATAGATCACATAGGGAAAGTGAGTGAGCAAGTTCAGGTAGCAGTGAAAAAGGCAAATGCAATGTTAGGTATGATAAAAAGAAATATTAAACATAGGAGCAAGGAAGTGATCGTCAAACTGTATAAAACTTTAGTTAGAGCTAGATTGGAGTACTGTGTACAGGTGTGGAGTACTGTGTACAGGTGTGGAGTACTGTGTACAGGTGTGGAGTATTGTGTACAGGCGTGGTGTCCTTATCATAGAGGGGACATAAACATGCTGGAAAAGATACAAAAAAGAGCGACAAAGATGATAGTGGGATTCCAGAATTAGAGTGATGAGGAAAGACTCAGAAAAACCAGCCTTCAGTGTCTAGAAAAGAGACGAATTCGAGGTGACTTAATACAGGTTTATAAGATAATTAAAGGAAAGGAGAAATTAGACTATAACAAGTTTTTTTTCAAAATACTACCACTTACAAGAACAAGAGAGCATAGCTATAAATTAACTAAAGCAAGGTCCAGATTAGATACTAGGAAATATTTTCTTTAGTCAGAGATTGGTAAATTCTTGGAATGCATTGCCACAGGAAGAAGTAGAGTCAGGGACAATTAATGCATTTAAGAATAGATTCGATGCATATAGCTTTTAGAGCAAGGAAACTGGTTGTATACAGAGTCTTTTAAACCAGGATGGATGGTTGGTTGCTAATACCCACAATGGATTGGTAATCTTTTTGTACGCCCTGTAAAGAACGGCACTTGAGGCTTGTTGCAGTAGTTTTCCTGACATCCCGAGCATGCTGATGAAGTGGACCGGGGTCCTCCAGGCGGTTGTACAATGCTTGGCTTCATCTGCGTGTCACTCACTTCTACGGAGATCAAGTCGAACCTCACCTTGTTAGCCAGACTGTTGTTCTCAACAACAGCCCGTTTCCAGGACGACCAACGAGGAGGTCAAGTGAGGGTCGTAGCCAGTATATTTCTCCTGATCCTGGCTAACATTGTCTGATCAGTGTGTTTTGCCTGGCCAGACGTTAGCCTCATCGTCCCTCTAAACCAGTATAAAGACGTTAAGTTAAGTTAAATGTGCCGGCGTTTGACTATGCAGTCCGATAGGAACACCATAAACTCTGCCGCCCGTGTGGCACAGGTGGACAGTGTGTGTTGATTAGACCGCCATACATCTTACCCTTACACTGGAGCGATGAGTCTTTTCTCGGCTATCTGGTCACTCTGGCGTATGACGGCTGTGCTTCAGTCTGAGCAAGTCGCTCCCAAGAGGTGGCATCAATAAGACAACTGTTCAAAGATACTTTCAGATAGTCTTTGTATCGTTTCTTCTGTGCGCCTTTGAGCGTTTGGTCTGCTCTGATCTTGCGTAGAACAGCTGCTTAATGAGGTGCATGTCGGGAATGTGAACAACGCGCAGAGTCCATCTGACCTGGGCTTTCTGCAGCAGCTTAAGGATACTCGAGAGTCGAGTCGTGCTGAGGACTTGAGGTTCTATCTTCCTAGCTGTTCCCAGGCAGCCTTTTGGCAATTCGTGTGCTGAATTTACTGACATGCTTGCTATAGACTTTCCACGTTTCGTATGGGTCTAGTAAGGTGGTTAGCACTATAGCACGATATCTCTTGATCTTGCTGGCAACACCGATGCCCTGAAAGTTCAAAACATTTGCTCGTAGTCTTCTAAATGCAGTCTTTCATGCACTACTGTAGGAGAAGAAGTGTTAGAGATGTTATTGTATTAGGTCTTAGCTATCAGACTACAAGGTCATATCGGTGGGCAGTTCTCTTGCTCGTGGACTTTACTTTCCTAACTGTAAATCATGTATCCATTTACAGCTAGGTTGATCGGGACGTTTAGAGAAAGAAGATTAATCCTAGTGTCTTTGATGTGAGAAACGAGCGCTCTTACTCTCCCCTGCTCTACACTCTGGGCTCGCAGTAATAAATTCTTTAGCCACGTCTCTGCTGCTCCTTAACTCTGGGATCAGGGTAATCAATTTGTAAAATACCAACTGGAGAGAAGCCATACAATCAGTGAGAACAACAATTATTGACTCTCTTAAACATTTGTTGAATATTTGTTGTACACTCTCTCCGACATCTTCAATGTATTCTTGAAAAGAATAATGGAGATGGCTCTGGTTGGTACGGTCAGAATAGGTGACAAGACGATTACAAACCTACGATTTGCAGATGATATAGATGGTCTGGCAGGCACGGAAACGGGACTCTAGGAACTGATTAGTAAATTGGACAGAGCGGCGCAGAGCAATAGAATGGAGATAAATGCAGAGAAAACAAAGCTGATGACTAATAACGCGGAAGGGTTTACACCTGTGATAAAAGCAAATGGTCAGGAACTCGAAGTTGTACACCAGTTCAGGTATCTGAGATCACTGATCAGTGACGAGGGCTCACAGCCTGAGATAGTTGCCAGAATAGCATAGACAACAGCGGCGATTACGCGTTTGAAACCAATATGGCAGGATAAGCGGCTCGCCTAAAGCATAAAAGTTAGGCTAATGCGCTCATTGGTGCTCTCAATATTTGTGTATGCCTGTGAGACTTGCGCCATTGGTGCTCTAAATATTTGAATATGCCTGTGAGACTTAAGCCATTACTGTGGATATCCAGGACAGAATACAATGCTATGGAAATGAGGTGCTTTAGAAGACTCTTAAATGTTACATATAAGGATCGTGTCACGAACCTAGAAATGCGACGAAGAGTGGAAAACACAATTTGGCCTTTTGGTGATATGTTCACAGCTATCGAAAGGCTAAATATGGTTTGGTATGGACACGTGACAAGGTCCAACGAAATTACAAATTTGATACTGCATGGTTCAGTACCGGAAAAGAGAAGGTGGGGTCGTCCAAGGAAGAAATAGGCAAACAACATCACTGAGTGGTAACGCCTTCGTTTCGATGAGGCACGACTGGCGGCAGCGGATAGAGATGGTCTGGGATTTTGGAAGTGTCTTCAAGTGTGCCCTAACGACCTGATGGGTTACAGGATGAACTGAACTGAGCTGATATAAATAGTATATAGAATATATATATATATATATATATATATATATATATATATATATATATATATATATATATATATATATATATAGGCATCTGACGATGGCGTTGTGTTGATCCTAGTTTTCTCGACCATTGCCAATACCTCCCCAGTACTTTTCTGGCCACAGAGAATAAGTTCCCGGCCTTAATCTCCATTGCTTGATCTGTAACACCTATGTGCTTGCTTACACAATTTTTCACTACTGCGCACCGAAAACTGACATAATCGTTCAAAACACGTGTGCTTAGGGTTGAAGCTGAACAGATTTCGTAAAACACGGGAACATGTTATTTCCAAAAATACTCACTGTCATGAAGGGGGAAATCATTTAAAAAGACTAGTTTGATTGAGATGAAGATGGGTATTCAGTTTGTTTCAGGGCATTTTTCTGTGAAAGGATCACTCTCAACAGTGATTTGTTGTGTTGTGGACCGTTATTTGTTTTATTTTTCTGTGTGGAGGATGTATGGTTTGATTTTAAACCTTGGCACAGTTGGCCTTTACATGTGACGTTTCATGACTATTTTCTCGATGACTTCGACAGCTTTCTATCTAAAGTTGGCCATGGTCCAATTAATGTTTGTCTGTCCTCTTTGCATTTGAGATATCTAGTAGGACATATTGTCCTGTTGACTCCACACGGAGAGCGCAGTGAAAGCTTGACCCTCTCCAACCCTGCTATAGGATGAACGGTATGGCGACAAGAGAAGCTGGAGACGGACATCCAGGCTTAAGGAGGAGATGGATTACTTGAGAGTGGACGACGAGGGTGAAGATAGCCACGACTTTTGATTTCTGTTTCTTTTTAAATCCTAGACTTGGTTTTTAAAGCTGTTCACGAAATGTGTAACAGCACCTGGCAACTGGGTCGGCTCAATTTTCTCTCTTCAGTCCACCCTGCTTCCCTCGCTTCCTACAATTAAAAAATATAAGCAGTTTGAAGCTTCCATTGACACTCTCAAACCAGCAACCATATTTGGGATTCACATGCTCTAGCTGAGGTGGAAACAAGAAAAGGCCAGACACATCTCTGCGTGCATCTATGTGTGTGTGGGAGTTAGTGAGTGAACCGTGCACATGTGTGTGTGTGTGTTAGTGTGAGTGATGTGTGTGTGAGTGAGTTAGTGTGAGTGATGTGTGTGAGTTAGTGTGAGTGATGTGTGTGTGTTTGTGTTAGTATCCTACCTGCATGTATCCATATGTGTGTGAGTTAGTGTGAGTGATGTGTGTGAGTTAGTGTGAGTGATGTGTATGTGAGTTAGTGTGAGTGATGTGTGTGTGTGTGAGTGAGTTAGTGTGAGTGATGTGTGTGTGAGTTAGTGTGAGTGATGTGTGTATGTGTGTGTTTGTGTCCTACTTGCATGTATCCATATGTGTGTGAGTTAGTGTGAGTGATGTGTGTAACTGTGTGTGTGTTAGTGTGAGTGATGTGTGTGCGTGTGAGAGAGAGTTAGTGTGAGTGATGTGTGTGACTGTGTGAGTTAATGTGAGTCATGTGTGTGACTGTGTGAGTTAGTGTGAGTGATGTGTGTGACTGTGTGTGTGAGAGAGAGAGAGAGAGAGAGAGAGAGAGAGAGAGAGTTAGTGTGAGTGATGTGTGTGCGTGTGAGAGAGAGTTAGTGTGAGTGATGTGTGTGTATGTGTGTGTGTCCTACCTGCATGTATCCACATGTGTGTGTTAGTGTGAGTGATGTGTGTGTGTGTGTGTGTGTCTGTGTGAGTATCTGTTTGTGCCTGGGTGTGTATGTGTGTGTGTGTACATCTTGTAGTATATGTGTGTCGGTACATCTTATAATGTGTGTATGTGTGTCGGTACATCTTATAGTGCGTGTGTGTGTGTCGGTACATCTTATAGTGTGTGTATGTGTGTGTCGGTACATCTTGTAGTGTGTGTGTGTGTGTGTGTGTGTGTGGTACATCTTGTAGTGTGTGTGTGTGTGTATGTGTGTGTCGGTACATCTTGTAGTGTGTGTGTGTGTGTGTATCGGTACATCTTATAGTGTGTGTATGTGTGTGTCGGTACATCTTGTAGTGTGTGTGTGTGTGTGTGTGGTTGTGTGTGCCCGCACATCTTGTAGTATGTGTGGCTGTGTGTGCCCGCACATCTTGTAGTATGTGTGGTTGTGTGTGCCCGCACATCTTGTAGTATGTGTGGTTGTGTGTGCCCGCACATCTTGTAGTATGTGTGGTTGTGTGTGTGCCCGCACATCTTGTAGTATGTGTGGTTGTGTGTGCCCGCACATCTTGTAGTATGTGTGGTTGTGTGTGCCCGCACATCTTGTAGTATGTGTGGTTGTGTGTGCCCGCACATCTTGTAGTATGTGTGGTTGTGTGTGCCCGCACATCTTGTAGTATGTGTGGTTGTGTGTGCCCACACATCTTTGATGCATTATTTAGTTGGAAACTTTCTCATTATAAATAAATGTTTATGCTTCAGTGTACGACCATAAACTGCTGCCATTAAGGGAGACAATTCTTACTCAGACCACATCGATACTTGAGACAATCAAACAAACCAACCTCGGAGATAGAGTGAACAAATAGACTGAGACAGGATGAATAAATAGACTGAGATAGAGTGAGTAACCAGACATCAGAAGCTAGTAACAAACAAGCAAGTGATTTGCCTGCACAGTGTCAACAGCTAAACAAATAATGACACAGCGCTGTGTCTAATGGAAACCTGGCAGAGCGACGCACAAAAGCATGCATTACCGTCAAAATGGAAACATTTGCCAGGTTTCTCGACCCCAGAACTGGCGCATGCAGTCGAGGGTGTAATTTGAATGGAGTTCCAAGTCAAAGAAGCTTGAAATTGTGTTTGGTCTTGTAGCCTCCATCGATCTGGGTCTCACCGGTCAACTGCAAATTATTACACGCGGGGCAATCAACAAAGCGTTAGTTTTTGGTTCTTTTTCTGCATAGATTCACATCAGATCAAGTGTTCTCCATTTGTAAGATGGCTGGATGTAGACTCACTTGAGATCAATTGTTGCCCTCCCATCGTAAGATGGTTGTAAACTCAGATCAATTGTTGTCCTCTCATCGTAACATGGTTGTAAACTCAGATCAATTGTTGCCCTCCCATCGTAAGATGGTTGTAAACTCAATTCAATTGTTGCCCTCATATCGTAAGATGGTTGTAAACTCAGATAAATTGTTGCCCTCATTTCGTAAGATGGTTGTAAACTCAAATCATTTGTCGCCCTCCCATCGTAAGATGGTTGTAAACTTAGATCAATTGTTGCCCTCATACCGTAAGATGGTTGTAAACTCAAATCATTTGTCGCCCTCCCATCGTAAGATGGTTGTAAACTTAGATCAATTGTTGCCCTCCTATCGTAAGATGGTTGTAATGAAACTGAAACAGTACATATACTCTGTCTTGATGGTCAAGTGTAACACTCATCCGTCCTGTGATGTTTACATGTCAAGTTCTCAGCCCCTTATTCGCCAACCTCTTTCTGTTTACATGTCAAGTTCTCAACCCGTTATTCGCCAACCTCTTTCTGTTTACATGTCAAGTTCTCAGCCCGTTATTCGCCAACCTCTTTATGTTTACATGTCAAGTTCTCAACCCGTTATTCGCCAACCTCTTTCTATTTACATGTCATGTTATCACCCCGTTATTCGCCAACCTCTTTCTGTTTACATGTCAAGTTCTTAACCCGATATTCGCCCACCTCTTTCTGTTTACATGTCAAGTTCTTAACCCGATATTCGCCAACCTCTTTCTGTTTACATGTCATGTTCTCAACCCGATATTCGCCAACCCCTTTCTGTTTACATTTTAAGTTCTCAGCCCGTTATTCGCCAACCTCTTTCTTTTTACATGTCAAGTTCTCAGCCCGTTATTCGCCAACCTCTTTCTGTTTACATGTCAAGTTCTCAACCCGTTATTCGCCAACCTCTTTCTGTTTACATGTCAAGTTCTCAACCTGATATTCGCCAACCTCGTTCTGTTTACATGTCAAGTTTTTAACCCGTTATTCGCCAACCTCTTTCTGTTTACATGTCAAGTTCTCAACCCGTTATTCGCCAACCTCTTTCTGTTTACATGTCAAGTTCTCAACCCGTTATTCGCAAACCTCTTTCTGTTTACATGTCAAGTTCTCAGCCCGTTATTCGCCAACTTATTTCTGTTTACATGTCAAGTTCTCAACCCGTTATTCGCCAACCTCTTTCTATTTACATGTCATGTTATCATCCCGTTATTCGCCAACCTCTTTCTGTTTACATGTCATGTTCTCAACCCGATATTCGCCAACCCCTTTCTGTGCTTATATTCTGAATTCAGAAATGGCTAGAGAGGAAAGACAAAATGTGTTGGTGTGGCCTAAAAAGGCAGCACAGAACAGGCCCACAGTAAACCTGGCATGCTTGTTTTGTCTTGTCTTGTTTTGTATTGTCTTGTTCTGTATTGTTTTGTTTTGTGTTGTGATTTGTTAGTAGTTTTTGTCGTTTCTTTGCCCCTGACGAAGGTGTTGTGCTCGAAACGTATGTGTACCAACGTTTTTGTCCTGCTGAGGTTACTGAGCCATTACCTATATATCTTTTGGTAAAAAAACAAGGTTATTGCATCAGCAGAATCATGTTCACAGAAGTTGAGTAACAGTCACGAGGTCGAACAATGGTTGCTGGGTTGAGTGTGACAACCAGGAGGTCAAACAATGGTTGCTGGGTTGAGTGTGACAACCAGGAGGTCAAACAATGGTTGCTGGGTTGAGTGTGACAACCAGGAGGTCAAACAATGGTTGCTGGGTTGAGTGTGACAAACAGGAGGTCAAACAATGGTTGCTGGGTTGAGTGTGACAACCAGGAGGTCAAACAATGGTTGCTGGGTTGAGTGTGACAAACCGGAGGTCAAACAATGGTTGCTAGGTTGAATGTGACAACCAGGAGGTCAAACAATGGTTGCTGGGTTGAGTGTGACAACCAGGAGGTCAAACAATGGTTGCTGGGTTGAGTGTGACAACCAAGAGGTCAAACAATGGTTGCTGGGTTGAGTGTGACAACCAGGAGGTCAAACAATGGTTGCTGGGTTGAGTGTGACAACCAGGAGGTCAAACAATGGTTGCTGGGTTGAGTGTGACAACCAGGAGGTCAAACAATGGTTGCTGGGTTGAGTGTGACAAACAGGAGGTCAAACAATGGTTGCCGGGTTGAGTGTGACAACCAGGAGGTCAAACAATGGTTGCTGGGTTGAATGTGACAACCAGGATGTCAAACAATGGTTGCTGGGTTGAGTGTGACAACCAGGAGGTCAAACAATGGTTGCTGGGTTGAGTGTGACAAACAGGAGGTCAAACAATGGTTGCTGGGTTGAGTGTGACAACCACGAGGTCAAACAATGGTTGCTGGGTTGAGTGTGACAACCAGGAGGTCAAACAATGGTTGCTGGGTTGAGTGTGACAAACAGGAGGTCAAACAATGGTTGCTGGGTTGAGTGTGACAACCAGGAGGTCAAACAATGGTTGCTGGGTTGAGTGTGACAACCAGGAGGTCAAACAATGGTTGCTGGGTTGAGTGTGACAACCACGAGGTCAAACAATGGTTGCTGGGTTGAGTGTGACAACCAGGAGGTCAAACAATGGTTGCTGGGTTGAGTGTGACAAACAGGAGGTCAAACAATGGTTGCTGGGTTGAGTGTGACAAACAGGAGGTCAAACAATGGTTGCCGGGTTGAGTGTGACAACCAGGAGGTCAAACAATGGTTGCTGGGTTGAATGTGACAAACCGGAGATCAGACAATGGTTGCTGGGTTGAATGTGACAACCAGGAGGTCAAACAATGGTTACTGGAGTTCCCTCTTCGATCCCTTCTCCTTATACAGTCTGCCCTGCTGCAGCATGTTATCCGGGATCATCGCGTGGAGGTGTAGAAGGGTCGTGGCAGCTCTGGTTCGCTGGCCCTTGCGCAAGCAGTCAGCTATGGGCCGCTGACCATTTCATGCTCATCTCGATCCCAAAACCTGGGAGATGAGACCTGGAAGATGAGACATGTAACATGAGACCTGTGAGATGAGACTTGTAACATGAGACCTGTGAGATGAGACCTGTGAGATGAAACCTGAAAGATGAGATCTGTGAGATGAGACGTGTGAGATGAGACCTGTGAGTTGAAACCTGAAAGATGAGACCTGGGAGATGAGACATGTGAGATGAGACCTGAAAGATGAGACCTGTGAGATGAGACCTGTGAGATGCGCCTTGCACGAAGTGCAGCAGGAAAGACAATTCGCGACAAAATTCACAACACGCTGAGGAATGTAATGGGGGACTACATCGGTTAACTGCTTGCTGACACACAGACGATAAAGTGGTTTGGTCATCTGACTAGGATGGATGCCGAATGATGAACCTGCAGTGAGGTTATACAACATGGAGGCTTCAGGGTACGAGCAAGCAGTCGACCTGGAATGGATGGAGGAGATCAGAGAAACGCGAAAAAAGTTCAACATAACGCCAACACAAGTATCCCAGCTAGCGCCAACACAAGTATCCCAGCTAGCGCCAACACAAGTATCCCAGCTAGCGCCAACACAAGTATCCCAGCTAGCGCCAACACAAGTCTACGCAAAAACTTAATTTCTGCGACGCGCAAGGCAAGAAGTGCACGACAAAATAAGAAGACAATAAGAAGGAGAAGATATATTCTAGTTTGGGTTTCCGTCTAAATACTTCATCCCTTTCGGCAAATCTATAATCGCTATTTAAAGTTAGAAGTCTACGTCTAAACTTGACAAAACTAGACCGAATTATGGCAATGTGAGGTTGGCGGGTCATACACCTGGCAAGCTAGAATTATTTGTTAGGTATACTCTGTGAAACTTGACGTAGTTAACACAAGAACCACTGGAACCAACTTGATGGGCCAACGTTTGTGTCAAGTTTGTCACTAAGAAAACTACACGTGACAACGTCAGCTGCTTACGAATTCCACATTAAGAGTACGGATTGATTGTTTCGTTTTGTTTTTGTTTTCATGTTTAGTTTTTCATTCGATTATTTGATCGCTCCTTCGTCAGATGCTGTTTTAACTGAGCCTGTGTGGGGAATTTAAATGACGTAATACTCGATCGAAGACTGTCAAGATCTGGCTGTACTCCCTTGAAATGTCACTTACTATAATGCCGATGAATGGTATTAGTTGTCGGCCCTTACCCAAGAGAACCAAACAAATCATGTTTGTAAAAGTTGTCCTACGCTGTTCAAACAGGCGAACTACACAACCAGAGATTGGCAGGAAACTTTCAAACAGACGACGGGCAACAACGCTAATAATACACGGAGAGATATTTATTCATCTGAGCTTTTAGATACTGTTTAAAGAGTGATAAGATAGTCGGTCGTATTTACAGGCGCTAAACTGGCGTTTATACCTTCGTCATAATGATGGCCTCCAACCTGCCGACGATTTCCAGTCCCAGTAATTACTGATATTATATTGTGTATGTCCTGGAGCTAACATGCCTACCTGGCTTACATAATGTCCTGTCATTGACATAAAGGGATAAATTGCTGTCATTGGACACGTATATGTAGTTACCGGGACACAGAGAAGAAAAAAATAACTGTGTTGCTATTGTACAATGTTAATCTCATCTGGCATTCTAACATGTCTGTCTGCTACGGTACTTCGTCTTCTTCGCTCTTCTCCAACTTATTTTGATGCTTCTTTTGTTACGTATTATTACTATTGCAGTTTTCTTCCTTTCTTCTTCTTCTTCAGTTGTTGTTCTTCTTCTTCTTCTTCTTCATCTTCGTCTTCGTATTCTTGGAAGTTCGTTTTGAATTGAACACTGTGACGTTGTGACGCTGTTTACAGTAAGGGTGCGATATATGCGCCTTTCGGCCAGACACATCCGGTTTCAGCCCGCCAATTTTGGGACCAGATTTGCCTTCCCTATTAGATTCATATTATTTTAGACAGACTACGCCGTACAGTCTGTTTCTAGGGCCGTCACAAGCGAAATAGACCTTGGTCGACCACGGTTCAAATACCCGACGCAAGTAGCCAGCGTCTGTCCCTGCAGCGCCATTTGTCTTTTTCTAGTTCACGATTGTCATTTTGGATTTAGCTAAACATCAAAAATAGAAGCCGTTCAGCTTGCCAATACCTAGCTGTAGTGCCTTGTAGAAGGACATGCTTCTCCCCTATGATCAGCAAAGACTGAGAGCAAAAACGGATGATGTAACAATGAGGGGAACAATCTGATGTGTAAAAGTGATGAGCTAACACGTGTGACCGGAAGCAGAGTCTAGCGGAAGACAGTTCTAAATAGGTGAGACAATATGAGCCGTGACAAAGATGGCGCCCTACCCTCTGCGGGTCTACATTGCTCTGGTGTTTAGTTCATTGTTGGATGCCGCCAGGCCACGGATTTGCCTGGAATTCACACTAGTCGACGACTTACACGTGTGTTTACGGAAATATATAGCTGTGTTCCATTTGGACCGGTTAATTCTTTGGGGTTTTTTTGGTTTGTTTTTTTGTGTGTGGTTTCCTTCCCTCTAATTATCCTGTAGTATACATCAGCTATATAAATAGCACTACGCTTAAACCTCTGTCGTATTTTCACGATCTAGTTCACACTTCGCTCTAGCTGCAGACATCGGGTTTGGTGTGACTGGGAACTTAAGCCACGACTATAATAGACTAGAACACCGCCAGGAGAGACACATCACTCGCACGTTGAGTGAAGTCCATACGACCTATTGTGGTTGGGAAAGGCATGACACGGAACGATATATAGCACCACCCCCCTCCCTCTTTTTGCTGCCTTGTCGGATACCTTACGGAAGTAAACCCCGAGGACGGGGACGGCGTGTTCTAGTGGTTAAGTGACAAGGCTCACAACCAAAGGTACTGGGTTCGATCCCCATCACAGCACCGGCCGTTACCCTGGGGAAGCAAACCCTTAGAAAATGCAGGAAGAAGCAGACCCTTACATAAAATGCGCGCTGAAGTCGGATGCATTTGGCCGACACGCGCAAAATAAAAACCACAGTGCAACGCAGACCGCTTTGGGGAATATATAAAAGGCTAACGCAAATTTTAAAAAAATTTAACGAATTTTTTTTTAAACCCGAGGACAAATCTGCATCCTGTGGTATCTCCCGTCGTCTCAATCAAATCTTGCCACTAGCCGAGGATAGCTCATGACCAGGGAGTGAGGTTGAAAAAAAGGCAGTTTCTTCCTCATTTTAATCCAAATCACAGCGCAAGTCACCTCTTTCAGCGGACACAGCAAGAGAAAGAACTGTCCACGCGGCTGGACACAGCAAGAGAAAGAACTGTCCACGCTGCTGGACACAGCAGAAAAAGAACTGTCCACGCGGCTGGACAAGGATAGTGGTCTTCATCTCATGTGATAGACGAACATCATCATGACTGGAAAGATGATGGAAAACATTCGTGTCCCGTTTTTTGTGTAATTAAGTACAGACAGTGAGATTACACTTGATTTTAACGGGGGTCTTAAGACAGGCCATGTACCAGAGGAGTGGCTACACAGCTATCTTATCCCCCTAGGGAAACCAGGCAAAGACCCTACTGATATAAATGGCTACATCATCATCACACTACAGAATGTGTACGGTAAGGGGCTGGAGAGAATCATTGCTAGACGAGTTGCCAGTGATCTGGAAAACACAGGTCAATTTCCAGACACTCTAGGCGCACACAGACCTGGCAGAGACACGGCCACTAATGCAGCTGTTTTGGCATACGACGTATATGAGGGTTTCCAGGCGAAAGAGAAAAATGACGTTGCGCCGATCGATCTAGAAGATGCCTACAATAAGGTCATCTACGCCAAACTAATCGACCTATTAGAAGATCTCAATATTGACCTCCGGATCGTCCGTTAGATTGCAATGTCCTTACGTCAAGAAGCGTCGCTCTAGAGTTCGGTTCCTGGACGTCAGAGATCAGAACCATAGCGCCAGGACTGCCTCGAGGTTCTACTCTGTCTCTTGTACGTTTTAATGTGTACACTTGCAAAATTGCAAAGATGGAGATGACTGGGCCTGGTAGGATCCTCACAGATGGAGATGACTGGTAGGATCCTCACAGATGGAGATGACTGGACCAGGTAGGATCCTCACAGATGGAGATGACTGGGCCTGGTAGGATCCTCACAGATCGAGATGACTGGGCCTGGTAGGATCCTCACAGATGGAGATGACTGGGCCTGGTAGGATCCTCACAGATCGAGATGACTGGGCCTGGTAGGGTCCTCACAGATGGAGGTGACTGGACCAGGTAGGACCCTCACAGATGGAGATGACTGGGCCTGGTAGGACCCTCACAGTTGGAGGTGACTGAGTCTGGTAGGATCCTCACAGATGGAGATGACTGGGCCTGGTAGGACCCTCACAGATGGAGATGACTGGGCCTGGTAGGATCCTCACAGTTGGAGATGACTGGGCCTGGTAGGACCCTCACATATGGAGATGACTGGGCCTGGTAGGATCCTCACAGTTGGAGGTAACTGAGCCTGGTAGGACCCTCACACATGAGGACGACATCCTGTTATACAACCAGGAGAAAGACGGGACTGAAATTGTCGCGGGTGTGTGGAGCAAGCTGGGGAAACTATCTGAATGGTGCACCGACTACAACGCCGAAATCAATCCATCTAAGGCCAAGATTGTCTGGTTCTCCCTAAACAATAGGTTGGTCTCAGATACACTACCAGGGGCCACCTGCATGGGCACCATCATTGAGAGAGGACATTACATGAAATACCTGGTCTCACATTCGACAAAAGTCTCTCTTTCAATAAACATGTTGACAATGTGATTCTGAAAGCAAAGAGGGGTGTCAATGCAATCAAAGTCATGGCGACCACATACATGCAACAATGGACTCTCTTCCTGTTGATACAAGCACTGGTTTTGTCTGTCCTGGACTACGGGCTTGGGTTGCTCACGCTATCGCAGACACAGGTAGATAGATTGGAGAGAATCCAGAACGAGGCCATGAGAGCAGTTCTGGGATGCACTTGAGATACTCCCATTGCTGCCATGAGATTCCTGCTTGACTTGCCAAGCATCAATGTCTGACATCAAATGGCGCAGGTAAAGGCATACGCCAACATTGCCAACAACGAACACCACCCTTTGCACCAAGACTTGGACACACTCAAAGGCAGACGCATTAAGCGAGGAAGGTCAGGGATGGCAAAGGCAGAAGACTCCCTGATGAGGGTCTGTGCATTGGAAGAAGTGGGAAGAGGTGGTGAATGGGTAGAAGTGGGCAACGAGAGCCCCCTGACAAAGGTGGTGATACAATTGAGCAGAGAGTGGGGCGGCACTAGAACTGAAGCTTCAATACAGGAGCTGATCCAGCAACTCAGGACCACAAGACCCAATTCTGTACACAGATGGCTCCGCCGGCAGGGATGCAAACAAGTGCGGTTGGGGTTTCGTCGGCTACCAAAATGGCAAGGAGGTGGCGGAGAAATCAGCTGCCTACTCCCCTGTCACATCGAGTACGAGGATGGAGATTGAGGCGGTAACATCGGACCTGACTTGGTTGGTGACGCAACCGGTGACACACGCAGTGATACTGTCAGACTCGCAGGGCATGCTCCACAAGACAGAATGGTACATGCTAAAAAGGAAGTGCGCCTCTCTTCTAAACAACTTTGGTGTACAGGGTGTCACATGGATCTACTGCCCGGGACATGCAGGCGTCTGGGGCAACGATAGAGCTGATGTAGTGGCGGGACACGATGTGGTGAACGACACGATGATGACGAGAGACAAGGTTGAGTTGATAAGGGCAGTCATGGACAGTCTACAGAATGATGAAGAGACAGGGTTGAGTTGATAAGGGCAGTCAAGGACAGTCTACAGAATGATGAAGAGACAGGGTTGAGTTGATAAGGGCAGTCATGGACAGTCTATATAATGATGAAGAGACAGAGGATCGTGAAAATGCATATGTGTGGATGATAGATTTGGGAGTGACTAAGGGAGAATGTGTGTTGTCCTGAAAGATCCGAGGCACACGAAATCAACACCTGACTGGGACTCTGAGTATACATACGCTTGGCTGGCTGGTTGAACGGAGCACTTGTGGGAATGTCCCCTGTTTGATGATGCTGGTTCCTAGAATCAAGGCAATGAAAGAAAACAACAAGAAACAGAAGGCTTGTATAATGTCAATAGCCGGTCTATGGCACTATACCTAGCGCCGGAATCAGATTAAGTTAACTAAGATCCAAGCTCTCGTCCATGCCGCGTACCTCGATACAGGCTGTATTACTACAGCCTCAGTCACTCCACTACAGCCTCAATCACTCCAATACAGCCTCAATCACTCCACAGCCTCAGTCACTCCACTACAGCCTCAATCACTCCATTACAGCCTCAATCACTCCAATACAGCCTCAATCACTCCAATACAGCCTCAATCACTCCACAGCCTCAGTCACTCCACAGCCTCAGTCACTCCACTACAACCTCTTACTTTACTACAACCTCAATCACTCCACTACAACCTCAATCACCCCACAGCCTCAGTCACTCCACTACAGCCTCAGTCAGTTCACTACAGCCTCAATCACTCCACTACAGCCTCAATCACTCTACAGCCTCAGTCACTCCACTACAGCCTCAATCAGTTCACTGTAGTCTCAATCGCTCAACTTTAGCCTCAACCACTTCACCCCGCCCTGTCAATAATCACTACCTCTTGGTGACCCCCATATGGCCCATTGTTATGGTAGACTCATCCTACCCCCCACACCCCGCCTTTCGCCATCCATCCCCGCCCCCATATGGCTCGTTATCTTGGTAGACTCACCCCCCTCCGCCGTCCAGCCCCGCTGTCTTGGTAGACTCACCCCCCTCCGCCGTCCAGCCCCGCTGTCTTGGTAGACTCACTCCCTCCACCGTCCAGCCCCGCTGTCTTGTTAGACTCACACCCCCTCCGCCGTCCAGCCTCGCTGTCTTGGTAGACTCATCCCCTCCGCCGCCCAGCCCCGCTGTCTTGGTAGACTCACCCCCCTCCGCCGTCCAGCCCCGCTGTCTTAGTAGACTCATCCCCTCCGCCGTCCAGCCCCGCTGTCTTGTTAGACTCACCCCCTCCGCCGTCCAGCCCAGCTGTCTTGGTAGACTCACTCCCTCCGCCGTCCAACCCCGCTGTCTTGTTAGACTCACCCCCCTCCGCCGTCTAGCCCTGCTGTCTTGGTAGACTCATCCCCTCCGCCGTCCAGCCCCCCCCCCCTGTTTTGTTAGACTCATCCCCTCCGACGTTCAGTACACCAGCCACCGCGTTCCGTCGTTTTCCAAAGTTTGCTTAGCAGGGCTCTCTTGTTGATCCTTGTCAATATTTACAGCGGCACACCAGGCCGGGAAAACTTTATCTTTTGTTGCCTATCCACGTGGAAAACACCAGCTTTTGATGCTTATCCCAGGGGACGTATTTATTGAGCCATTATCGTACTTGTAAGCTCCAACAATATATTTGTTTGTACTGTTTTAAACGACAAGTATAACAGGCGCCAATCATTGTTCTGTTTGTGTTCGTCTCTCTAATCGCTTCCTTGCGCAGTTTGGGTGCGCGTTACAATAGAACTAAGGAACTTACGTCAAAAAGAATTGTTCCTAATTTTGTGCACGATGTCTACCACCTGTCTTATGCTCCAGAAACAGTTGTCGATGGTAGTGGTAGCTCGAGAGTTTGTATGGGCCGCCCTGTCCCTTCTGGAGTGTACTGCAGTTTGTGCAATAATCTCTTTGTGTCGCTCGTGTTTGTGTGGTAAACACTGCCGTGCCTAGAAGGTCAACACTGCCAGAAACAAACAGATGGAATGAAGGAGAGAATAGACAAGTTGTGTTTAGTATGGGGGAGATATTAGGTCTGGAATATGGTGCTCTAAAACGGATTGGCGGAAACTTTGCTTTGTACAAATATGCGACCTAGACACATATTAACATTTACACTTCCATAATTCATCCAACAGAACTGAAATGAGAAAAAAAAATTGTGTTTGATTAAGAGAAGGAAACGATTCGGTACTGTGGTTGTTGGACATGAACAGGGAGAGGGGGGGGGGGGGAATTGGAGCGGGGGGGGGGGCGGAGAATCTAAAAAAGGGCTCGCCAAAGCAGGAACACGTGAAGTCTATTGTCTTTGCATTTATTATTGGAGATAAGCAGAGAGCTCAGGCTACTACAGAGCTCAGGTTACCACAAAGCCCAGGCTACCACAGAGCACAGGCTACCACAGAGTCTAGGCTAACACAGAGCCCAGGTTACCACAAAGCCCAGGCTACCACACAGCCCAGGCTACCACAGAGCCCATGCTACCACAAAGCCCAGGCTACCACAAAACCCAGGTTACCACAGAGCCCAGGCTACCACAGAGCCCAGGCTACCATTAAACCCAGGCTACCACAAAACCCAGGTTACCACAAAGCCCAGGCTACCACAGAGCCCAGGTTACCACAGAGCCCAGGCTACCACAGAGCCCAGGTTAACACAGAGCCCAGGCTACCACAGAGCCCAGGCTACCACAAAACCCAGGTTACCACAGAGCCCATGCTACCACAGAGCCCAGGCTACCATAAAACCCAGGCTACCACAGAGCCCAGGCTACCACAAAACCCAGGCTACCACAGAGCCCAGGCTACCACAAAACCCAGGCTACCACAGAGCCCAGGCTACCACAAAACCCAGGCTACCACAGAGCCCAGGCTACCACAGAGCCCAGGCTACCACAAAGCCCAGGCTACCACAGAGCCCAGGCTACCACAGAGCCCAGGCTACCACAAAACCCAGGCTACCACAGAGCCCAGGCTACCACAAAACCCAGGCTACCACAGAGCCCAGGCTACCACAAAACCCAGGCTACCACAGAGCCCAGGCTACAACAGAGCCCAGGCTACCACAAAGCCCAGGCTACCATAGAGCCCAGGCTACCACAAAACCCAGGTTACCACAGAGCCCAGGCTACCACAAAACACAGGTTACTACAGAGCCCAGGCTACCACAGAGCCCAGCCTACCACAGAGCTCAGGCTACCATTGTATCAACATTCGATGCAATATTTGTTTGTCTTGTCAATTTTACTTTGTTATGTCAAACGTGATACCAATGGAAGTAGATGGATAGCTTTATGAAAGAAAATAAAAACATCAAGTTACCCGAAAATATAATCGAGGCAGTAACAGTGTAATTAACTTATATTTTACATTTGTTGAGAAGAGTATAAGAGACAGAAGAAACCACGTTTTCTCTAGGGTTGAGAAGAGTATAGCAGACAGAAGAAACCACGTTTTCTCTAGGGTTGAGAAGAGTATAGCAGACAGAGAAAAACCTGGTTATCTCCAAGGTTGAGAAGCGTATAAGAGACAGAAGAAACCTCGTTTTCTCTAGGGTTGAGAAGAGCATAGCAGACAGAAGAAACTAGGTTTTCTCCAGGGTTGAGAAGAGTATAGCAGACAGAAAAAAAAACCTGGTTGTCTCCAGGGTTGAGAAGAATATAGCAGACAGAAAAAAAAACCTGGTTGTCTTCAGAGTTGAGAAGAGTATAGCAGATAGACAAACCTGGTTTTCTCCAGGGTTGAAAAAATTGAAGACAGAAGAAACTAGGTTTTCTGCAGAGCTGAGAAGATAGAAGACAGAAGAAACTAGGTTTTCTCCAGAGCTGAGAAGACAGAAGAAACTAAGTTTTCTCCAGAGCTGAGAAGACAGAAGAAACTAGGTTTTCTCCCGAGCTGAGAAGATAGAAGACAGAAGAAACTAGGGTTTCTCCAGAGCTGAGAAGATAGAAGACAGAAGAAACGAGGTATTCTTGCCGTGTGCGTGACGGAGAAAATTGGAACACTAACTTCAGCCGCAGTGAACCAAGACTACTGCCACGGTCGGGTGAAAACATTCTGAAAACAGGCTGTATTACAATGACCTGGCCAAACCCTAGGCCTCGTATTGCACAACAGTCGGGAAGGCCTAGGTCCAGCTTCTTCTGTACATCCCAGGACAGAACAAAAGTCACTGTAACTTAAAAAGTCAGTAGTATGCCCTTTGCAGAACGTCGCTTTTCACAACGACAACATATGTGGCTTTTAAACTGAAGAGCTCAGCACGAATACTTCAAACAACAACAGCAGAAGCGGCGATAACGGTAGGGAAGAGAGAAAGACACCCGCTGTAAGAGAGGATCCCGCCAACTGTAAGATCCCGACCTGCAAGTAGAGACATATGATAAAACAGTTGTTAGCAGTAGTTGGGTGTCATGAGCGCCTGAACTTTCCCCTGAATCACTTCATTACGTAACGACTGACCTTGCTTGTGTTTGAACACTAGGTATCGCGTCAATCAGGCTTGGCATATGGTTGAGTATTTGGGGATCGAACCGGCGAGATTGGCCATATGGCTGAGTATTTGCACATCGAACCGGCGAGATTGGCCATATGGCTGAGTTTTAGCGTATCAAACGGCGAGATTGGTCAAATAATTGACTTTTTGCAAATCGAGTCTACGAGATTGGCCTAATGGCTCACACCAGAAGGACGTGGGCAGAGCTGGTATGGGTGTCAGCACTGCTCGAGCCTAGCTCGCCAAGCAGAGAAATGCACCTACCGGCTGCCACCAGCTCGCACCAGAGTTGGGACCTGCACAAACGCTACCACCTTTGTTGATGTACGGGTCGACTATGACAATATGTGAATTTGTTTATAATATGGAAACGATTGCATTGAACAGAATAATAGTTACTGGTTTCCAACCAAATGTATGTGAACGTGTTAGGGTGTGTTGGGTTAAGAACAAACTGAGACAGTGTCCTAGAATCTAACACTTCATCTCTGCCGCCAGGGGCCTACTTCCTTACCTTTATCTTGGCTATCGACTTTTACCTCAAAGCCACTTCCCTCGAGAGGACTTCATTGATCTGCCCCTGCAGCATGTAACACCAGAGGAGGACTGAGGCGGGTCGATGTCTCACACCTTCTGACCGAGTCAGTGTTGGCGGAAGAGTGTCAAGCAAACCAGACAGCGAATGTGACTGTTTAGGTGGCGGGAGAAACAACAGCTGTTTTAGTCTACGCGAATCAATGCGCCGTTCAGACAACCAGGTGTAATCAGGAAGTATCCATAGCGCCCTAAAAATATTGTGTTTCGGCCATTAGGTTGGAAAGACGTGACTTTTATTCTGTACCGCTTTGAGAGTGTCGCTCCAGTCTTGAGATCGCTCCAGCCTTCAGAGCACTCGCTCATGGCTTCCTTTATACTACAAGGCCTGCTACTAAATGGGAAACAACTCAGTGATAGAGGCGGTGTCTCGACTAATTACGTCCCTTGTTAACATGTTTTGTTATCAGTGTTCATAGTTAGTTGCCCTCTTCTATTAACTGGTTTACTTCACATCTTACATCAGCTGCTTTTAAGATTTAATACAACTGTACATTTGTTCCTTCCAGTGTTGGTTCACTCCCCCCTCTTTGATTATACTCGCAACCGCAACCACACAAGACCATCTTCAAGTAATCAATAACAACTGTGCATGATATTTGATGTTTTTTTAATATGTGCACAATATATATTTAGTTATAATAAATATCTTAAATATGTGAACGATACAATTTGATGGCAACCAGTGAGCACAAATTTGCAGCTAAACAATAAAATAACACGTGGAAGTGCGTGTCAGTTTAAGAAAATTCAGATGTAACTTGATTCAGATTGATAACGTCCAGAGATAAAATCATTCTGTGTACGTTTTTTAAAAAGACATATCTATCCAGGTTGGATATTAGGAAACACTTTTATAGTCAGAGATTGGTTATTACATGGAATGCAATGCAACAGGAGGTGGTAGACGTGTAACCAGCGAATACATTCCAAAATATATTAGATGCACATAAATGTGTTTGGTGCAAGTGAAATTGGAGGAACAGTAAATTGATTGTAAACAAACTCTGTGGAATTTCTAAACCGGAATAAATAAGTTAAATAAACAATTATATTAACACAGAAAAACAAATTGTGATACTTGCCAAAATCACGTACCGGTATACATATTAAAATAAAATAACCACTGTAACAGGGACATCATTTCTCTGATCATCCCTCGTCATTTACTGGCGTGTGTTTAGAAGTATGGAAGAAGATTGAGGGAGAAGAGAAGGGGAAGAAAAAGAAACATTACCGTTGAAAAGTGGAATGTTTTCTTTGTGCTTTGAAAAATGTTGAACTTGTTCGTTTGTCATTGACAATCTTGGTGTAATTGTTCAGCATAATGTTGTACTTGGTCGTTTGTCATTGACAATCTTGGTGTAATTGTTCAGCATAATGTTGTACTTGATCGTTTGTCATTGACAATCTTTGTGTAATTGTTCAGCTTAATGTTAGAAGTAATTATAACACATTTTGAAACTATTTGTAATATTGTCTTTCTATATTCACATATTCAATTTTCAGCATTTATCAATTCTTTACTTTGTGAGATAAGAATTTGTCTCTGATTTTTGGATGATAAGAATTCCTGTTCATATTTTTCAGAAATCGGTGTCACACAAACAAACTTAGCTTAACTTAACGTCTTTATACTGGTTTAGAAGACTCTGCAGAGTCTGTATACAACCAGTTCCATTTACATCACCTTCCTCTAGAAGCTGTACGCATCCAATCTGTTCTTAAATGCATTGACCGTCCCAGCCTCCACCACCTCACTTGGCAATGCATTCCAAGCATTCACTACTCTCTGGCTAAAGAAATACTTCCTAATATCTAATCTGGACCTCTCCTTAGTCAACTTGTAGCTTATCCCTCTTGTCCTTGTTGGTGGTTGTACTTTAAAAAACTTGTTATAGTCTACTTTATCCATTCCTCTGATCATCTTATACACCTGTATTAAGTCACCACGAATTCTTCTCTCTTCTAGACACTGAAGGCCAGTTCTTTTTAATCTTTCTTCATAACTGTAATTCTGGAATCCAACTATCAGCTTTGTCGCTCTTTTTTGTATTCTCTCCAGCATGTCTATATCCCCTCTCTGATAAGGACTCCACACCTGTACACAGTACTCCAATCTAGGTCTAACTAATACTTTATACAGTTTGACTATCACTTCCTTGCTCCTATGTTTAATATTTCTTTTTATCACCCCTAACATTGCATTTGCCTTTTTTACCGCTACCTGAACTTGCTCCCTCACCTTACATGTATGATCTATTATAACCCCCAAGTCCCTTTCTTTATCTATCTTTCTAATATTGTTCTCTCCCATTCTGTAATTATGTTCCATATTGGATCTACCCATGTGGATGACTGTACATTTATCTACATTAAACTCCTTTTGCCAGATTACAGACCATTTTATCTAAATCCGACCTCAATACATCCACTTCTGCTTTAGATGAGACACTACTGCATAGTTTCGTGTCATCAGCAAATTTTGCAATAATGGATCCCATACCTATGTCCAAATCATGTATATATATCAAGAATAAAATTGGTCCCAAAACAGAGCCCTGTGGCACTCCACTTTTCACTTCACACCACTCAGAGTACTCCTTATTTATACCCACCCTTTGCCTTCTTCCCGTTAACCAATTTTCAATCCATTTGGCAACTTCCCCACCTATTCCATGTGATTTTAATTTTCGAAATAATCTTGGATGAGGTACTCTATCAAAGGCCTTTGCAAAATCCAGATAAATAACATCCAATGGCTCCCCTTTATCTAACATTTTGGTAACCTCCTTCATGAATTCTAATAGATTTGTTAAGCATGATCTCCCTCTGGTAAACCCATGCTGACTATTTCTAATTAGATTAAATTTGTCTAAATGCATTACAATGTTTTCTTTGATTATTGACTCTAACAATTTACAGACTATGCTCGTTAAGCTCACATGTCTATAGTTTGCTGGATCTGCCTTTTTGCCCTTTTTGAATAAGGGGATCACTCCCGCATCTTTCCAATCCAGTGGAACAATCCCTTGTGCAAGTGATTGAGAACATAATATAGCCAATGGTTTTGCTAATTGGTCTTTAATTTTAAACAGCAATTTTGGATGAATACCATCTTGACCTGGACATTTATCCACTTTCAACCCCTCCAGAATAAACTTTGAGGACAATGTCATTAACAAACTGTGATGGCCATTTCAGACCACCCCTGTCAATATCCCTGTCAATAAAGGTCATATCCTTATCCTTGTTCAATCGGCAAGCATTTGTCCAAACACAGTGCAGAGATATACAGATTACAATTAAAACATCTGCAAAACCTTATAAGAAATGTAGCCAGCAATAAAAACAATAATGGTTGTTTGAGAGTGTTGACCCAATTTTGAGAGTGCTCGACCCAGTCTTGAGATCGCTCGCTCCAGTTTTGAGATCGCTCGACCCAGTCTTGAGATCGCTCGCTCCAGTTTTGAGATCGCTCGCTCCAGTTTTGAGATCGCTCGCTCCTTCTGTGTACGAATCGTGGTTTCGAAAATTATCAAATGAAACTGCTGGACGTTTCCTGGACAACAAAATCAACAGTCTAGAGGTCACGTGGTTCACCTTTTCGCTCCCAGTGGAGCATAGAGCCCCCATTACAATTGGTCTCTTTACAGAAAACGTCTATCTGATCAACTGCTGAGTGGCTTCAACAGACTCTGTTTTACATGGTGAGGTTGAAAGCTCCATGAACAACTCTCATTAGTCGCATTTTACAACACGCTAAGAAGGTTCTTGTCAACTGGGACATGACTCAGACGTGATTGGTTATACATCCCATACATACATATATAAACATACATAAACATACATAAACATACATACATATACATACATAAACATACATAAACATACATACACATACATACATAAACATACATACACATACATACACATGTATACACAAACAAACACATACATACATATACATACATAAACATACATACACATACATACATATACATACATACATACATACACATGATGTGGGACAGTTACTCTTCTACAAATGTTCCAGCTGTATTGGATGAGAGGAAGGGTATGCCCTGGCTCCAACTTCTCCCTTTTATCAAAATGCACTTATTTTGGAGAAGTTGTAAGTCCTGGCATGAGCTAAGTTACGGTCGTTGTTGATATCCATGTTATTGACTGGCCCTTCAGCCCAATGCCACGAAATTGTATTTGCACGTGTTTCTTTGTTGTTTAGTTCCAAATTTCTCAGACCACGAGGGACGGGTCGAAGCATTGTCCGAACAGAGTTGATCAACTGATACTTAAAGAGATGACGATCAATGGGTTCGTGTGTGTGCCCATAGCTGACCCTCTGGGGCGTATTGGGGTAACCAACATAATAGAGACAGGTTAGACAATCTTTAACAACCAGTGACAAAATGTAACGGGCACTTAACTTAACTTAACTTAACTTAACTTAACTTAACGTCTTTATACTGGTTTAGAAGACCCTGCAGAGTCTGTATACAACCAGTTACATTTACATCACCTTGCTCTAAAAGCTATGCGCATCCAGTTTATTATTAAATGCATTAACTGTCCCTGCCTCCACTACCTACCCTGGCAATGCATTCCAAGCATACACCACTCTCTGACTAAAAAAATATTTCCTAATATCTAACCTGGACCTCTCTTTAGTCAGCTTATAGCTATGCCCTCGTGTTACTGTAGGTGGCTGTATTTTAAAAAAACTTGTTATAGTCTAATTTATCGATTCCTCTGATCATCTTATAAACCTGTATTAAGTCACCACGAATTCTTCTCTCTTCGAGACACTGTAGGCCGGTTTTTCTGAGTCGTTCCTCATAACTGTAATTCTGGAATCCCACTATAATCTTTGTCGCTCTTTTCTGTATTCTTTCTAGCATGTTTATGTCCCCTCTATGATAAGGACTCCATACCTGTACACAGTACTCCAATCTAGGTCTAACTAAAACTTTATACAGTTTGACGATCACTTCCTTGCTCCTATGTTTAATATTTCTTTTTATCATACCTAACATTGCATTTGCCTTTTTCACTGCTACCTTAACTTGCTCACTCACCTTTCCTGTATGATTTATTATAACCCCTAGTTCCCTTTCCTTATCTATCTTTCTAATATTGTTTTCTCCCATTCTGTAATTATGTTCCATATTGGATCTACCCATGTGGATGACTGTACATTTATCTACATTAAACTCTATTTGCCAGCTTACTGACCATTCTCGAATTTTATCTAAATCCGACCTCAATATATCCACTTCCGCTTTAGATGAGACACTACTGCATAGTTTTGTGTCATCAGCAAATTTTGCAATCATGGATCTCATATCAATGTCCAAATCATTTATATATATGAAGAACAAAATTGGTCCCAAAACCGAGCCCTGTGGCACACCACTTTTCACTTCACACCACTCAGAGTACTCCTTATTTATGCCCACCCTCTGCCTTTTTTCCGTTAACCAATTTTCAATCCATTTGGCAACTTCCCCACCTATTCCATGTGATTTTAACTTTCGAAATAATCTTTGATGAGGTACTCTATCAAAGGCCTTTGCAAAGTCTAGATAAATAACATCCACTGGCTCCCCTTTATCTATGATTTTAGTAACCTCCTCCATGAATTCTAATAGATTTGTTAAGCATGATCTCCCTCTTGTAAACCCATGCTGACTATTTCTAATTAGATTAAATTTGTCTAAATGCATTACAATGTTTTCTTTGATTATTGACTTTAACAATTTACAGACTATGCTCGTTAAGCTCACCGGTCTATAATTTGCTGGATCTGATTTTTTGCCTTTTTTGAATAAGGGGATCACTCCTGCATCTTTCCAATCCAGTGGAACAATCCCTTTTGTAAGTGATTGAGAACATAATATAGCCAATGGTTTTGCTAGTTGGTCTCTAATTTCATACAGCAATTTTGAATGAATACCATCTTGACCTGGACGTATATTCACTTTCAACCCCTCCAATTTTTAAAAAACCATTTCCTCTGTAATACAGATTGGTCTTAATCCCGCTGTATCCATGTCTCTTTGAAAAATATCTAAAGGCTCTGGGATCTTGGAGCAGTCTTCTTTTGTGAAGACTGTGCCAAAGTACTGATTGAGCAGATTAGCTGCCTCCCTATTCTAACTTATTATTTTCCCTGTACTGTCTATGAGAGGGCCTACTTTGTCTTTCGTTCTTTGTTTATTTCTAATATAAGAGAAGAAGCTTTTACTGTCAGTCTTGATCCTCTGAGCAAGTTTTTTTTCAAAGTCTATTTTTGCTGTTTTATTCGCTTTCTGAGATATGTTCTGCTTGTCCAAATATTTTACATATGTTTCTTTTGATTTACCTGCCTCTATATATTTTTTATATGCTTTATTTTTTGCCCTTCTACATTTCACTACAAATCTAGTTATCCACTTTTTACGCTTGGGGTTTACCTACCTACATGGAACACATTCCTCTTTTAGCGTTTCTAGAACTGTTTTAAAACTTTCCCACTCCTGTTCAACATCTGTTCCTACGACAATATCTTTCCAGATTATGTGGTTCGCTGCCTCTTTCATCCTCTTAACATCTGCCTTAGAGTAGTCGTATGTTCGCGTGTTTATGTTTACTTCTTTCCCTGCAATAAGATCCCAACGGATGATTTGATGGTCACTTGAGCCAAACAGTTATAGGCACTTGGGTAGAGGAGACTAACGTCTGGTCAAGCACAACATATTAATCGGACAATTTTAGTCAGGGTCAGGCGAAATATACTGACAAAGTTCCCCCACCTCATCAACGCAGTTTTTCCTGGAAACATGCTGTTTCATGGCAGTCTGGCTAGCGAGGAAGAGGATCGACGTGATCCCCGTAGTAGTGAGCGACACGCAGATAAAGCCAAGCATGGTAAAACCGCTCGGAGGACCTTGATTCACCTTCAGCAGCACGCTAAAGATGTGAGGAAAGCTGCCGTAACCTGCCACCTAACGTCCATTTCAGGGCGCACAAAAGAGTAAAGTTACTCATCTTGGGCATTCAACAACAACACAACAACAACACAACAACAACGGACACTTGACACAAACATGACGATACTCCAGTCTCCCAGCCAGATACGGGAAACATCCCACAATATTCTATTTCGGTAGAATGTGAAGTATGGCCTAGCAGTAATTCCTGCAACGCGCTCCTGTCTTAAAATATCAGAGCTGTCGCGTCGCATGTGATTCTCGTATACTGCTTACATTTGTGCTTATCAAGTAGGCTGATATTTGTAACACATTGAGTGGCCTGGAGTCCCGTGTTTGCGTGTAAAGTATTTAATAATACCAGACGAGAACCGGAGCCATATTACCGCGTGCACCTTTCCGTATTGTAATGCGGGTGTGAAACCACTTGAATATACGGACCTTCGTGTATCAACAACGTATAATTACTGTCAGATTTCTTCTCTCCCGTATGGGATTAAGTGAACAGTTTATTTACTTAGATATCGCTGAGGTGTCATGACAATATCCACGTTGTTAGGGTGTTCAGAAGCAAGACCAGGCATTCTATTCAAATCTCCGTCCTACCAAACACCCTCTTGAAAAGATATAAACGTTATTTACAGCCCCGGGCCGATACCTTGGATCCTTATCATTGCAGTGAACTAGATAAATTGTCCCTGTGTGAAGTCTTATCTGTGAACAATAAACTCGAATCCTGTAGTACCAATATCTGTCATCTTGCTTATTCTTCTCGTTTCCTTGGAGGTCAAGAAATGTAAATTTGAAGGATTTGTGTGAGCAATGAGTGCAAATCTCTCACAAGTCCCTGGCGGTTTGGTGACGCCAACTATCATCTAGATGCTTCTGTTACTGAGTGAATGTTTTAATATTTCATTTGCTACTTGGTCTTTTTGTCCACTTGTACCAGCAAGGAGAGCTGAAATGGTTTGACTGGGGCCAGGTGTGTTGCGTTCATCGTTGTAAGCCCGTGTTGTTGCTGTAGGATTTATGTGACGTCATGTATGCCCCGAGATCTCATATTATACGTGAGCAGTGATGGCTGATTGTTTTTCATTTTCATAATATAGTCGAATATAGTTCTGCCTTGCTGTGTATTCAGCACACGTAATAGATTTCAACATATCTTCTAATTTCTCATTTTTAATGTGATCTCACCTGGGGACACCAAAGACTTCTTATGCATAATTTCACACGTAATTTTCCTCCCATGTGACTTGGGCGAGGACCAAGTTTGACATTAGTAGCTTGGTAAAATTTTATTGTTTATCAGTTGTTGCTTTGTTGCCAAATCGATGTTCGGATGTTTAAGTAGTGGTGACAGAGGATATGCCACTGCAACGCTTCTGTTTGTACATTCAGTTTAAATTTCTCTATCAGATATTTACACTCCTTGGTTCTGTAAGTTCGACATTGTTTACATCTGTGTTGAGTGCATCAGGTGTTCTGCTAATCTTACTAGTTTCCGTATTTAATGTGCTAATCTTTCACAAGCTCTACCAAGTGCATGCCTATAATTGTGCATGTCTATAATTGTGCATCCCTTTCTTCGTCCTTGTGGTATATTAGACTTTGGTACTCAGCAAAGAGTAGTTCATGTATTGAACTGGGCACTTCACCTCCTCTGTAAATTTCAACTTTTGGTGTTGCTATTTTGCTGGTTTTTGTTGCTATTTTGCTTCTTTCTGTTGCTATTTTGCTTCTTTCTGTTGCTATTTTGCAGGTTTCTGTTGTAAATGTAAATGTTGAACAGTAATGGTGAGAACACAATTACCTGTCGCACTCCAGTGGTTGTTTCTAAAGCATCAGTTGTTATTATTACATTAGTGTCTGTATGGTACATCGCTCTCTATAATCTTCTAATATTGCCCAAAGTTGAAACCCTATCTACTTTATCAAAAGGTGTTTCCTCATGTATGAATGTTATGTTTAGTATATATTATTTTGCTATTTTGCTTAATTGTTTGAAGATTGTACATTTAGCTCCCATTAGTAATCCAAATTAGCCTTTGATAAGTTGTTGTTCCACAGTTGCTCTTATTGTTTTAATTAAGTATTTGCGTATATGTTTTGGCTGAATGACTTAGTAGCGATATGCAAATGTGTGTATTGCAGTTTCTTTTTTTCTTTCAAATTGGTTTTTTGTGTGGCATGTTGCTAATCCCCGGATACTTTTCTTATTTTTAAATGCTCTTGTAAAGATTCTTATCAACCACTTCATTCCTATCACAATACAAGCTGAAATGTCTGCAATTGTTATTCCGTCCATACCAAGTGACGTATTTCTAGGACTGCTCTTTTCTTGAATCAATTCATCTAGTTTGAAATTATCTTAATTTCTTAGAATATACCGTATATTAATTGTCCCTGAGTGTCTATTGGGTTAAGAGGTTCTTGGAAGTATTCTTTCCATAGTTGCCTTCTTATGTGTTTGTTAAATATAGGTGATTCATTTTTGTCATTAATTGTTGAGGTAGTAGAGACGCTGTCATCTCCTAACCACATTGCTTTAATACTTTGATTTTTAAAAATCTGCATGGTGAATTTAGCATATGGAGATTACTTGATTTCCATATTTATTCTATGATTCTTCTTTTGATTACTCGTTTAATATTTAATCTTGTTATTGGTCGAAGAGGCAGCTGGGAAAGAGCTGACATCAGCCAGCGACTCATAACTGGCTGCTTGCACCAGTGTCAGCAAACCAGAGTTGACCGAGACACCACCCCCCCCCCCCTCCCCGTTACGACCCTGGAAACAGGCTGCACTAGTCACGAGTGTGGCCTGCTTAAGGGATAGAGATTGTAGAGTGAAGGCATACCTGGTTCGCTAAAACAGCCAGCTGAAATCGGATGTGTCGGTACGAAAGTCGCAGCTATCGCAGTCTTGCTGTAAAACCGACACAGCGTCCTTTTCAGGACAAACGCTGAAGAAGAAGAAGAAGAAGAAGAAGAAGAACAGAAGAAGAAGAAGAAGAAGAAGAAGAAGAATCGGAAAAGTAATATTATTTTTTTGCTTTTTGGACGTAAGTCTGGACATGTAGATTTTCTTTTTGACCTATATTGTATCTTCAGTTTCTGCATTCTCCCTGCTGTTAATATTATTTGTGTGTATGTGCGCATTGTCTTCTCTAGTTCTTTGTTCAGTATTTCTTGATTAGTGTGTCCATCATATCTGTATTAAGGATTGTTCATTCAATGTGTGTCTTCGGTTTCTCTGTTTAATGTCTGTAAAAATCGGTATTGTTTCCTGACATATGTTATTTCTAATAGTAATAATATTTCTTGTATTTTAAAAAAAAATGATGTGCAACGATTGTTGGCTGTAGTCT
The DNA here is from genome assembly GCA_036924085.1 of Ariolimax columbianus. Lineage (NCBI taxonomy): Eukaryota > Metazoa > Mollusca > Gastropoda > Stylommatophora > Arionidae > Ariolimax > Ariolimax columbianus. The sequence continues at coordinate 141,378,382 of JAVGWX010000003.1, forward strand.
TTTTTTCTGTGCTGTTGTTTGCGTCTACTGGTCAATGGTCAGCTTCTATACACTCGTGGGGAATAATCTAGTCTGTTATATTTATACTTTGTCTTGTCAATATGTAACAAGGTGTGATGTTGTATCCGAGTTATTTCCCCTGTACCACGTTTTGATATGACTTTCAGTGTTGACATGAGATCTGTGGAATTGTTACACTACGAACTTTATCAGGTCTTTCAGTGTTGACATGAGATCTGTGGACTTGTTACACTACGAACTTTATCAGGTCTTTCAGTGTTGACATGAGATCTGTGGAATTGTTACACTACGAACTTTATCAGGTCTTTCAGTGTTGACATGAGATCTGTGGAATTGTTACACTACGAACTTTATCAGGTCTTTCAGTGTTGACATGAGATCTGTGGAATTGTTACACTACGAACTTTATCAGGTCTTTCAGTGTTGACATGAGATCTGTGGACTTGTTACACTACGAACTTTATCAGGTCTTTCAGTGTTGACATGAGATCTGTGGAATTGTTACACTACGAACTTTATCAGGTCTTTCAGTGTTGACATGAGATATGTGGACTTGTTACACTACGAACTTTATCAGGTCTTTCAGTGTTGACATGAGATCTGTGGAATTGTTACACTACGAACTTTATCAGGTCTTTCAGTGTTGACATGAGATCTGTGGAATTGTTACACTTCGAACTTTATCAGGTCTTTCAGTGTTGACATGAGATCTGTGGAATTGTTACACTACGAACTTTATCAGGTCTTTCAGTGTTGACATGAGATATGTGGAATTGTTACACTACGAACTTTATCAGGTCTTTCAGTGTTGACATGAGATCTGTGGACTTGTTACACTACGAACTTTATCAGGTCTTCTCCACTGCCATTTCGATTTAATGAGGTCGCACTCAACTTTCATAAGCAGCAGTCATGTGATGATCATTGTCTCCAGTTCTGCGACTAGAATGTCCATTTACGACCAAACTACCCTCATTGACCCTATTGATAACATCTGAATAATACTCAAAGAATTCCCGCATGTGTTCCTCATTACTGATGTCAGTGCATGGGACATAGATCTAGATCATTGTTGGTGTTCTCACTATCACCGTTTGTAAGATCAGAAACGATGACATCAGGATACTGGTGGGAACAGCGCTAGTATTAGACTACATCAAAATACAACAAATAAAATGGTTTGGCCACGTAACAAGGCTACCACCACACAGGAAACCACACCCCCCCCCCCCCCCCCAATCTCAGCAAGCAATGATATTTAAATACAACGGATCGGTCAAGGCCGATCACGAAAAATGTGGCTTACGGAAATATCTGACGCGACGAATGTCATTATTCATGAGGCACACAGTCCGACTCGTTCTAACATTTCTTCAAGACTTGACCCTGAAGGGCAAAACAAGATAAGCGAAGAGATGAAGTCTGCGTGTTGGTGTTTCCCCGTTGTGTCTCTAGAATAAACTCTGGATATACAAACAGACCTACAACATGTTTGTATCTTTCCTTTATGTCAACATCTACATCGCGTCCTATCGGCACATACTTGTCATGGCTCCTTCCGTTATGTCTACATCCCTTCCTATCAGCACATAACTGTCATGGCTCGTTCCTTTATGTCTACATCCCTTCCTATCGGCACATAACTGTCATGGCTCCTTCCTTGATGTCTACATCCCTTCCTATCAGCACATAGTTGGCATGGCTATTACCTTGATGTCCTGTCCTTCGATTCATGTTTCTGCTAGTTCTATCTCGCGGCTTTCCCCCTACATTCTGTCAGTTCTGACGCCTAGTTCACTAATGTTTAATGTTTTACTCGTGTGCCTATCAATCTATGGCACGTATGTACCCAATTGAGCGTAGGCCCTCGACAAACACACGTCAAGTCTTCCTGTACTCCACGAACACCTGTGCCTGACCAGCTTCCGTCATGTTTACGGCCATTTCCTGTCTCCGAGTATAACTGTGTCGCCCTCTTCTATTCCGTAGCGTTGTCCGTTTCCAGTCCGTATTATGTTTAAATCAGCCAGTTCAAATTCATTTACCAACGTGTTGGCAATAGTTCCCTGCTTGTCGGCTTACTAGACCAGTCACAATAGTGGCAGTGTTCCATTCACCAATAACTTTTCTGGATAATTCCTTACTTCGTCTGGTTTCCAAACCTCTTACGAGATGTGTATCGTTGGGATTCAAATCTCTATTACATTTAATTTCGAGGTAGACTAACACATCCTACGAATGCTGGCTTTTATTCACCACGTAGGGCAACACTGTAACTTGACCTAACTTATTTATAGTGGTTTAGAAGACACTACAGAGTATATATAACAACCAGTTGACTTCCCTCTACCTAAACTAAACATAACCATGTGCCTACTAGCTATTTTTGAATGACCCTGCCTCCACTTTATCCTGTAGCAATGCATAGTAATGATTGTAAGCATTTATCACTCTCTGGTTAAACAAAAGTTTCCTAATATCTAATCTGAACATGTCTCTAAATAATTTGAAGCTGTGCCCTGTTGTTCTTGTAGCCGGTTGTTCTTCGAAAATTTGCAATATTGTACTTTGTCTGTACTGGGCAGACAAAACGTGGATGTCTTTCCTCCGAACCCTTGCTTTCCACAGATGTCCATATAGTTACTGACTTTTCTGTTTAACGATGACCTCCGGAAGTTGTCGGAGAGCGCAATGTCTTCTGGAATCAATAGCCAAATGACGAACTAAGCGGCTCGGCATTGCTCGTCATAAGAAGTTACATGACGACCGAAGCAAAGATTGTTGGCTTTCTCGCAGCGAAGATTGTTCTTGAAGGGGTCTTTGGTATCTATCAGATTCAGTCTAAATGCTTCACGCTATTTTGAATTCGTCATTTTCAACGAACAAAAGAATGTCATCTGCCAAATCTGGTTGCATTTAACCGAACACTTCACATTTGTACTTTGCACCAATCAAAAGTAGCTCATTTCCCGGTCCCAAACTTTCAGATTAGGTTATCACTTGGTTTTGTTGACACTGATCCCAAACTTTCAGATTAGGTTATCACTTGGTTTTGTTGACACTGATCCCAAACTTTCAGATTAGGTCATCACTTGGTTTTGTTCACATACACAAATTAGGGATGAACTTTCACATTTCACCTTTTGTGTTCAGAGTAGACCGGGTTATCTAGCAAAAGACTATACCAATGTCTACAGTAAGGGCAAATATAAACACTGTGTACTCAGGGAGACCTACCAAAATTGTTGCAAAATTACATATTGCTTGCTTCAATTATTTGCATTTAATCACATGGACGTGGACACTGTGTTTGTTTCGTAAAGCTCCATCAGTTTTAGAAAACCATTTTTTTTAAAGATACGTCTAGTAAAGTTTTCAGACAAAAACAGCTAAGCGCTTGTTTGAATCGCAGGCACTGTCTACGTTATCAGCGCGCTGACTCCTTTATTGCCACGTTCGATAAATGGTTAATCGATAATGACAACCCAGACTCGATGATTAGGAACCACATATAGCTGAGCTAACGGGCTGGTTTTCCTACCCCTTCACCCGCTGTTTATCTACCGTTTTCTAAAGAATCATTTTGTTGAGACACTTGGGTCGAACTTTGTGTCAAGTGTTTATCAGATAAACGCTTGTCTAAATGCCACTTGAGCAAACGCTCGTTTAGTTATCACAGCTCTCATCTCGTTCTAAGAACTAACCAAAGCCCAAAATCGATTCAGCATCATAATGAACAGGGAATATTACCCCGACCTGCTATTGACTGACAGATATTATCCCTGGGAGACAAGCTGTCGCGTGTTGTTATATCCTGTACGGTGTAAATGCAAATTTGACATCAGTATTAGGCAGCAGGTAAGACCGCGGCCATTAACAGAATCCAGCAGACACTGGCGTTCTGTAGAATGTAGAAAGTGTAGACCAGAGCTTTACGTTTCTCCGCGTCTCTTTGCTGTGTCAGTCTGAAAGTTGTTACAATAATAACAACAGAACACAATGAGGTGGACTTGTAATAACTTCGATATTGTCTTCCTTAGTTCACTGTTTACAATTTGTTTTGTTATTTTCTAATTACATTTATTACGAATGGACTGTTTTAGTATTACAATATTATATTAGTAGCCTTTTAGTCAAGAGACACATCTTGTTATATTAGAGAACTGTTATAGTCAAGGGACACATCTTGTTATATTAGTGGACTGTTATAGTCAAGGGACACATCTTGTCATATTAGTGAACTGTTATAGTCAAGGGACACATCTTGTCATATTAGTGAACTGTTGTAGTCAAGGGACACATCTTGTCATATTAGTGAACTGTTATAATCAAGGGACACATCATGTCATATTAGTGAACTGTTATAATCAAGGGACACATCTTGTCATATTAGTGAACTGTTGTAGTCAAGGGACACATCTTGTCATATTAGTGAACTGTTATAATCAAGGAACAAATCTTGTTATATTAGTTAACTGTTATAGTCAAGGGACACATCATGTCATATTAGTTAACTGTTATAATCAAGGGACACATCATGTCATATTAGTGAACTGTTATAATCAAGGGACACATCATGTCATATTAGTGAACTGTTATAATCAAGGGACACATCTTGTTATATTAGTTAACTGTTATAGTCAAGGGACACATCATGTCATATTAGTTAACTGTTATAATCAAGGGACACATCATGTCATATTAGTTAACTGTTATAATCAAGGGACACATCTTGTTATATTAGTGAACTGTTATAGTCAAGGGACACATCTTGTCATATTAGTGAACTGTTATAGTCAAGGGACACATCTTGTCATATTAGTGAACTGTTGTAGTCAAGGGACACATCTTGTCATATTAGTGAACTGTTATAATCAAGGGACACATCATGTCATATTAGTGAACTGTTATAATCAAGGGACACATCTTGTTATATTAGTGAACTGTTATAGTCAAGGGACACATCTTGTTATATTAGTGAACTGTTATAATCAAGGAACACATCTTGTCATATTAGTTAACTGTTATAGTCAAGGGACACATCTTGTTATATTAGTGAACTGTTATAGTCAAGGAACACATCTTGTTATATTAGTGAACTGTTATAGTCAAGGGACACATCTTGTTATATTAGTGAACTGTTATAGTCAAGGGACACATCTTGTTATATTAGTGAACTGTTATAGTCAAGGGACACATCTTGTCATATTAGTGAACTGTTATAGTCAAGGGACACATCTTGTCATATTAGTTAACTGTTATAGTCAAGGGACACATCTTGTTATATTAGTGAACTGTTATAGTCAAGGAACACATCTTGTTATATTAGTGAACTGTTGTAGTCAAGGGACACATCTTGTCATATTAGTGAACTGTTATAGTCAAGGGACACATCTTGTCATATTAGTGAACTGTTATAGCCAAGGGACACATCTTGTCATATTAGTGAACTGTTATAATCAAGGGACACATCTTGTTATATTAGTGAACTGTTATAGTCAAGGGACACATCTTGTCATATTAGTTAACTGTTATAGTCAAGGGACACATCTTGTCATATTAGTGAACTGTTATAATCAAGGAACAAATCTTGTTATATTAGTGAACTGTTATAGTCAAGGGACACATCTTGTTATATTAGTGAACTGTTATAGTCAAGGGACACATCTTGTTATATTAGTGAACTGTTATAGTCAAGGGACACATCTTGTTATATTAGTTAACTGTTATAGTCAAGGGACACATCTTGTTATATTAGTGAACTGTTATAGTCAAGGGACAAATCTTGTCATATTAGTTAACTGTTATAATCAAGGGACACATCTTGTTATATTAGTGAACTGTTATAGTCAAGGGACACATCTTGTCATATTAGTGAACTGTTATAATCAAGGGACACATCTTGTTATATTAGTGAACTGTTATAATCAAGGGACACATCTTGTTATATTAGTGAACTGTTATAATCAAGGGACACATCTTGTTATATTAGTGAACTGTTATAGTCAAGGGACACATCTTGTTATATTAGTTAACTGTTATAGTCAAGGGACACATCTTGTCATATTAGTGAACTGTTATAGTCAAGGGACACATCTTGTTATATTAGTTAACTGTTATAGTCAAGGGACACATCTTGTTATATTAGTTAACTGTTATAGTCAAGGGACACATCTTGTTATATTAGTTAACTGTTATAGTCAAGGGACACATCTTGTTATATTAGTTAACTGTTATAGTCAAGGGACACATCTTGTTATATTAGTTAACTGTTATAGTCAAGGGACACATCATGTTATATTAGTTAACTGTTATAGTCAAGGGACACATCTTGTCATATTAGTGAACTGTTATAGTCAAGGGACACATCTTGTCATATTAGTGAACTGTTATAGTCAAGGGACACATCTTGTCATATTAGTGAACTGTTATAGTCAAGGGACACATCTTGTTATATTAGTGAACTGTTATAGTCAAGGGACACATCTTGTCATATTAGTGAACTGTTATAGTCAAGGAACAAATCTTGTTATATTAGTGAACTGTTATAGTCAAGGGACACATCATGTTATATTAGTGAACTGTTTCCCGAAAATATTAATTCAACTTTTGGCTCCAAGTGGCCAATACAACAGCTGGCCCCACACAGGAAGCATGTATCTAATAACTTTCTGTGGTTCAATGGTTGTATATAAGGCTGATAGCCCCACACGCACACCTCTTTTCAGTCACCATTTACGACCTGTTGGGATGGTTAGAGTGATATCTTGTCAACCCAGTACCACACTCGACTGTTCCTGAAAATGCACTACGCATATCTACGTTGTCTCTAGAATTTCCATCTCCAATAATTGTTGAGTGATTGTCTTGTTTAACTGAGATTATTTTTATTGTTGGCCTTTTCATACTAAGGGACATCTGTTCATGAAGGTCTGTATGTATTCTCTGTAGAATGTGATAATCTGAGGTCGTAAACTATCATATTTTTTCATTACTTATTCTTATTTTCAAGCTACAAATTGAACTGAGAATGCAAATCTGTATATTTTCCTTTCTTTCCTGAAGGCTTTGTAATATCATCTTTGCCAGTGTTACTGACAATATAAATTGGATGACACCACACTCTTTTCATCCAACCATCTTTGTTTCCACTATTTATTGTCCTTACCTTAGCTTTGTTTGGCATGGGCCTGTTCATGCTGCAGGACTACAAGGCCACGAGGTCAGAGCAGATGCTGCAGGATTACAAGGCCACGAGGTCAGAGCAGATGCTGCAGGACTACAAGGTCACGAGGTCAGAGCAGATGTTGCAGGACTACAAGGCCACGAGGTCAGAGCAGATGTTGCAGGACTACAAGGCCACGAGGTCAGAGCAGATGTTGTAGGACTTCAAGGCCACGGGGTCAGAGCAGATGTTGCAGGACTACAAGGCCACGAGGTCAGAGCAGATGCTGCAGGACTACAAGGCCACGAGGTCAGAGCAGATGTTGCAGGACTACAAGGCCACGAGGTCAGAGCAGATGTTGCAGGACTACAAGGCCACGAGGTCAGAGCAGATGTTGCAGGACTACAAGGCCACGAGGTCAGAGCAGATGTTGCAAGACTACAAGGTCAGAGCAGATGCTGCAGGACTACAAGGCCACGAGGTCAGAGCAGATGTGAGATTAACTACGTCATTACTATATGACATCCATGACAGATGCATATTTTCCTGATATTCTTCTGATGAATTGGTGTGGCATATATGTAGTGAATGGAAAATTTAATTTCATAGCATCAAATGGGGATTGCATATAGTTCAATAGATATCTTGATCTTGAGCAACTTTCTATCTTTGGTTGCTTGTGTAATGATCTATTGGGTTAGAGCTATCTTTGGTTGCTTGTGTGATGATATCTTATTGGGTTAGAGCTATCTTTGGTTGCTTGTGTGATGATCTATTGGGTTAGAGCTATCTTTGGTTGCTTGTGTGATGATATCTTATTGGGTTAGAGCTATCTTTGGTTGCTTGTGTGATGATCTATTGGGTTAGAGCTATCTTTGGTTGCTTGTGTGATGATCTATTGGGTTAGAGCTATCTTTGGTTGCTTGTGTGATGATCTCTTATTGGGTTAGAGCTATCTTTGGTTGCTTGTGTGATGATCTATTGGGTTAGAGCTATCTTTGGTTGCTTGTGTGATGATCTATTGGGTTAGAGCTATCTTTGGTTGCTTGTGTGATGATCTCTTATTGGGTTAGAGCTATCTTTGGATGCTTGTGTGATGATCTCTTATTGGGTTAGAGCTATCTTTGGTTGCTTGTGTGATGATCTCTTATTGGGTTAGAGCTATCTTTGGTTGCTTGTGTGATGATCTCTTATTGGGTTAGAGCTATCTTTGGTTGCTTGTGTGATGATCTCTTATTGGGTTAGAGCTATCTTTGGTTGCTTGTGTGATGATCTCTTATTGGGTTAGAGCTATCTTTGGTTGCTTGTGTGATGATCTCTTATTTGGTTAGAGCTATCTTTGGTTGCTTGTGTGATGATCTCTTATTGGGTTAGAGCTATCTTTGGTTGCTTGTGTGATGATCTCTTATTGGGTTAGAGCTATCTTTGGTTGCTTGTGTGATATCTCTTATTGGGTTAGAGCTATCTTTGGTTGCTTGTGTGATGATCTCTTATTGGGTTAGAGCTATCTTTGGTTGCTTGTGTGATGATCTCTTATTGGGTTAGAGCTATCTTTGGTTGCTTGTGTGATGATCTATTGGGTTAGAGCTATCTTTAGTTGCTTGTGTGATATCTTATTGGGTTAGAGCTATCTTTGGTTGCTTGTGTGATGATATCTTATTGGGTTAGAGCTATCTTTGGTTGCTTGTGTGATGATCTATTGGGTTAGAGCTATCTTTGGTTGCTTGTGTGATGATCTCTTATTGAGTTAGAGCTATCTTTGGTTGCTTGTGTGATGATCTCTTATTGAGTTAGAGCTATCTTTGGTTGCTTGTGTGATGATCTCTTATTGAGTTAGAGCTATCTTTGGTTGCTTGTGTGATGATCTATTAGGTTAGAGCTATCTTTAATTGCTTGTGTGATGATCTATTGGGTTAGAGCTATCTTTGGTTGCTTGTGTGATGATCTATTAGGTTAGAGCTATCTTTGGTTGTTTGTGTGATGATCTATTGGGTTAGAGCTATCTTTGGTTGCTTGTGTGATGATCTATTAGGTTAGAGCTATCTTTGGTTGTTTGTGTGATGATCTATTGGGTTCGAGCTATCTTTAGTTGCTTGTGTGATGATCTATTGGGTTAGAGCTATCTTTAGTTGCTTGTGTGATGATCTATTGGGTTAGAGTTATCTTTGGTTGCTTGTGTGATCTCTTATTGGGTTGAGATATCTTTGGTTGCTTGTGTGATCTCCTATTGGGTTAGAGCTAACTTTGGTTTTCTTGTGTGATGATCTCTTATTGGGTTAGAGCTATCTTTGGTTGCTTGTGTGATCTCTTATTGGGTTGAGCTATCTTTGGTTGCTTGTGTGATCTCCTATTGGGTTAGAGCTAACTTTGGTTGCTTGTGTGATGATCTCTTATTGGGTTAGAGCTATCTTTGGTTGCTTGTGTGATGATATCTTATTGGGTTAGAGCTATCTTTGGTTGCTTGTGTGATGATCTATTGGGTTAGAGCTATCTTTGGTTGCTTGTGTGATGATCTATTGGGTTAGAGCTATCTTTGGTTGCTTGTGTGATGATCTCTTATTGGGTTAGAGCTATCTTTGGTTGCTTGTGTGATGATCTATTGGGTTAGAGCTATCTTTGGTTGCTTGTGTGATGATCTATTGGGTTAGAGCTATCTTTGGTTGCTTGTGTGATGATCTCTTATTGGGTTAGAGCTATCTTTGGATGCTTGTGTGATGATCTCTTATTGGGTTAGAGCTATCTTTGGTTGCTTGTGTGATGATCTCTTATTGGGTTAGAGCTATCTTTGGTTGCTTGTGTGATGATCTCTTATTGGGTTAGAGCTATCTTTGGTTGCTTGTGTGATGATCTCTTATTTGGTTAGAGCTATCTTTGGTTGCTTGTGTGATGATCTCTTATTGGGTTAGAGCTATCTTTGGTTGCTTGTGTGATGATCTCTTATTGGGTTAGAGCTATCTTTGGTTGCTTGTGTGATGATCTCTTATTGGGTTAGAGCTATCTTTGGTTGCTTGTGTGATGATCTCTTATTGGGTTAGAGCTATCTTTGGTTGCTTGTGTGATGATCTCTTATTGGGTTAGAGCTATCTTTGGTTGCTTGTGTGATGATCTATTGGGTTAGAGCTATCTTTAGTTGCTTGTGTGATATCTTATTGGGTTAGAGCTATCTTTGGTTGCTTGTGTGATGATATCTTATTGGGTTAGAGCTATCTTTGGTTGCTTGTGTGATGATCTATTGGGTTAGAGCTATCTTTGGTTGCTTGTGTGATGATCTCTTATTGAGTTAGAGCTATCTTTGGTTGCTTGTGTGATGATCTCTTATTGAGTTAGAGCTATCTTTGGTTGCTTGTGTGATGATCTCTTATTGAGTTAGAGCTATCTTTGGTTGCTTGTGTGATGATCTCTTATTGAGTTAGAGCTATCTTTGGTTGCTTGTGTGATGATCTATTAGGTTAGAGCTATCTTTAATTGCTTGTGTGATGATCTATTGGGTTAGAGCTATCTTTGGTTGCTTGTGTGATGATCTATTAGGTTAGAGCTATCTTTGGTTGTTTGTGTGATGATCTATTGGGTTAGAGCTATCTTTGGTTGCTTGTGTGATGATCTATTAGGTTAGAGCTATCTTTGGTTGTTTGTGTGATGATCTATTGGGTTCGAGCTATCTTTAGTTGCTTGTGTGATGATCTATTGGGTTAGAGCTATCTTTAGTTGCTTGTGTGATGATCTATTGGGTTAGAGTTATCTTTGGTTGCTTGTGTGATCTCTTATTGGGTTGAGATATCTTTTGTTGCTTGTGTGATCTCCTATTGGGTTAGAGCTAACTTTGGTTTTCTTGTGTGATGATCTCTTATTGGGTTAGAGCTATCTTTGGTTGCTTGTGTGATCTCTTATTGGGTTGAGCTATCTTTGGTTGCTTGTGTGATCTCCTATTGGGTTAGAGCTAACTTTGGTTGCTTGTGTGATGATCTCTTATTGGGTTAGAGCTATCTTTAACTTAACATCTTTATACTGGTTTAAAAGAATGTAGAGTCTGTATACAACCAGTTTCTTTTACATTCACTTGATTTAAAAATATCTGTGCATCATGTGTATTCTTGAGTGCATTAATTGACCCTGCCTCCACTATTTCCTGTGGCAATGGTTTCCAAGCATTTAGCATTCCCTGACTAAAAACATATTTCCTGGCATCTACTCCGAACCTTCCTTTAATTAATTCATGGCTGTGCCATATTGTTCTTGTAGGTGGCTGTATTTTGAAGAAGAAAAAAACCTTGTTATAATCTAATTTATCCTTTCCGTTCATTTTTGTAAATCTGTTTTAAATCGAATTCTTCTCTTTTGTAGACACTAAATGCCATTTTTTGTGTGTCTTTCCTCATAACAATAATTCTCGAATCCCACTATTAGTTTTGTCTCTTTCTTTGTATCCTTTCCAGCATGTTTATATCCCCACTATCTAAGAACTCTACTCAGTACTCCATTCTTGGTACAACTAATACTTATACAGAGAGCACAGACAATATTTACATCTTAAGACATATGACATAATGTGTGGCAGAGCTACTTGTATGCAAGGTCAAAGTGGGCATTGTTTCAAGGTTATCCTCCATGATAAAAGAGTTGACATAGTTCATTCTAGACACCATTCATTGAGAAAGGTTGATCTAAGGACACTATTAATTGAGAAAGGTTGATATAAGGACACCATTAATTGAGAACAGTTGATATAAGGACACCATTAATTGAGAAAGGTTGATATAAGGACACCATTAATTGAGAAAGGTTGATATAAGGACACCATTAATTGAGAAAGGTGGATCTATTGATACCATTCATTGAGATACGATCTAAGGAGACCACTGAGATAGGTTGATCTAGAGAACATTGAGATAGGTTGATCTAAGGAGACCACTGAGATAGGTTGATCTAGAGAACATTGAGATAGGTTGATCTAAGGAGACCACTGAGATAGGTTGATCTAGAGAACATTGAGATAGGTTGATCTAAGGAGAACATAGAGATAGGTTGATCTAGAGACCACTGAGATAGGTTGATCTAGAGACCATTGAGATAGGTTGATCTAAGGAGAACACTGAGATAGGTTGATCTAGAGAACATTGAGATAGGTTGATCTAAGGAGAACATAGAGATAGGTTGATCTAGAGACCACTGAGATAGGTTGATCTAAGGAGAACATTGAGATAGGTTGATCTAGAGAACATAGAGATAGGTTGATCTAAGGAGAACATAGAGATAGGTTGATCTAGAGAACATAGAGATAGGTTGATCTAAGGAGAACATAGAGATAGGTTGATCTAGAGACCATTGAGATAGGTTGATCTAAGGAGAACATAGAGATAGGTTGATCTAGAGAACATAGAGATAGGTTGATCTAAGGAGAACATAGAGATAGGTTGATCTAGAGACCACTGAGATAGGTTGATCTAGAGAACATTGAGATAGGTTGATCTAAGGAGAACATAGAGATAGGTTGATCTAAGGAGAACATAGAGATAGGTTGATCTAGAGACCACTGAGATAGGTTGATCTAGAGAACATTGAGATAGGTTGATCTAAGGAGAACATAGAGATAGGTTGATCTAGAGACCACTGAGATAGGTTGATCTAAGGAGAACATAGAGATAGGTTGATCTAGAGACCATTGAGATAGGTTGATCTAGAGAACATAGAGATAGGTTGATCTAAGGAGAACATTGAGATAGGTTGATCTAGAGACCACTGAGATAGGTTGATCTAGAGACCACTGAGATAGGTTGATCTAAGGAGAACATTGAGATAGGTTGATCTAGAGAACATAAAGATAGGTTGATCTAGAGAACATAGAGAGAGGTTGATCTAAGGAGAACATTGAGATAGGTTGATCTAGAGACCACTGAGATAGGTTGATCTAGAGACCATTGAGATAGGTTGATCTAGAGACCACTGAGATAGGTTGATCTAAGGAGAACATTGAGATAGGTTGATCTAGAGAACATAGAGATAGGTTGATCTAGAGAACATAGAGATAGGTTGATCTAAGGAGAACATAGAGATAGGTTGATCTACAGACCATTGAGACCATTCGCTGAGGAACAACAATTCATCAACAGCTCTGGCATCTCATGACACATACAACAAGCACAAGACAAACATTGTAAAGCACAAACTAAAAATAGAATGTTACGGTTGATCATTTATTGAAAGCAGTGATACCCTTGTGCACACATGGAGTTTAGAGATGACACTGACAATCTGAGACAACACTGGTCATTACTTGTGGTGTCACATATGTGCAACGGCAGCCAAGGTCATCATATTATGTCATTACAAGACAGGCCATTATGTACATACTGTCAGCAAATGAACGTTTCAAATATTCCTGGAGTATGTTATACATGCTCACCACAGGAAAGGTCATATGCAAATGTCTTCATCATCGCGCACAAACATTTTAAAATATACACTTTTCTGTGGTCACATTGAGGGTACTCAGCCCTGGCACTAAAAAGAAGAATTAGCCATAGGAAACTCCTGCGGTAAATGAGTCCAGCAATGATATCCAAGCATGGACTAAGCCACGAAACAAATAAACAGAAATGAATCAAGATGACCAGTTTATCACATCATGCAGTTTCTGCGTCTGATAACTTTCTTCAGTGAATCACAAACAATAATCCAAAATGAGAACACAAGATTTGTATAATTTCTCTGAACTACACCTGGCAGTCTTGAATTGAGAATCAACACAATTATCCAGATATTTGAATGTGAACAATTGTCATCAAGTACAGAATACTCCCCAACTATTTATGAATACTTCTTGTTGTTACTATTATACTGCAACATTTCAGTTTGATAGAATCTCCATAAAAATTCAAATGTGATAATGTGTCCATAAATCACGAGTGATGGCAGTAATCCATATCAGGAAGTGTATTCAAGTCTTAATTCACAAATATGAAGAGGTTGGTTCATGTCCTGTTTCACATACTGGTAGGACTAATGCACACAACACACCAAAGTACACCGCTGTAAAACAGCATCATAAATTCAAACTTGTGCATTCCAAGTCTAGAGATACTCTCAACACAACCAACATCACTGCTTAATTTCCTCCCCTAAGTCTGCATGTCCTTTCAAGGTGATGAGACAAGCCCCAACCGGCCAGTATTTTATGCAGCCTGCTTTAACAACATTTGCCACGCTCTGACTTGGCTTATGTCAGACAAGCTGTATGCAACCAGCTCAGAAGATGACTTCGTAGACTGTGGCCTTCTTGTCTCCTGAACCAGTCACAATGTACTTGTCATCACCAGAAATATCACAACTCAGGACTGATGATGGCTCCTTGGACTAGAATAAACAGAGAACATAATGTCAACACAAGAACACGTGTAAGATATTGGAACATAATGTCAACACAAGAACACGTGTAAGATATTGGAACATAATGTCAACACAAGAACACGTGTAAGATATTGGAACATAATGTCAACACAAGAACACGTGTAAGATATTGGAACATAATGTCAACACAAGAACACGTGTAAGATATTGGAACATAATGGTCAGAGAGAGAGAGAGTGATGCACTATATAACTGATAACATTCAAATGATTAAGATGTAATTAAATAACAAATATAGAGAATAAACAGTGACCTGGAATATACTGGCTCCATATGGTGTTCGCCAGGCATTGAGCAGGTTGTCCTTCCCTGTACTGATGAACCACTCCCCGCAGTAGGCAAACTTGAGGGACAAGACACAGCTCTCATGAAGGTGAAGCTGGTACTTGTCAGGCTTGGAATGGTGAAGGACCTCAACGTTACTGCTCTCCATACTAGAAGACACAGATTACATTACTGAACAGAGCAGGTCATTGTGTGTAACACAAGCGGACAGATTAGATTACTGAACAGAGCAGGTAAAAATGTGTAACACAAGCGGACAGATTAGATTACTGAACAGAGCAGGTAAAAATGTGTAACACAAGCGGACAGATTAGATTACTGAACAGAGCAGGTAAAAATGTGTAACACAAGGCAGAGATACTTACCCAACAGCCAACCATTCACCCTTTGGACAGTAGCCTAGAGAAAATATCTGAGATGAAAAGTCATGCTGTTGTAGCTGTCGTCCCTGAAACAGAAAATGGCACATAGTGGTAGTCACATGTTGGTTAATCTATATAGGTTCTACTAGGTCAGCAGCATTCACAAACAAGGTTAGTAATAATTAAGGGTAATAACTGGAATTATCTTCTCAGTTTAATATTTTGTTCGTTCAATCAGAATTGGGTAATTAAATCTTTTGTTCATTCATTCAGAATTGGGTAACTCAATCTACTGTTCGTTAATTCAGAATTGGGCAATTCAAAATACTGTTTGTTAATTCAGAATTGGGCAATTCAAAATACTGTTGACACCATGAAAACAGCCCGTTTCCAGGGAGGGTAACTAGAAAGCTGAGATGAGGGTCTTGGCCAGTATGTTTTGCCTGACACTGACTAAAACATGTCTGATCAGTATATTTTGCCTGACCAGACATTAGTCTTCCTTCCCTATCAGAATTGGGTAATTCCATAAACTTGGGTAATTATACATCTCATGGTGCATTCAGTCACACACACATCACTATCCACTCAATTATACACCACACTGTGAATTCAATCATACACCTCACTTTCCACTCAATAACAGATATCACTATGGATTCGATCATATACCTTACAATCCAATTACTCACACACATCACTATCCACTACATCATACTGCTTGTGTGCCGTACAGCCATCTATGCCACATTCTTATGCCAGCTGTTTATGTATTGCACTCCCAACAATCCACCTCTACAAGATAGTACTGACCTCTCTGAGGTCCCAAGACCTCACTGTGTTGTCAAGTCCACCTGTCCACAGTTTTGTACCATCAGGAGATATGTCAATACAGCTGGCACCATCTGTGTGACCTTGGAATTGCCTGAGATAAGCATGAATTCAGCATGTTAGAATGAGCAGTACAACTAATTACTTTCATCAATACATACTGTCAAAGTCTGTGTAAGAAATATGCATCTTCACTTTGACTTCTTCTTCGCCCTTATAATCTTGATGTGCATCAACTAACTCTCTCTATGCAGACGTATCTTGCGCTATTTTCTCTAGTTCTTTCCAGCCTCTCCCCGTTTCTCTGGTATCTGCCTCTAGGCTGTCTTCTCTGTGTGTTCTTTTTTCTTTCCCTTGCCTCTTTTCCCCCGGGGGTTTCATGACAGAGATTGCATGATGATATATGCTTGGGGCTTTTGTAGAGTACGGCCTCCCAAGATTTCCTGTTCTAGCTGTCTTTGTCCTGTTCTCTTTAATAAGCCTTACTTTATAACCATGTCAAACTACTGCGGGTCCAGAATCTTTCTTAAGGTAATTTACTAATACATCCCTATAATCTATTAATGTAGAGTTTGCTCATCCACCAGGTTTCTGTTCCATATAAAAGGTTTGACACTACATTCATATTGAGAATCCTTAGCTTGATATGCATTTTCATTGTTTTAGAGTACCATATGGTTTTCAACATGACAAAGGCTTTTTGTATCCTAGGTTTTACATCCTCATCTGTACCACCTGTCTTGTTTATGAAGGACCACTGTAACCTTCAAAACATAACTTAACTTAACATCTTTATACTGGTTTAGAAGACCCTGCAGAGTCTGTATACAACCAGTTACATTTACATCACCTTGCTCTAAAATCTATGTGCATCCAGTTTATTCTTAAATGCATTAACTGTCCCTGCCTCCACTATCTCCCCTGGCAATGCATTCCAAGCAGACACCACTGTCTGACTAAAAAAATATTTCCTAATATCTAACCTGGACCTCTCTTTAATCAGCTTGTAGCTATGCCCTCGTGTTATTGTAGGTGGCTGTATTTTAAAAAAACTTGTTATAGTCTAATTTATCGATTCCTCTGATCATCTTATAAACCTGTATTAAGTCACCACGAATTCTTCTCTCTTCGAGACACTGTAGGCCGGTTTTTCTGAGTCGTTCCTCATAACTGTAATTCTGGAATCCCACTAAAAACATGCTGTCAAAGGCAACCAAAAGCAGTGACTAGTAACTTCAACATGCAAAACTGTACGCTGTTGAAACCGTCAACGATTCGACTGAGGGAGCCAGCTGTAGTGGTGGCCCTATTCTTCACTTAGAGCAAGAAGGTGACAAAAGATTATGAAAAAAACAATAAGCTTCATTATCAAGGTCATGCCATGTGGCATTTATAATCAATTCTCTCTACAGCCATCTGTACTTTCAGCACTTCCAAAGCTCCTTTTTGTCCTACAGTTTGTTCAATGCCACCCCCTATTATTTTGTGTGTGTCTTCAATCTCTCTTACCTTCAATCTTTCACAAAAAATGTAGCAGTGAGAGTGATCAGGTGTTACATATATCCTGAAGTATTGTATGACAAAGCTAACCAAGAAATGGACAGGTGAGTCAAGGTGGTACTGGTCATCAGAATATATCTCAGAATAGGGGCTGGATGTATAGACAGAGCAATAAACATATCTTGGACATATGACGTAAGACAATGACATCATATTTATAACCATGTTCCAGTGTATACCATAAAGCTGAATATTTTGGAGACCTTTCTTCTTCTTCTTCTGCGTTCGTTCTCAATCTCCCGCTACCAAGTCCTGAACAGGGCTTTGCAAGTAGCAGGATGTAGTCCGGAGAAAGAAATGCGTTGTCACTAGTTCACAGTTTGACTGCGATATTTACACCTTTCGGTCCGACACATCCGTCTTTGTGGCAGACGTGGAGACCTATTTGAGTCAGTCAGTCAGACGAGGAACTAGACCTGATATTATCTTGAACACACCATAAAAAACATCAAATGTGATTAATTTGTGCAAAAACAAATCACAAGTGTGTTCTGAAAAAGCAAGGACATTGATTAAATAAAACAACCAAACCAAGAAATGTGGCACCCAAAGAGATAACTTATAGCTGGATGAACTTATTGCTGGATGAACTTATAGCTGGATGAACTTATAGCTGGATGAGAACACTTACAGGAAGTGATAACAACAATATCTGAATATGATAAACATTTCCTAGAATCATTCCGCCCAATTAAGTAATGGACCTTTACAGACATGACTTAACATGATAGAAAGACAACAAAACAAAGTTGTACATGTAATTAGCTTGGAGTACCTGACTAGTGTCTGATTATGGAGGTCCCAGACTGCGATATGACCATCACTGCAGCAGCTAAAACACACTTTGGCGTCTGGACTGATTGCTAGGGCGTAGCAGGCTGGAGCACTGGAGTTCAATTCTGCCTTGATACGTGGAGTTGGCTGCGTGCAAGGGAAACAATGGTAATGGTGACTTCCAGCTACTTAAATATTCCACTTCACATATTGAACAAAACCCTACTTCACTTCCACGCTGTATTCCTGGAAACTGATTGTTGCAGCTACTTGACTAGCTTGAGGATCAACATCTCTCCATTGTGGTGAACTCACTGAGGAGCCTTGCATTGCACTACAGCATGGAGGGTTCTCTGGCCCATCTTCTTCAATCTCTACAACTAGCTACCATCGAAAATTAACGAAGAGGAGCAATTAAGTAAGCGAAGAACTCAGTATGAGTTGCTGCGAAAGAAACAAGCCATCACAAAAACTTGCCACCAATAGGATCAGTTAGATTGTTTTAGACAATTGTCATGATGTTAACATTCTCATTGGATCAGTCCACTGTTTTAGACAATTGTCATGATGTTAACATTCTCATTGGATCAGTCCACTGTTTTAGACAAATGTCATGATGTTAACATTCTCATTGGATCAGTCCACTGTTTTAGACACATGTCATGATGTTAACATTCTCATTGGATCAGTCCACTGTTTTAGACAATTGTCATGATGTTAACATTCTCATTGGATCAGTCCACTGTTTTAGACAAATGTCATGATGTTAACATTCTCATTGGATCAGTCCACTGTTTTAGACAATTGTTATAACAACTTAATGTATTTATACTGGTTTAGAAGACTCTGCATAGTCTGTATACAACCAGTTTCATTTACATTACCCTACTCTAAAAGCTATGCGCATCCAATATATTCTTAAATGCATTAATTATCCCTGCCTACACTACCTCCTGTGGCAATGCATTACAAGCATTCAACCCTCTGACTAAAAAAATATTTCCTAATATCTAATCTGGACCTTTCTTTAGTTAATTTGTAGCTATGCCCTCTTGCTCATATAGGTGGTTGTATTTTGAAAAACTTGTTATAGTCTAATTTATCGATTCCTCTGATCATCTTATAAACCTGTATTGTCACCTCAAATTCTTCTCTTTTCTAGACACTGTAGGTCGGTTTTTCAGAGTCTTTCCTCATAACTGTATCCCACTATCAGCTTTGTCGCTCTTTTTTGAATTCTTTCCAGCATGTTTATATCCCCTCTATGATAAGGACTCAACACCTGCACACAGTACTCCAATCTAGGTCTAACTAATGCTTTATACAGTTTGACTATCACTTCATTGCTCCCATGTTTGATATTTATTTTTATCATACCTAACATTGGGGGACAGCGTGGCCTAGTGGATAAGTGGCACGGCTCACAATCCGAAGGTGCTGGGTTCGATCCCCATCACAGCACCGGCCGTTACCCCGGGGAAGCAAACCCTTAGAAAATGCAGGAGGAAGCAGACCCTTACATAAAATGCATGCTGAAGTCGGATGCATTGGGCCGATAGGCGCAAAATAAAAACCACAGTGCAACGCACACTGCCTTGGGGATTAGAGAAATAAGGCGAACGCCCAAAAAAAACAAAAAAACAACCTAACATTGCATTTTTCACTGCTACCTGAACTTGCTCACTCATTTTAACTGTATGGTTTATTATAACCCATAGGTTTCCCTTTCCTTATCTATCTTTCTAATATTGTTCTCGCCCATTCTGTAATTATGTTCCATATTGGATCTACCCATGTGGATAACTGTAAATTTATCTACATTAAACTCCATTTGTCAGCTTACAGACCTTTCTTGGATTTTATCTAAATCTGACATCAATATATCGACTTCTGCTTTAGATGAGACACTACTGCACAGTTTCGTGTCATCAGTAAATTTTGTAATCATGGATCCCATATCAATGTCGAAATCGTTAATATATATATATATATATATATATATATATCAAGAACAAAATTGGTCCCAAAACCGAGTCCTGTAGCACTCCACTTTTCACTTCACACCGCTCAGAGTACTCCTCATTTATGCCCGCCCTCTGCCTTGTTCCCGTTAACCAATTTTCAATCCATTTGGCAACTTCCCCACCTATTCCATGTGATTTTAACTTTTGAAATAATCTTTTATGAAGTACTCTATCAAAGGCCTTTGCAAAATCTAAATAACATCTACTGGCTCCCCTTTATCTATCATTTTAGTAACCTCCTCCATGAATTATAATAGATTTGTTAAGCACGATCTCCCTCTAGTAAACCCATGCTGACTATTTCTGATTATTTACACAATGTTTTCTTTGATTATTGACTAACAATTTACAGACTGCTGGTTAAACTCACCAGTCTGTAATTTTCTGGGTCTGATTCTTTGCCCTTTTTGAATAAGGGGATCATTCCTGCATCTTTCCAATCCCGTGAAACAATCCCTTTTGCAAGTGATTGAGAACATAATATAGCCAACGGTTTTGCTAGTTGGTCTTTAATTTCAAACAGCTTCTGTATGAAAACCATCTTGACCTGGACATTTATCCACCTTCAACCCCTCCAATTTAAAAAAAACCATTTCCTCTGTAATCCAGATTGATCTTAATCCCGCTGTATCCATGTCTCTTTGAAAGAAATCTATAGGTTCTGGGACCTTGGAGCAGTCCTCTTTTGTGTGGACTGTGCCAAAGTAGTGATTGAGTAAATTAGCTGCCTCCCTATTCTCACATCAAGTGCCATGGTGTTAACACTCACATTGGATCAATCCATTCTTTCAGAAAAGTGTCATGATGATATGATCAGTCTATTGTTTTAGACAAGTGTCATGATGCTAACACTCCCAGCAGTAATGACAAGATGAAAACACAAATGACCTGGCTTCACCATCAGCAAGGTTTGTGTAGCACTAAATAATCCTTGCTTTATTTGCTCCAACAGGAATGATGTACTCTCACCAAAGAATGATGTACTCTCACCAAAGAATGATGTACTCTCACCAAAGAATGATGTACTCTCACCAAAGAATGATGTACTCTCACCAAAGAATGATGTACTCTCACCAAAGAATGATGTACTCCCACCAAAGAATGATGTACTCTCACCAAAGAATGATGTACTCTCACCAAAGAATGATGTACTCTCACCAAAGAATGATGTACTCTCACCAAAGAATGATGTACTCTCACCAAAGAATGATGTACTCTCACCAAAGAATGATGTACTCTCACCAAAGAATGATGTACTCCCACCAAAGAATGATGTACTCTCACCAAAGAATGATGTACTCTCACCAAAGAATGATGTACTCTCACCAAAGAATGATGTACTCTCACCAAAGAATGATGTACTCTCACCAAAGAATGATGTACTCTCACCAAAGAATGATGTACTCTCACCAAAGAATGATGTACTCTCACCAAAGAATGATGTACTCCCACCAAAGAATGATGTACTCCCACCAAAGAATGATGTACTCTCACCAAAGAATGATGTACTCTCACCAAAGAATGATGTACTCTCACCAAAGAATGATGTACTCTCACCAAAGAATGATGTACTCTCACCAAAGAATGATGTACTCTCACCAAAGAATGATGTACTCCCACCAAAGAATGATGTACTCCCACCAAAGAATGATGTACTCTCACCAAAGAATGATGTACTCCCACCAAAGAATGATGTACTCTCACCAAAGAATGATGTACTCTCACCAAAGAATGATGTACTCTCACCAAAGAATGATGTACTCTCACCAAAGAATGATGTACTCTCACCAAAGAATGATGTACTCTCACCAAAGAATGATGTACTCCCACCAAAGAATGATGTACTCTCACCAAAGAATGATGTACTCTCACCAAAGAATGATGTACTCTCACCAAAGAATGATGTACTCCCACCAAAGAATGATGTACTCTCACCAAAGAATGATGTACTCTCACCAAAGAATGATGTACTCCCACCAAAGAATGATGTACTCTCACCAAAGAATGATGTACTCTCACCAAAGAATGATGTACTCCCACCAAAGAATGATGTACTCCCACCAAAGAATGATGTACTCTCACCAAAGAATGATGTACTCTCACCAAAGAATGATGTACTCTCACCAAAGAATGATGTACTCTCACCAAAGAATGATGTACTCTCACCAAAGAATGATGTACTCTCACCAAAGAATGATGTACTCTCACCAAAGAATGATGTACTCTCACCAAAGAATGATGTACTCCCACCAAAGAATGATGTACTCCCACCAAAGAATGATGTACTCTCACCAAAGAATGATGTACTCCCACCAAAGAATGATGTACTCTCACCAAAGAATGATGTACTCCCACCAAAGAATGATGTACTCTCACCAAAGAATGATGTACTCCCACCAAAGAATGATGTACTCTCACCAAAGAATGATGTACTCCCACCAAAGAATGATGTACTCTCACCAAAGAATGATGTACTCCCACCAAAGAATGATGTACTCTCACCAAAGAATGATGTACAATCATAGTGCTAGAGTATTTTGTTTGATATATAATGTGGTACCAACCCCAAACACACCCATCCTTAGTTGTCTTCTATTTTTATTTGTTTTTGCGTTCGCCTTATTTCTCTAATCCCCAAGACGGTGTGAGTTGCACTATGTTTTTATTTTGCGCCTGTCGGCCCAGTGCATCTGACTTCCCGACTTCAGCATGCATTTTATGTAAGGGTCTGCTTCCTCCTGCATTTTCTAAGGGTTTGCTTCCCCGGGGTAACGGCCGGTGCTGTGATGGGGATCGAACCCAGCACCTTCCGGTTGTGAGCCGTGTCACTTAACCACTAGGCCACGCCTAGTATGACATTGAGACTAGTGTGTTAAAAATAAGCCAAGATCGCATTAACGCCAGTGTGGCAAATGGTGTTGGACTCATAATTTTCTTGATCAATGGCACATTAGAAGTGATGTGGTCAGCAATCACGCTAGCAGCCTTTGTATTTCCAGATTATTCTGGTACCCAATTTTTTACCCCAGGAGCTAGGGAAACTGAGACACTAGTCTGGTAATGCACGACATACTGACTAGGATGTAATGTCAGGGTCAGGCACAATATACGGACCAAGACCACAATCTTTCTTCCATGTAGCGTTCCCCGGAAGCAGACTGTTTTCAAGGCAGCCTGGCTGAATCTGTCCATACACCACAGGGCCCTGTGTAATCCACACCAGGATCTTCCAAACCACTCTAACGCAACAGCTGTGGTTTATGTCGGTGAGGTTCAGAAATGAAGGGATACACTATCAACACATTACAACCAAAACTAAAGGTTGCCACATAGAATACAGGGCAGTCATGTTCAGAGACTAGGCCTGAGCTTTTTCAGAGGTAGGTTGATCTGTTCCCTTTCTCTTCCTTAGCTAAGTCATGTACCCATTTACAGCTGGGTAGATTGGAACATGTCAAGACTGGGAAGTGAACCTTGTCTCATTGCCACATGGGACAAATGCTGTAACCACATGACCACTCAGGTGCTCCAATGACACATGTATGCTCATGAACACGATTGCCACTGGTTTACAGATACAACAGGATTTACACAATCATAAATTTATATCACTCACAGATGCTAAATCCCATACAGACAATGTGCTCGCCTCTCCACCAACAATTAATGTTCTGCCATCTTGAAGGAGCTTGATAGACCGAATATAGTTGTCTCGTTGCTGAAATAAGTGAATTTGAAATATTTAAAACATATATAACTACTTGTATAGTACTGTAGAACATGAAAATTACTTCAACAATGCATGCACATACTTTTGGCTTGCATGTCTGTGAAATTTGTATCAGCTTCATTCGCTCAGTCATGCCCGCACATAAAACTGTTTCCAATCCAATCGACTGACATACATTCTGTCATTTAGCTTGCGAAATTTCAGGTTTTGAAATAACCAAAAAGTTGACAGATAAACCAGCGCACACGCAGCTGTTGTTCATTTCCAATAGGTGAACATTTAAGAATGTGGTGAATATTTCAAGTTGTCCTTTCTGTGCAATGAAATTTGAATATCAAGACCAGAAAAAAATCTTTTTTTATTTGATACCATTGATCACCCATCTGGATTACCCATGGATATTTAACTACAGTCCGATTCAGTCTTTGACTGGGACACAGAAGAAAGGGACTGTGGTAATGGTATTGAGGGATTAAAGCAGAAATACTACTAACTTCTTAGAGTACCAAGCAATATTTTCATGCCTTGTTCCTCCTACACATTAGTGACACTTCAAACTAATATTTATTTATTTATTATGAATACTTCATGCTATAGATAGTTTGACCTTTACCACACCCACCTGCTCTGCAACTGACAAAAATTTATGTCCAGCCTAGCTGTACAGCGACGGTGCAGATAGTAGCTGGTCTGCCGCATTTAAACATCCGGGTTAATGCTAATGCTAAAGCAATGGCTGAACATATGGGTATTTGAATTTAATATAGACTTAACTTCAGTCCGCCCGAATTTCAACCAGGAAAATGGCTTGTTGAATTTTACAGTGAATTTTGAAATGATTTATTCTCTTTTTCACTTGGATTTGAAGATTATCCCTTTATTGAGGATGATGATGTTACGGTGTTGCAACGGATTGTTCTTAGATAGATCTGTTTAGTTTGTTTATGTAGATATAATTAACCCTTTGAACCCGTGATCCAGATGAACTGGTGTGGGTGTACATAGCCCGCGCCCCGAGTCACCAGTTTGCCGGTAGAGCACACGTATCTTATAAGAACGGGCATAGTATGGATAGATACAGCAGAATTTGCATACTACTTCCGGAATGTTACTTCAAAATGGTGGCGCCCATGAACTGATCACATTGCGACAAATTTTTACAATATTTTCATGATGAAAAGACATGCAGAAAAACCAGTAAATGAGCGTTCTAAAGGGCTTGCAATGGAACAAGCTCTTGAAATTGTTCTCAATGATTCGGAGGACGATGAATTAGATTTAGATAACAACTATTCTGAAACTGATATAGAAGTTGAATCAGATGATCATTTGAGTGATAACATGTGTTCATTAGACTCTGATGAAGCTACATCTTACCCTTTTCCTGATTTTTCTGGCGATCAGGCTGTTTTACAGGGGCGTGGAAGGGGGCGTCTCCCAGGTAGTGTCTCTAGTAAATTTGATGCAGGTTGGTCTCCAATAAATATATTCAGACATGTGTCTGCAGTAGACACAATATTTATGGAGCAGATAGGCCCTAAGAACATTCCAGAATCTATTAATCCAGAAAGTAAAGCCAGTGAATTTTTGGAACTTTTCCTGGATGATTTCTGGCACAATTTGTATGAGCAGACAACTCGACGCGCTGAGCAGGTGAAAAGCAAGAAACCAACTAGCTACTATGCCAACAATTTTAAAAGTGTAGTAGTGCCAGAGATGAAAGCATTCTTTGGACTGCGCCTTCAAATGGAACACAGTGTGAGTAAACCACGTTATGAGGAGTACTGCGTCTAGCTCATCTGCTAACTTCGTGTCTCATACTCCTGGTTTCCGCACTGTGATGGACCGTGATCGCTTCCTTGCTCTCTGGACTTTTCTTCATCTTGTTGATGAGGACCCGGCTTTGGATAAAGCAGATAAACTTTACAAAGTAAGGCCTATGTTGGATGTGTTGCTACAAAAATTTCGGCACTATTATTCGCCTTCACAGCACGTGAGCTTAGAAGAAGGTATGATCCCCTCAAAGAGCAGACTTGCCTTCAAACAGTATATCAAGTCAAAGCCCATAAAGTGGGGAATAAAGGCTTACATGGCTTGTGAAGCAAGCTCTGGATATATTTTGAATCTGGAAATCTACACTGGAAAAGCAGACAATATTATTCCAGATCTTGGTGTTGGTATTGTTGTTATGGACAGATTCTACAACAGTGTAACTCTCTTTGACAAGTTGTACACTGATTACGGTACACTTGCTGTAGGTACAGCAATGACAAATAGGAAATTTTATCCAAAAGTACTGGCAGGAAAGAAGAAAATGGACAGGGGTCATTCAGAATTTATTTGCCATAACAACCTTGTATGCCTTGTCTAGATGAACCAAAGACCTGTAAATTTTATGTCCAACTATCACAACCCAACAGAAATTGGAACTGTTAGAAGGAGAAGAAAGGATGGAACAGCTGTAGATGTTTCAACTCCTCAACTTTGTATTGACTATAATGCTTTCATGGGGGGCACAGATGTCAACGACCAAATTTGTCGTCTCAACAAGACACGACAGCATTATCGCTGGCCTAGGAGGCTAATTGTGAAATTCTTTATGTGGGCATGTAATAATGCCTACATACTTATGGATCATTATAGTCTCCACAATACAACAGGAAGACGCTACAGGACGTTCATGCATGAAGTTTGTTTATCCCTCATTAGGGATTATAGAACAGTGACTGCAAAACTTCCCAACTGTGTCGAGGCACAACAGAGACTACAAAATGTTGGTTTCCGTCATCCACAAATGTCTCCAAAAGCTACAGGAAATAACGTTTGTGTAGTATGCTCATTTAAATTTAACAAGCATGTCAAGGACTTCCCAAACATGGCCTACAAAGACAGACCATTCAAACAAGTCAAGACAAAATTTTGGTGTAAACATTGTGAAACTTATCTGTGCCTAAAGGATGGGTCTACATGCTGGGAGGACTGGCATAATAAGCAGGAATATTGGAGATGATCAGGTCAGTGGGTCTACAGGCTGGGAGGACTGGCATAATAAGCAGGAATATTGGAGATGATCAGATCAGTCTATTTGAGATAAAATAATTGAAACAAATCTCTTAGTTTTGTCATTGTAACTAGTTTTGTTCAGGTGTCCATTTTTTTCTTTTTTTCTTCAGCAGCACAGGAGAATGGGGTTTTACAGGCCAGGTGACCAGGGTTCAAAGGGTTAATACATTTGTAGTGGAAACTAACGGATATGCCGATCTTGTAACAATACTAACAGTGTTCTGTGGCAATTTCAAAAATTGACTGGATACCTGCCATACCTTGAAATGGGCGAGTCTAAATTAAATGTTTGTGCTGTTTTTCAACATTGTCACCTTTATTTTTTTGTATCTCAGAACATAACACACAAACAACAAGAAGTTCTTTGTTAATTTATCTTTCTACTCACAAATAAAATTATATCTATAGACAAAAAAAAAAGAGAAGAAGAAGAAGAAGGTTTCAGGGTATCAAAGTCGACAACCCTAGTAAAAAGTGACGTGAAAAATAATGCAGCTGCAGGGGAAATTGGGTCAATTTTTGTATGTGGTCTTGTAAAGGTTACTTTGTGTCTTTAGTTCTTTAGATTACAATTTTAGCTAAATTAGTTTAATATTAGTTACATTTATTTTGAATAGAAAACACAATTTGACACACACAGATTTGTGGCACTTGCTGTGGACCGAAAAGACACAAATCTGCCATATTAGGTAGGACGAGAAATGGTCAGCTGTCTCTGGAAAGTTCCTGAACTGCATATACAAAATATAGCTCTGCATACAACAACAAAGTGCTGAATCAGTTAGTTTGATATATTGTTCAGTAACACACTCTAGTAGTTACATTGTGTCTCTTCCAATCTTCCTCTTTCTGGTTATAGGACAAGATGAAGACCATATGGCAGATGGCGTAACAAAATTCTTACAACATTGAGACTACACTGATCAATGCTACACACTTGGCCCAGGAGAGGAAACTTCAGCTCTCCCCCACCCCTCAGCAGCACAGAACTTTAGATATCCCATGCTTAAGTTTCTTTTCCCATTGTTAATTTACTAGTTTTTACTTAGTATGTTCTTTCCTTCCCACCTCGTATAGCCATTACTTTTGTACTAACGCTTCTGCAACTAATTTCATTATTTATATTAATTCCCTGTCAACGTATTTTTCTTAAATTGTCTTAAATGCTTACTGGCATTCCCTTGACCTTCACATGTAAAGCTAACAAGATGTCCAAAACATGAAATCTAAATACAAACGATTTAGCCACTAGTTTGGTAACTTACCAGGCAGTCCAGTTGTGAGATTGGTGGGCTCTTATTACCAGGTTGGCTGATATCCCACACTTTGACACAACCCTGCATGGCAAACAACAAATAACAAACATAAAGAACAATGTGCTGATGACTTCCATTCATCATGCAAATCAAGTTGCTACCAAAATGATGACTCAGAAATTCTAAAAATAATGTACATAACAACTGTAGGATGAATGTTGTCAACCCAATGCATTCAACCCTGAATAAGAAACATTTAGGATGTTTTTAGGGTTAACAAAATAATGACAACAGTTAAATATATCAGATAAAATGACTGGGATACCACATTAGATAGGTTCAGATATCACATCAAGTGACATCTTCTGACTATGCACAGAGCACACCAGATTGAAGAACTGTCTCTATCATCACAAATTCAAGATTGGCACTTTGAAAATCTGTGCACCCGTGGTACTGGTGACATGAATACCTCTTACAGATCTGCCCAGCATCGGTGAAAGGACTGAAATTTTGTATCAGTCCTCGTACCTCCGTCCAAAACCAAAACAGTATGGGCATATCTGGAAGCTCAAACTGACTATTGCCTATTAAAACTTAAAATGTAGAAGTTGAAGGAAGACGAACAAAAACCATGACATCACACAAGATCTTATAGCATTTTTTGAAAGAGCCAGGTAACAAATTATGAAGAGTTAAAGAATTATTTTAGACCAGATATCACACTAGGAAGTGACCAGATATGACATTAGACCATATCACACTAGGAAATGACCAGATATGACATTAGACCATATCACACTAGGAAGTGACCAGATATGACATTAGACCATATCACACTAGGAAGTGACCAGATATGACATTAGACCATATCACACTAGGAAGTGACCAGATATGACATTAGACCATATCACACTAGGAAGTGACCAGGTATGACATTAGACCATATCACACTAGGAAATGACCAGATATGACATTAGACCATATCACACTAGGAAATGACCAGGTATGACATTAGACCATATCACACTAGGAAATGACCAGGTATGACATTAAACCATATCACACTAGGAAGTGACCAGATATGACATTAGACCATTTATCCCATTAAGAAGTATCCAGGTGACATATTAGGTGTGCCCAAGAATGATATTAGATCAGATATCACATCACACTAGGAAGTGTCCAGGTATGACATTAGACCATT
Organism: Ariolimax columbianus; assembly: GCA_036924085.1. Classification (NCBI taxonomy): domain Eukaryota; kingdom Metazoa; phylum Mollusca; class Gastropoda; order Stylommatophora; family Arionidae; genus Ariolimax; species Ariolimax columbianus. The sequence continues at coordinate 141,408,064 of JAVGWX010000003.1, forward strand.
TATCACATTAAGAAGTGTTCAGGTATGGCATTCAACTAAATAACACCATAGATAGGGTAAATGTATGACGTCATCACGTAGCATGTCCTTTGCAGAATGTTGCTCTCATTACTGCCGCTCTGAAGGATGCTCGATCTTTGACCATTTTTCCTACCTGTGTCACTGTCGATCTTCTCTTTGGTCTGCCTCTGCCTCGTTTACCAGGTATCAAACCCTATAGTACTGTTTTTTATTTCTAAACCACTGTATGTTTGATGTGACAAAATTATCTGAGTTTCCTATACGTAATGTTGTTTACAAGCCAAATTTGTTATATATCAGTCCTTTACAACTTCTGCATTTTTCCTTTTCTTTATCTATGGTATTCTGAGAACTTTCCTGTAGCAATCTGATTGTTAGTATTCATAGGTCTGATTGCTGACTAGATTATATCAGAGCAGTGCTATGGATGCTCTTTTTGATAGGAAGAAACCAACTCTGATATATCCACTCTTCTCTCCCTGAGAATATTAATCTCCTTCCTGTTTGTGTCGTATGATATTAGACCAAATATCACACTAGAAAACGACCATGTTTGAGAGAAACTTTACTGTAAATTTTAAAAGGCACTGACCTTTCCTCCCGTATAAACATGTCTTGTCGGGTTACTAACAGTAACAGCACAGACCACCTCTCCGTGATTTAACGTGTTGATTTGTCTGGCATGTCTGGGGATGCCTGGGCCGATGAGGGCATCAGGTGGGAATGGGACTGGCTGCATCTGGCCATCACCACTAACATGGAATGAATATGCTCTGAAAAAAATATGAATAAAAAATATAATAAATTAAAACGAGATGTTTTGTGAAACTCCAGAACAAAACAGATGATCAGGCACAAATTGCCTAGACTGTTGTCTGAAATTACTGACATTTAATATTTATAGTTGTCTGAAATGATTGACATTTAATATTTCCAATGATTGGTTGATGGGCTAGTAACAGTGATCAGAAGCTAGTACAAGAAACACAATCTCAAGTATAAATATGAACCAAATCAAGAAAACTTACGGCTTGCCTCCTGAAACACTATTTAGTGTAGGTCGCATAGCGCTGTGTGATACATGAGCTTCGAACCCCACCTGCAGAGAAAATAAGGGCTGGGATATTAGCTTCAGCGTGATTAAGCTGGAATAGGTAATGTGGTGTGCCAGATGTTGCTACTCATCTCTAAGTTAAATGTAGCGTACAGCAATAAAGATTACATGATAGTGATCATATTTATGAGTATCCATAACAAAATTACTCATTAACGAGAAACTCAGTGACAAAAAAATGGAAAGTACATACATTTAGAAAATGGTATATGATGAATTGTCAGATTTAAAAAAAAAAGTACAAGAGTTGTAAAAACGTGAATTTGACTTTGAAATAGTTTGACAATTGGTTAGGCCATTTTGTCTTTCACATTCTACCCCTTAAAACCCATCCTGTTTTATCCTTCTTCATTCGTCCTGAAAAGGACATTGTGTCGTAGTTTACAGCGAGGCTGCAATATCTGCGTCTTTCGGCCAGATACATTCAATTACAGTTGTATTTGTCCAATAACGGTTTTGCCTTCCCACTGTCATTCCTATCCGTTGACCAGACTACACTAGTGATTAGTGCAGCCCATTTCAAGGCCGCCACTTGGAGGTGGAATAGGGTCTAGGTCAGCTGTGGGTTGCTGACCCTGATGCCAGCAGCCAGCTATGAGTCACTGGCTGCTGTCATCTCATTCATTGTTGCACCTTACTCTCATCCTTTTACACTTCATCCTTTCACATCTCAGGATCTAAAATCTAAATTTATCACATCTCAACCTCTTACATCTTTTTCGTTCACACATCAATGCTCACATCTCAACCTTGCACATCTTATCTTTTCACATTCCACCCTTTCACAATCCAACTTTTCACATCTCAACCTCTAACATATAAACTTTTCAAATTTGTTTTGTTCACACCCCAACGCTCAAATCTCAACCGTTCACATTCTAACCTTTCACATATTTTTCATTCACACCTCAACTGTCACATTTGAACATTACATATCTGACTCATCCATATCACGAATCATGTCTCATGTCAGACTTGGGGAACATGTTTCACCGTTTGTTTGTCCTCCCCATATGTCTGCGTGTCCAATTGTTTACTTTTTTGAACAGATGAAAACAATATATAAGAAATGAGAGGGAGATGAACAGTTGGAAGAGCAAGAGTGTAAGATAGATGAATGGCACTGATATTGTGTACTCACCATAGGAGCTCTTGGAAAACTGTTCAAAGCACTTGAAGCCAGGCCATTAGCGAGTGCACCAGCTGAGGTATATGGAATGGGACTTAATTCTGATGAGCTCATGTTTATACCACTACGGGACATAAACGGGTAGCCTAGGAGTACATGATGGACAAACGGGACATAAACGGGTAGCCTAGGAGTACATGATGGACAAATCCTTCCATACTAATTCACACATGAACAGAAGAGTTTCTCACATTTAATGTTTTGCAGACGTAGTATATGTTCTTTTCTGCTATGGAAATATTCACAGTAATACCCACAATATTCTACAAACTTGTACAGAGATACATCTGTATAAAAGGTTATAGTTAAGCCATTAGGGATCAAGTGCAGAAACCTCATTGAAACTAGTTTTCAGTGTTTTCTGAGGTGAGGTGACCAGTTATTTTCCTTGACTTCTCAATAGCATTTCAAGTGCCCATTTACCGCTGGGTAGACTGGAGCATGTCTACCATGCATTGCACACGGTACCGTTGCTACGAGAAGCAAGTGTGCTAACCAGCAATGTCTTTATCAATGTCTTATTTCATGTAATAAGAGGTAAATCTATACAGATCTTGATTGCATATTTCATATAATAATATTAATCCTTTCCAGGTTATAGGTGCCGAAATTGGCAGCCATAAACCTAAAGTTGCTGCCAGCTATAACCAAACTGACTTTTGAAACTTGTTTGCATTTTGTAATTTTTAAAAAAAAACGGTTCTACACGTTGATTGCGTCCAAAAATTAGCAACTTACGTTTAACTGTAAGGTTATTTCCGATAAGTAGACATTTGCAAAAGTTATGATGTTTGAAAGTCTAATCATTTATCACGATGAATTTTGGGTTTCAAAACTCAAGAAAAAATTTATTATTTGATCAGTCCAGTGATCAAGCACACATTTGGATTACTAAGGAATATTCAATACACGCTCGATTTAGACTTTGACTGGGACACATAATGCGAAAGATGTGTGTAAAGACCGGCGAAACACAAAATATGGTTGAGTACCAACAATTTGTTTCCTCTCCAATTTCCCCATACTCATTTACCTTTAGCACGCTACATCTTTTATTACGAAAAATTTGCATCTCGCTATGGTAGTCAACTTTCAAAATTTGTAACTTTTCTGTTTGTTTGTCAATAAATATGATTTTCTTGTGTGTAGAGAGAGACATAATTGAATAAAGAACTTGTGGGTGTTATTGTTTTTGTTGTGTTTGTTAGTTTCTCAGTTACAAAAAAAAATGAAGTTGAAAATTTATGAAAATCTCAGAAAAATGTTGACTCGACCACTAGGCCTAGTCTCTCCGATAGAAAACCATAACAACGTATCGATACTGTGTTTACAATATCAACACAACTGTTAATTTCCAATTCAAACGTAGTTCTTTCATCTAAAAAAACAAAATAAACAGATCTACTCGATAAAGATCTTTTCCAACAACCTACTTCACCTTTCGCAAAGTCGGCTTGCTCCAAACCGTGTATACAAAATTAAAACTGTTCAAAAGCCATTTGTAATCTAACATACGATACTTTAACCGGCAAAATATTGAGTATATATGGATGACGTATTCAGCATTTTAAAAATGGCTGTCGGGAGTGTCCCCGTTTAAAAAAAAAATTTTCTTCTTCTCCGAACACCGTTTTTGTGTATGGAGCGTGAGTATAGACATTCTTGACCAGTGCGCGCTAAAGGTTAATACCATTTACCGCTTCACGCTAATATGTAATCTTTTTTATGCACTAATATGTAATCTTTTTTATGAATACATAATGTCCTAGATGGTTTAATTATGTGTTTACAATGTTTAGATAGTATCCTTAGATCAATTTGTTTTATTTTTTAAATATTTTTTTAATAAAACAGACGTACGGAATTCCGGCACTGGGTCTAGATGGAAAGACACAAATCCTCAAAATTATCCAGAACTGGAATGGGTTAACAGGCAAATCTATACAGATCTAATAATTTATTGCATATTTCATGATTCAGATCTAGTAATGTATTGCATATTTCATGTAATATTAAGAGAAAAATCTGCAACAACTTGGAACTTTTTATAGACTAAAGTTGAGAAATAAATATATTTAGAGTACTTTCTTATGCTTCACTTAAAGCTGAGAAAATAATTAACAAGGAAAGCTTAGCTCTAATCCATGTGTCCAGTTTCTTTATGTGTCAGGCTTTCTGTCACACTCTCCTGCACACAGCTTGTCTGACATACTTATAGCTGTGCTGCCTTCAATACACAGTACAATGCACACACACACACACACCAAGACAAATCCAAACTACAAACCATGTTTGACACCAGCAGATGGGCCTGGGGTTGTGCTGCCTGAGCTGGTGGGAGTAGCTGGTTTGGAAACTGGTGTACCAGCTTTGTCATTCTGAGGGTCATAAAACAAAACAAAACATGTAGATACACATCATTTTGTCATTCTGAGGGTCATAAAACATAAAACAAAACATGTAGATACACATCATTTTGTCATTCTGAGAGTCATAAAACAAAACGTAGATACACATCATTTTGTCATTCTCAGAGTCCTAAAACATAAAACAAAACGTAGATACACATCATTTTGTCATTCTGAGGGTCATAAAACACAAAACAAAACATGTAGATACACATCATTTTGTCATTCTGAGGGTCATAAAACAAAACAAAACATGTAGATACACATCATTTTGTCATTCTGAGGGTCATAAAACACAAAACAAAACGTAGATACACATCATTTTGTCATTCTGAGGGTCATAAAACAAAACAAAACATGTAGATACACATCATTTTGTCATTCTGAGAGTCATAAAACATAAAACAAAACGTAGATACACATCATTTTGTCATTCTGAGGGTCATAAAACAAAACAAAACATGTAGATACACATCATTCTGTCATTCTGAGGGTCATAAAACAAATAGATACACATCATTTTGTCATTCTGAGGGTAATAAAACAAAACAAAACAAAACGTAGATACACATCATTTTGTCATTCTGAGGGTTATAAAACATAAAACAAAACGTAGATACACATCATTTTGTCATTCTGAGGGTCATAAAACATAAAACAAAATGTAGATACCCATCATTTTGTCATTCTGAGGGTCATAAAACACAAAACAAAACAAAACATGTATATAGATACACATCATTTTGTCATTCTGAGGGTCATAAAACAAAACGTAGATACACATCATTTTGTCATTCTGAGGGTCATAAAACATATTCATTCATTTTGAGAAACACTTTCTAATCAGAATACTTATGCTGTAGTAGGTATCTGTGTCTAGAGCGCATCTGTGTCTAGTGTGTATGTGTCTAGTGGGCATCTTTATCTAGAGGACATCTGTGTCTAGTAGGCATCTGTGTCTAGATGGCATCTCTGTTTGTGGGCATCTGTGTCTAGTGTGGATATGTGTTTAGTGTGTATCTGTGTCTAGTGGGTATCTGTGTTTAGTACAATCACACAAACCTCAGACCTAGTACAATCACATAAACCTCAGACCTAGTACAATCACACAAACCTTAGACCTAGTACAATCACATAAACCTCAGAACTAGTACAATCACACAAACCTTAGACCTAGTTCAATCACACAAACCTCAGACCTAGTTCAATCACACAAACCTCAGAGCTAGTACAATCACACAAACCTCAGAGCTAGTACAATCACTCAAACCTTAGACCTAGTACAATCACACAAACCTCAGAACTAGTACAATCACACAAACCTTAGACCTAGTTCAATCACACAAACCTCAGACCTAGTACAATCACACAAACCTCAGAGCTAGTACAATCACACAAACCTTAGAGTTAGCACAACCCCATAAACCCACACAAACCTATTACAACCACAAAACCCACACAAACCTATTTCAATCACACAAACCTAATGCCCAGTATAACCACACAAACCTCAGCGCTAGTACAACCACATAAACCCACATTAATCTCAGACCTGGCACAATCGAGTCTCTAACACTTCAATCCTGATGGTGTGTCCATTGTTTTTATATACCAAATTTAAAACTTGATATCCGGTGCATTGTGATGTTGATATATCTAATGTGATATCTGGATATCTCTAATGTGATATCTGGTCTTGATAATCATGGTATAGAAAGAAATTGAAAATTTTCATAGAAGACAAGTGGCCATGTAAAAATAAATATTTAAAAAACAAAATGTACATGGTACTTGTTATAGCATGCCCAAATTTGTGAAATTTGGTCAGGAAAAAGATCAACATCATTTGTCCGGAGCCGACAATTACACTGGTTCTCCACTGTATTTAAAATATTTAATTTAAGACATTTTAACAACAACACGTCACCACTACCACGCACACACACAAGTGGTCCTGGACAGCTAAGCAAATCAAGATTCGGCCATAGATTACAGCAGCTATCCTATCAGGCAAATTAATGCATTATTCATATGATAGGGACAGATAGTCTGCCAGGGGCCAGAACAAGGGTAGTGCTCTCTTGTAGCTGTCTAGAAAATGATTATGGATCAATACCCTCATCTCTGGGGAAGCTTAGTTTACCATAAGCTTGTCTAATATCTGGCTGGTACAGATATGGTCACTTTAATTCTGTATGTGACAACTTTCCTTTGCATTATGTATGTACATATACACAGCCTAGAATGAGTAATAAAAGGCACCTTGTGTTGAATGATTCAAACATAATCCTGTAACTTGGACCTATTAGTGCACTCAATGAGATGAGGCAACGATGAACAAAAGCTCACAGAGGTTATCCTCTACATCTGTAAATATGCAACCTCTGCTCATAGAAATCAACAACAGAATCAATACATCTGCTGTATTTTCTTTCAGCTGATGTCTAGTTACGTTAAGTGCTGTGCTTGTTAAGTGTCAGTGCTTGAAGTTGCAACAACAAATTTACTTGAAATTCAATATTTCTAAAATATCTTAAGTTAACAATTGTTTGTAAACATGCTTGAATTTTCCTTAAACTGTTGAGCCTATGTTGTGCTCAATTAAAATACTGAATGGACGATTATTGATGAAGTACATTTCCACCTATTGGCTAAAACAGCTTAGTGAAACCATAGTAAGCAACAACATATGGTAACAAGCATGACAGCTTACAAAGTCGTCAATGGAAACTGGTAAATGATGATCGAGGTAATTATTTTTAGCAATGGCAGTTCAGATTTAGATTCTAGACTTTGAAGATGACAGCTTAGATTGTGAATTTGATGATGAGGTCTCCTCTAGCTAGCTGATCCTAGTAGTTGTAGAAGAGATACCGTTATGATCAGAAGAAAGAGTACAGGTCTTGTGGAAATAAGTGGAGGTCGACTAGTCACAACTACAGCTGACATAGAAGGTCGGTTCAACTCTAAATGTATTGCTCTTTGCTAGCACTAGCCAGGACTCGGGTGTGTGAATCAAGACATTGTGTACGAGGGTTTCCACATGTTGACATCTTTTTTAAAATACCTAAATATTATGCATAAATAAAATAAGGCAAATTGGTCATGGACAGCCATGGCTGAAATACACTGCATGAAACTAACATGGATAATCATCATGATCATAGGAACTCTCGACACCTCAATGACACTTTGTTACCCTTTTAACATATAGTTATACCCAACCACAAATTCTACTTTGTCGTACAGTGTCCATTTCTTCATATCATATGCTGTATTCTTGTTACTTGTGTTTCATATGTTCAACTCCCTCTTACATATACATGCTTCTTGTCCACTGTCCAGTCCAGTCAGAGTATAAGACCACCACTAAAGTTGGCCTCCATTAGGAAGCCTGTCTTAATGGACATTGTGTGATTCTTCGTCTTCTTCTTCTTCGTTCTCAATCTCCCACTACCAAACCCTGAAAGGGTAAGTAGCATAATGTAGTCCAGAGAACGGAATGCGCTGTCATAGTTTACAGCTTGGCTGCGATATTTGCACCTTTCGGTCTAACACATCCGACTTCAGCATGTATTTTTTGAGTACCGGGTTAGCATTCCCTCTTCGATCCCTTCTCCTTAGCCAGTCTGCCCTGCTGCAGCCTGTTATCCAGGATCACCGCGTGGAGGTGTAGAAGGGCCCTGACGCTAGCAGTCAGCTATGGGTCGCTGACCACTGCAGCTCATGTGCTGCTCAGCATATTGATCCCCATTGTGTGATTCAACAGTTGTGTGTCATTCCCTTCCCTAAAACATCTCAGCACATATCTCCTTATATCAGTTTGTCGTTCCCTTCCCTAGTACATGTCAGCACATACCTCCTATCAGTTTGTTGTTCCCTTCCCTAGTACATACCTCCTTCTATCAGTTTGTTATTCCCCTCACTAGCACATGTAAGCACATACCTCCTTCTATCAGTTTGTTATTCCCCTCACTAGCACATGTCAGCACATACCTCCTTCTATCAGTTTGTCGTTCCCCTCACTAGCACATGTCAGCACATACCTCCTTCTATCAGTTTGGTATTCCCCTCACTAGCACATGTCAGCACATACCTCCTTCTATCAGTTTGGTATTCCCCTCACTAGCACATGTCAGCACATACCTCCTTCTATCAGTTTGTTATTCCCCTCACTAGCACATGCCTCCTTCTATCAGTTTGTCGTTACCTTCCCTAGTACATGTCAGCACATACCTCCTTCTATCAGTTTGTTATTCCCCTCACTAGCACGTCAGCACATACCTCCTTCTATCAGTTTGTTATTCCCCTCACTAGCACATGTCAGCACATACCTCCTTCTATCAGTTTGTTATTCCCCTCACTAGGACATGTCAGCACATACCTTCTTCTATCAGTTTATTGTTCCCTTCCCTAGTACATGTCAGCACATACCTCCTTCTATCAGTTTGTTATTCCCCTCACTAGCACATGTCAGCACATACCTCCTTCTATCAGTTTGTTATTCCCCTCACTAGGACATGTCAGCACATACCTCCTTCTATCAGTTTATTGTTCCCTTCCCTAGCACATGTCAGCACATACCTCCTTCTATCAGTTTGTTATTCCCCTCACTAGGACATGTCAGCACATACCTCCTATCAGTTTATTGTTCCCTTCCCTAGTACATGTCAGCACATACCTCCTATCAGTTTGTTATTCCCCTCACTAGCACATACCTCCTTCTATCAGTTTGTTATTCCCCTCACTAGTACATGTCAACACATAATCCCGTTTGTTGTTCCCTTCCATAGTACATGTCAGCACATATTCTTTTCTTTGACATTGTCATTTCCAGTATTTAAACAAGAAGAGACAAAAAGTAGGCACACAATAAACACTGCCATCTGGGATGAAGTGTTCGATACTTCATAGTTTTTAGTACAATTGTGGATAGAATTATCATCTATAAGACATTATACATGTCAGATTTGTGTGAGGTGCGGTGACTAGTTCCTGTCATTGTATGAAGTTGTTAGATTCTTGTGGGCGGGGGCAGGAGAGGGACTAGTTACCTTCATTGTATGAAGTGCCAGATTTCTGTAATGTGGGGTGACTAGTTACCTTTATTGTATGAAGTGCCAGATTTCTGTAATGTGGGATGACTAGTTCCCTTCATTGTATGAAGTGCCAGATTTGTGTGATGTGGGGTGACTAGTTCCCTTCATTGTATGAGGTGCCAGATTTCTATAATGTGGGATGACTAGTTACCTTTATTGTATGAAGTGCCAGATTTCTGTAATGTGGGATGACTAGTTACCTTTATTGTATGAAGTGCCAGATTTCTGTAATGTGGGGTGACTAGTTACCTTTATTGTATGAAGTGCCAGATTTCTGTAATGTGGGGTGACTAGTTACCTTTATTGTATGAAGTGCCAGATTTCTGTAATGTGGGATGACTAGTTCCCTTCATTGTATGAGGTGCCAGATTTGCGTGATGAGTGGTGACTAGTTCCCTTCATTGTATGAGGTCTGACTCTTGTGAGGTGAGGTGACTAGTTCCGTTCATTGTATGAAGTGCCAAATTTCTGTAATGTTGGATGACTAGTTCCCTTCATTGTATGAAGTCTGACTTGTGAGGTGAGGTGACTAGTTCCCTTCATTGTATGAAGTCTGACTTGTGAGGTGAGGTGACTAGTTCCCTTCATTGTCCGAGGTCTGACTCTTGTGAGGTGAGGTGACTAGTTCCGTTCATTGTATGAAGTGCCAAATTTCTGTAATGTTGGATGACTAGTTCCCTTCATTGTATGAAGTCTGACTTGTGAGGTGAGGTGACTAGTTCCCTTCCTCTCAAGCTTGTCATACTTAATTGCATTTCATACCAAGAAATGAGTTCAGTGATGTTGTGAGCTGCAAGCACTAAAATTAATATGTTATCCTATTTATCTCCTTTTTTATCTCACACACACACACACTTTTCACCTCTAACCATCCTACATTATCTTTTAAATGCACTCCAATTACTATGGTGACCTTTACTTATCTCCTTTTTTATCTCTCTCACACACACACTTTTCATATCTAACCATCCTACATTATCTTGTAAAATTAACAAAGAATAACTCCTCTCCCTACAGTTCTCAATTCCCCATCCACTGTACTAAACATCCTCCTGGTCTCCCTCGTTGATTCTACAGAAGTAGCCCTCCGCCGGCTAGATTCCCCCTGCAGCAGCAATCATTTCCACATGTTAATGAAGCATGAATAGCAATGTAGAGGATTCATTTTTCCCAGCGACTTGCTCGAAATGATTAATATTGATTTCACCGCCAACCAGGAAATGTTGCTAGACCCAAGATATTACCTGGCCCTCATAATGTCTTTCATTTCTGGGCACTGACAAAGAAGTATTATTGTAAAGACAATAGAAGATTTTTAAAATCTTGCGCAGACAGATTTCTTCTGCTACTAGCAAAAAATATACAGGCAAAAAGCAAAACAGATTATTTGCTGTTCATTTCATCACATTGTTCCATAAATTATTAGATATTGTTATAAATGTATATATGTGTGTGTGTGTGTATCAAAGTTTTACTAATGTTATATCTAGTAAGCAAATAAATATATTATGGCTACATACAGATAGATGCTCTACATAAAACAAAATGGAAAAAAATCCAATCAGATAATGGTTGTGTTATTTTTAGAGTTAAGTGTGCACAAATAATTACATAACTGGGGGGCAAACAGGGGACTTAAACAAGCAGCTTTCTTGTTAAAACTGATGGAAATCATGAGAATTCAGAATTTACTTCATATACAGAAATTGTGAAGAACTCAAATATGTTGGACGAGAACCATAGCTTTGTCTGTCTGAAGTGAACGTTCATTCCCCATGTTCCCCTGCCCTTATGAGTTGTATATTTCTTCTTCAGTTATGTTTAGAATAGACATCACTATTCATTTTGTTGGTCTACTAAATTCAACAATCAGTATGAAGTCCTTCAGACCTGTGGTTCATTCCCAACTATGTCTTTTCGTGGGTCTACTAAGGCCCATTACTTTCCATAAATATATTGATTGGTCCAGAAAGTATACGTCTCACATGACACTCCCAGAATGAGCAGCGGTGTTAAACAAAAGAAAACATGCAGACAGATCTGTCTAGTCAATGCACTTACCTCCTTAGGTTTAGAAGACGTAGAACTACCATGAGAGGAAGCATCACTCCTAGGACTGATTCTGTCTCGCTCTTGCTCTTTCTTCATCCCTTCTTTAAGGGCATGTTTCTCTCTGGGGGACATGTCCCCATTGGCCGGGGAAGTATTGTCCTAGATAATTATGAGAGAAACAGCTGCAATTATGCAGGAAATGGTTGTGAAGAAAATAACAAAATGATCTATTCATAAGAAGCCGTCATGTGAGCTACTTGTATTTAGTTATTTCAGGGCTGGCCTCAGACAGTTTCACTTGTTTATATACAAGTATTCATAATAATCATACTACCTTTCCTATCCTGGATTTACTATCTCTTATTTTCTATATTTACAAGGAAAACAATTGCATAAACTACACGATTTTTACAGCAGGACGCTGCAGTTTTGTGATATTAAAAGAAAGAATGATAAAGTGTACACTATTACCAAAAGAAAATGTTTGCTCTAGTGTATTGTGACTTATCTGGCATATGCAAGTGGAAGTAGTAGGGAAGCATGTGGCTGGCTGAGCAGTTAGATACCAGTCACTTCACAAGGATGAGTGTGGCCAGAAATCTCAACTATTTTTTTTTTAAAATCAGTGCCAAATATGATAACCAAGCCTGCATACTGCCTAGTAATCAGAAATGGAAATAAATGATGTAATGATAGTTTTTAACAAATTGTAAAAGGCACTCCGGAATCAAACTCCAGAACTCCGGGTGACGAATGTGAATCACTGCAAGAAGGACATGTGTTTAGTTGGCCAATCTCTGTAACCGATGTATGTGTTTAGCTGGCCAAACTCTGTAACAGATGTCTGTGTTTAGTTGGCTAAACTCTGTAACCGATGTCTGTGTTTAGTTGGCCAAATTCTGTAACCTATGTCTGTGTTTAGTTGGCCAAACTCTGTAACAGATGTCTGTGTTTAGTTAGCTAAACTCTGTAACCGATGTCTGTGTTTAGTTGGCTAAACTCTGTAACAGATGTCTGTATTTAGTTGGCCAAACTCTGTAACAGATGTCTGTGTTTAGTTGGCCAAACTCCCTAAATGACATCTATGTTTTAGCAAGGCACATCCATTACCAGAACGTCTGGTATTCAATTACTTCATTAGCTTTTCTGAATGCTATCTGAGTGATTAAAATATATGTTTTTGTAATTATTGTTGCTACTATGATAATTTAAAAAACAATGAAAGCAACACTTACATCAACTACAAGATCCTGGTCACTTTTTTCACCATCACTATCCTGGGGATTCAACAACACACAAACATGTATAAGAGTGACACACAGAAGCTTCACATTCACATTTATTGACTATTGATACTGACAAGTTATTAACTCAACAATTTACTTGGCTCAACAATTTGCTGTCCTAAATAGACTATTGTTTTAGAAAGTTTCCACCATAACTGTACTGAAGCTTTTAGGATTGAAGAGGCAAGGACAAGAGCTGTGAAAAATAAGGTGGTAACAGTTTAAAAGACCTCAAGTTGGCTGTGGAACAACAGAAATGGACTTTGGAGTGTAGGGGAGCAAGTATATATACATTTAAAATACTAGCTTCAACCAATCCCAAAGCCTAGCATATGTAAAATTAATAATAATAATAATAATACACAAAAGAAAGATGACTCTTTAGAATCATGACCCCATGGGCCCACTCCCCATTAAAGTGCCAAAGGAGTCATGACCCAATGGGCCCACTCCCCATTAAAGTGCCAAAAGGAGTCATGACCCAATGGGCCCACTCCCCATTAAAGTGCCAAAAGGAGTCATGACCTAATGGGCCCACTCCCCATTAAAGTGCCAAAAGGAGTCATGACCCAATGGGCCCACTCCCCATTTAAGTGCCAAAAGGAGTCATGACCCAATGGGCCCACTCCCCATTAAAGTGCCAAAAGGAGTCATGACCCAATGGGCCCACTCCCCATTAAAGTGCCAAAATGAGTCATGACCCAATGGGCCCACTCCCCATTAAAGTGCCAAAAGGAGTCCTGACCCAATGGGCCCACTCCCTGTTAAAGTGTCAAATGAGTCTTGACCCAATGGGCCCACTCCCTGTTAAAGTGTCAAATGAGTCTTGACCCAGATGGATCCAGTGGCCCTAGGAGTATTGATTAGTCTGAAAGTGAACCCTTCTAATGATCACATATTGTTTACTCTTGGATTGCTCTGAATTGAGATTCATATCCCTGTGAGTCTTTTACCAAACAGCTGTTCACATTCAAATGAATTATTTCTCATTTATTAGTCACATCTGTAGACTATCTTCACAGTTGTTAGCCAGTAGTCGATATTACTGCACTCTGGACAGACCAATATGTGCTTAGTCTCTTCCAGCAAGTATTGTAAAGCTGGATATGCACACTCTTAATACATCCACTTCATTGCATAAAGACCAGAAGTTACCTATACATAGGTAGGCATAGGCAGTCCACTAGCAGACGCTGTCAGGGATGAAGTGGCAGTGAGAAGTGGGGGTGACCAGTTCCGATCTTTGCTGTCTCACCTTCCCTAGCTGCCAGTCAGGTACTCATTTACAGTTGGGTATACTAGAGTGTATCACTACACATAAGTAAACCTAGTACTTTTATTATGTTATTCAATAAGCAAAGTTAAACGAATACAACAAATGAGTTGGACTAATACCTCAAATATAATTGATCTATAATCACGCTTGATTGACATTTCTTTCTCTATGTTATAAACAAAAACTCAACAATAAGACATCTCAAGTAAAACTGACAAGCTATCAAGGAACTCAAATATAATAGAACAGTACCAAAGTATCAGCACTCACTGCTGCCTTTTCCTCTGCTCTTCTTTTCTTGGACTGATCACTAGGTTCTGGAGTCCTACTTCTGTGTCTGTATTTATCTCTGTCTAGCGGAGAAGCAGAACGTCTCTGGAAGATTCAATATAAATTCAATATTTTCTGATAAAACTGTGCTACAGAAGTCTTGGTAGTACACTCTTTCACCACTACTTCATGTTTAGTTATTGGTAGTTTCTTCTTCATTTATCTTTAACATGTCCCTTCATCCATCAAATATTATTCTGCCATTGTACATCTTACTCCTCTTCTTTTTTCCATGACTTTTCAAATTATCTCTCCATGGAACATGCACCTACATTGAATCCACATGTCCGGATTATCAACTGTTTTCTGGCTAAGTATCTGGCTGTGTCATCTTGCTCAATTCTCTTTGGTTGGCTAAATATCTGGCTAAGTTTCATCTTGCTCAATGTTCTTTGCTTGGATAAGTATTTGTTGGCTAAGTCTCATCTTGCTCAATATTAACATTTCATGGATGTTTTACAATGTTTATTCTTTAATTTGTTCAGTGTTTTTGGCAGTCACTAAGTCGAGATTGATATCCCATTGAGATATCTAAATTGTTACTTGATATTCTTTGGATATGTTGGAGAATTTACTGTCACACATGTCAAATTGTTACTCGAGTGTGAAATAGTAACAAAGAATAGTAAAACTGTAACCTGTCAAGCATCTCATAAGAGGAGGCTAAGGAGGATTAGGCATGGGACTGACTATCCCATCCTGTAGAAACTTTAAGCAACAAAAACTTCAATAGATATGGGTAGGTTTGATGACCTTTCATGTATTTATAACAGATCTGTGCTCCACAAGGGGCTGAAAGCATTGGGTGATGATGTTGATGTCAGACAGACAAGCTGACAATACAGCATTGTGATCTCCATAGTGCTTGTGTATGTCTTCATGATGAGTAATCCTAGTCATATCTAAGTTAGAATGAACACAATAATAAAATGTGAGAAGAACTAATGTAATATTCTTTCTCATCTTTGGCGTACGTCCTGAATAGGACATTGTGGTATGGATTACAGTGAGCATGCTATATTGGCATCTTTTGACCCGTTGCATCCAATTTCAGCTTGCCTTTTTTTTAGTACCGGGTTTGCCTCCCATCCCTAAATCCCTTGGTCAGACTACACTAGTGCAGTCTGTTTCCAGGGCTGTCATGTGAATGTGGAATAGGGTCTTGGTCAGCTATGATTTGCTGACCCTGATACAAGCAGCCATCTATGAGTCGCTGGCTGCTGCCAGCTCATTCACTGCTGTATTTTGGTCCGTAATTTAATCATGACACAAGAATTAATCAGACATGTATGGGGACGGCGTGGGCTAGTGGCTGTGACAGCTCACAGTCCAAAGGTGCTGGGTTCGATCCCCATCACAGCACCGGCCATTACCCCAGAGAAGCAAACCCTTAGAAAATGCAGGAGGAAGCAGACACTTACATAAAATGCATGCCGAAGTCGGATGCACTGGGCTGATGAGCGCAAAATAAAAACCATAGTGCAACACACACCACCTTGGGGAATAGAGAAATAAGGCGAAGGAAAAAAAAAATTACACAATCTATGTACCATTGCTGTCAGGAGTGAGTGAGGAACATACTTTTCTTTTAACAACAAAAATCTGTCCCATGCTGTCATCCCAGCTATTCTGTAGGTTGTCATTGTTGAGGTCTTGATCCCTAGCTTTCCATGACTCACGATCATGACACACTCACTCGTCTAACCAGGTTTAATTGGGTACCAGACATAGTTAGGCAAGGCTAGACTGCAAGGAATGTAAGTGGCCATCCTGGTTCACAAAGAGTCAAGACCATGCACACAAAAATTAGCTACGGCCTCGCACAAAGAGGTGAGCTGAGACCTTGTACAAAGAGGTGAACTGAGAACTCATACAATCAAGTCTCTAAAACAACATCCTCTTGTGTAATGTCTATGTGACTACTTTAAAAGATGAGAAAATAATGGAACAAAAGAATATACAAACACTCGCAGACCGCAGGGCCACTTGTATAGGCTAAAATTGGCTCCCTTACCCAAGTGTTCATGCGGACAAGAACCACAGACAGCTGAACATTTCCTAAAAGACATATGCTTAGACAATTGCATACGGAGCACTGGTCCACAGATATGAAACTTCACACAAAGCTGTTTGGAAATCCTGAAAAACTCTCCACCGCAACAACCTTTATTCAGAAAACAGGGCTTCACATAAGGACATAACAAACATGGTGAACGAGGCGGAGAACAAGGATAAAACAAACATCCTTCAACATGCAGATCCAATCAAATCACACAACCGTTATACTTACATGTTTCTCTTCCATTCCTGAAAAATAAATAATGGTAAAATCTGAATCCGTGTTATCTCTTCTTAGCTTAATAATGTAAATAAACTGGACTCCTGAAACCTTTGACTGATATCATCATTGTGTGTATAAATTCTCACACCAAAACATTGCAAGAGAGAATTATTCTTTCATATTCTTCAATTTAAAAAAAAATATATACACACACACTCTTTCTCACACATAGGTCAAAACAGTATGAATTGAAAATAAAGAAATTTTATTGCACAGGCAACGCCATACAAGGCTGTTAGGTCTCCATCTCTGCTAGGTCTCCATATCTGCCAACAACCACCACAGGACTGCTAGGTCTGTCTCTGCCAACATGCCCGAACAGGACTGTTAGGTCTCTGCCAACAATTCCTACAGAGCTGCTAGGTCAGTCTCTGTCAACAACCCCTACAGGACTGTTAGGTCTCTGCCAACAATCCCTACAGGACTGTTAGGTCTCTGCCAACAATCCCTACAGGACTGTTAGGTCTCTGCCAACAATCCCTACAGGACTGTTAGGTCTCTGCTAACAATCCCTACAGAGCTGCTAGGTCTGTCTCTGCCAACAACCCCTACAGAGCTGCTAGGTCTTCATCTCTGCCAACAATCCCTACAGGACTGTTAGGTCTCTGTTAACAATCCCTACAGAGCTGCTAGGTCTGTCTCTGCCAACAACCCCTACAGAGCTGCTAGGTCTTCATCTCTGCCAACAACCCCTACAGAGCTGCTAGGTCTTCATCTCTGCCAACAACCCCTACAGAGCTGCTAGGTCTTCATCTCTGCCAACAACCCCTACAGAGCTGCTAGGTCTTCATCTCTGCCAACAACCCCTACAGAGCTGCTAGGTCTGTCTCTGCCAACAATCCCTACAGAGCTGCTAGGTCTGTCTCTGCCAACAATCCCTACAGAGCTGCTAGGTCTGTCTCTGCCAACAACCCCTACAGAGCTGCTAGGTCTGTCTCTGCCAACAATCCCTACAGAGCTGCTAGGTCTGTCTCTGCCAACAACCCCTACAGAGCTGCTGGATCTGTCTCTGCCAACAACCCCTACAGAGCTGCTAGGTCTGTCTCTGCCAACAATCCCTACAGAGCTGCTAGGTCTCCATCTCTGCCAACAATCCCTACAGAGCTGCTAGGTCTCAACAACCCCTACAGAGCTGCTGGATCTGTCTCTGCCAACAACCCCTACAGAGCTGCTAGGGCTCAACAACCCCTACAGAGCTGCTAGGTCTCCATCTCTGCCAACAACCCCTACAGAGCTGATGGGGCTCCATCTCTGCCAACAATCCCTACTGAGCTGCTATGTCCATGTCTCTTCCAACAACTATCAACCAAGTTTAAGAAACTGTTGATAAACCCTATCCTCATATACTGACAGCCTTTTTAAACAAATGTAAGAAATCTTGCACCCTTACCCTTGTCTTCCTTGAGAGCACTAAGTCCCTGTGGCATGTGGAAAACCCCTTGAGCAAAGCCCAGGAATCCTGAACCACTAGACACTGGTGGAATTGGGGGTTGGAGTCCAGTCGGGTGGGGAGTCAAAGGGATGGGAGGTGCATGGGCATGAGGCAAGTGTTGGGCCTGCATCTGTTGCTGAAAAAAGTGACAATATCAGTAACTGGGACAAGCCCACTATAAGCACACATGCATTCACACACTATTATTGTATTTGATAAGTCTTTATGGCTGACTCTTAGTATTATGTGATGATATAGAAGTTTGAGAAAACTGTGAGTGGCCAATACACAAGTGTTGCAGATAATTGTTTTTATAAAAAGTTATAGTATGACAAACTGTGTTAGTGGACTATACCAGATGTGGTCTGATTTGTGGTAGGGGTGTTGTCAGTGACAACATTTAACATTTGAATGGGCAGCCAGCCACTGTTCTGAAAGTAGTTGGTACACATGATTGTTAAACAAAGTTGGAAAAGCTTTTTTTGTAAACAAGATGGGAAAGTAGTTTGTAAACAAGATGGAAACATGGTAAACAAGATGGGAAAGTAGTTGGTAAACAAGATGGGAACATGGTAAACAAGATGGGAACATGGTAAACAAGATCAGAAAGCTAAGACAAAACAGAAAGATACTGTGAAGAATTGACGTCAGCTTTGTTTGTTGGTTACATGTGCAGAAGAAAGAGAAAACCTGACCAACATCCATGGCCAGGAAGTGGCGGAGATTGAGAAGAGCTGGCAGAGTTGCAGCTAGAAAGTTATGACTAGGCGGTTTTGGGGAGCTTCTATTGTGGGTAGTAAGTAGACTGTGATGTTCATCACGTCTGATTATTAGAAAATGAAATGAAAGCTGGTCTGAAGAGCTAGACATACAAGCGTTGGTTTGCTATAAGACCATCATAGAGGTGATCAACCAAACACAAGTTTATATATATATATATATATATCTCGCTTTTCATGGCAAAGGTGTGGGGTTAAACTCCCACTACCGGCAGCTCCAGTCAATCCAGCTGTAAATGGGTACCTGACTTATGGTTAGGGAAGGAAAAGGCAGCAAGGGAAGGAAAAGGCAGCGAAGGAAGGAAAAGGCAGAGAAGGAAGGAAACTGGCCACCCCACCTCACATGCTGAGACTTAGTATACTGAAGTCTATAACACTTCATTCCTGACCAGCGGGTAAGTCTGTTGAAAGACTTCCCTTACCTTTATATTACCAACATAAAATAAATACTGTACCCATACTATTTTTGATAAATCTTTCCAATATAAAAATACAAACTACTCAACATTTAGAACTACTAGTTGTGAAGATCAATGCAAAGAAAATCTAGAATACTCTGTAAATAAAAGATTGGAGTGGAACAGAAACTTGTACGTCCCCTGATAAATTGAATTCACTGGGCCGAAAATCGGACCTTCACTTGTTTAAGTGAGACACTGTGTTCCTTCAATCAATCGTGGGGTTTAAACAAATTAAACGACATTCCGCTCTCGCTGGTTAGGGTTTTTTAAATTTTGTTTATAGGGAAGTAAATGAGCATGACAAACTGATATAACAAACAGTGAATTAATAATTGGCGCCAGCATAAACAGAGTTGAATAAGCACTAGCACATATTACATTCAAGTCAATCTGGATCATTGGGTGAGAGTTTAGGTGGAGGTATGTCCATGAGGACAAAAACCAGGACCACAGTCAAACTTCAACAAACAATAATTTTTGCTTTTTTTTAATGAACCTTTATTTTGTTATTTCATGAGGTGAGAAATACTTTTATGTTTGCCTTTTAGTTATCGACATAATTCCAAAATATGTTTATCTATCAGTTGTCTATTTAATAGTAAATGGAGATATTTATATCTTTCCCCCATCTGTGTTAAAGTTCGACTATATTTCTATCTTTTTTCGTATTTATGTTATAAAGAACTGTAATATTTCTATCTTTTCCACATCTATGTTTTAAAGTACGGTTATATTTCTGCATTTCACATATCTATGTTATAAATTTCAGCTATATTTTTCTATGTTTTACATATCTGTAATATACAGTAGTTAATTTCTATCTTACAAATATCTGTTAGAAAGTAGTTTCTCGCTCCTATCTATGTTATAAAGTAGGGTTGTTTCTAGCATATCAATGTCATGAGGTACATCCTGATTTCCCTACTTGTCGGTTCTCGTGAATTGCATACTCAAGTCTTATAATGAATATAATAGCCAGGTCAATGGGCACAGTGAAAGCAAATGCCAATATCTATGGACATCCCATTGATCGCCTGCCTAGTCAGAAAAGAGTCATTTCTTGTCGTGGAGGGGGGGGGGAAGACTATGGCTGCTTGTCCAGATGTGGCGTTATATTGGTTATGTAGGTGGTGTGGTGATCTAGGTGGTGGTTTGAGTTGTGTGGTGATCTAGGTGGTGTGATTAGGGTTGTGTGGTGATTGGTTTGTGTTGTGTGATTTAGGTTGTGTGGTGTGATGAAATGAATTATTTATTTGACACTAGTTGTTATACAATCAAAAGAACTGTACTCCATCGGAATGATCTTCTCTTTCATGTCACCTTATTTGTGCGGACGTGTCTATATATATCTGTATTTGAGTGAACATTTCTGTTTTAGGTTGGTCTGTTTTAGGATGGACCATTCTGTGTTTAAGTGGACTATTGTTTTAATATGGACTTTTCTGTGTTTGAGTGAACTATTCTGTTTTAATATGGACTATTCTGTTTTAGTTTACTATTATGTTTTTTAGTGGTCCGATGTCCGTCCATCCCGTATGATGAAGACCCTCCTCCCTCTCTCTCCAGCCTTGAGAACAATCTTTTGTGACTTGAGCTGTAATTTGGATTAAGGTGAGGAAGATGTGTGCATTATGTCAATCTTGTTGTCTTGTCCTGAGCTATCTTTAGCCAGTGACAAGACATTATCAAGTAGGAGATAGCACAGGGTGAAGATTTTTCTCTGGATTTATTCTGGATGCATTTCCCGTAAACAATTATCCCGCAAGGCATCGAGGTTTGATTTTTACATCTAGACTAGATATCGAACCTTGTCGGCCCATTTGCCACAATACTTGCAGCATTCTAACCACTTAGACAATGTCAACTGTTAAAGATAGTTCCCCAGCAGACGATGCTGCTGCTATCGTGGATGATGGAGTGTTAAAAATGTCACTAGTACTAGGCACCAGCTTTTTTTAGGTGGGCAGTGTGCAGTTTCCTTCCTAGATGCCTTTCTTCCCTAACAGTAAGTCAGGTACCCATTTACAGCTGTCTGGATAACTGGACTCAACCAAGCACCTTTGCCGCAAGGGCTTCCCCACTGAATTCATTGGATGCTCTCAACTACAGTAAGAGGCAGTAACTGGGAGGAATATATGAGAATAAAGTCTGACACGAAACGAACTATTGCTGTCCGTTGCCACTGGCTGACCCATATCACAGACTAGAGCAGCGTTTCTCAATCTTTGTACCCATGCGGAACCCTAGAAATACTACTCATCTCATTACATCATTACCATTACATCCGCATTATTAAATATTATTATTATCAGTTTTATTTCCATTTTAGAACATCATGCATTAGGAAAACTTAATATTTTTTTCTATAACTGGTTTTAAGCTAAAAATAACTGACATTTTTCTCAAGCGGTGGTAGTGGCGGTGAAACCAAAGTGTCTATTCAAGAAACCTTAAAATAACCCCCATACCTTTAAACAAATGCAAAATAAACACAAATAACTAAAATATATAACACAAATACTTAATTCGGGGCCCATAATACTTTTAAACAATATATCAGGTTAAAGACTATTATAATATTTAAGAATTTTCCAAGAATATGTCCCATATTTGTAATCACATTGCGAACATCAAATTAAATTGAAAAATACATTTACATATGATTAGTCTATCAATACTATCTCTCGCTGAACCCCTAGTGATTTCTGGTTCCATGGAATCCTAGTTGAGAATTGCTGGACAAGAGGGCGTCTCGAACGACACCTTTGTTTGAGGATCGCTATCTTCCGATGGAAGGAACTATTCTGTGATTCTCATGAATTTGCTTGGACAACGATTCAGCCAGAAGGTTTCAGCATCGGGAAGAGGCTAGGAGGCAGTTTGGGCAAATAAAGGTCAACATCCTAGCGGTTATCAAAGACAGTTTATGAACAGTCAAAACTGGCAACTTTTGGGAGGAAGAAGCACAGACAAATTTGAACTGGAGAAAGTAGAAATCCGCAAATAGCTTCTTGTTAGTACCACAGCAAACGACAGTGCTGTTTGGGCTTAAGTGTTATCCACTCAATTGTACTATACTATCGTTGTATGGTGGAGTGGCTAGCTCTCATCCTTGTTGCCTTTCCTTTCATAACAGTAAGCGATGGACCCATTTACAGTTGATAATGCGTACAGAACACTGAGCTTACTATATTTAAATGCAGTTACATTAAAAAGGCTAATTATCAGACCATAAGTAATGTTCACAGTGTGTATATGCGCGTGTGAATGTGTATATATGTATATGTGTGTGTGTTTGTATGGGTCGAGAGTTAAGGCACCCGTCTATCAAAGCGATGAATAGAAATGGTGGGTGATCGAATCCCGCAAGTTTCAAGCAACCCCTGGCTTGAATGGAGGTGAGACCTTCAGTCGTCTTGACTTGTGCCTTGCCATTGGTTCAAGTCAGCTCGGGACCAGAGAGTGAGGGTTGATGACCAGCACAGTTTCTTCCTCACTATAATCCAAATACAGCGCAAATGACAAAACTACCTGATGATGTCGCCATCATCCCTTACAATAGGAAACTGACTGAATGTGTATGTATGTACGAGTATGCGTGTGTAACCAGTCTCGGTTAACATAAAATCACACACACGCGCCCTCTCCCTGAATATCAAGGGGCACGTGTTGTATAACATCATGCAGCTGCAGGATTTCTGTTCAGATCTTCTCAACTGGCTCCTCCCAGAGTGTGATGTTTGAACATTTCTCCTAACCTAGGCTTAGCTTCCTTTACCAGTTTTATAATCAACCCTTCCCTCCTCACATCCCCAGAGCCTACGCAGGTAGCACACGCCACTGTCACAATCAAGATAACACATTCACATGTAAGACCAAGAGGACATCCCCCTCCTCCCCAATAGCGCTACGCCTTTGTAAGACCTACATGGGTCCCATCAACAAGATAGAAGATATAGGTAGCCCCCCCCCCCCCCCCCAAGTTTCCAGGAAACCACTCCACTCTCCACGTTATAGCCGCCACATATAACCAATGGAAAGACCGTCATTCCCCACCTCTGTAGGACCAGATGAACAGCCTCTTCTTCCATCCTCCCCAACACAAGCTCAAGTTTATGTAGTACTTGGGCGAATACACTTCTCTTCCTCTCCTCCTCCACCCCACCCCCCTCCCGCGTCGAGTGGTACTGACAGTGGAATCATGTGAGTAGAGCCAGGAAGCGCCTGACCCCTAACCTTTCTGTGTGCGCGTTGTTATGATAAAACGGTGGACTCTGAGGTGCTTGCGTGCGCGTGTGGTTAGCGCTGGTGTGGGAACGAGGGCTTTGGATATCAATTAGTTGCTACAAAATACAAACATAACCCGCCAACACACGGGTACAACAGCCAGGTACGGCGCACCTGTTCTACTATACTTAATGGCTGTATGTAGGCTGGGAGGGTTAGAAAAATTACGCTAATAGAAGGCACCCATTTTCCATTCATCTGTCATGTTTATACTCCTCAACGCGTTATCTTTCTACCCTCTCCTAGGCTATACACAGCGTCCCCATGCACTACTATCCCTCGATAAGAAGCAGTTTTCCGCTGTAGTCCTGTCAATCCAGCTGGTAGGCCCCAATGTGCTACCTCGAAGCACCAAGTACGCGTGAGTGAATGTGTCAAACAAGAGGGTAGAGGGGCTGTTTGACAGAATATAGAGGGATATTTTCTTAGTGTTGTTGCTTCTTGGTTTGGGGATAGATAGAGCATATCTCAGACACCAGGCCATCACATCGACCCATAGCTGACTGCTAGCGGCAGGGCCGGCGAACCAGAGCTGCCAAAACCCTTTCTACACTTCCACACAGTGATCTGGATAGCAGGCTGCAATAGAGCAGACTGGCTAAGTAGAAGGGATCAAAGGGGGAAGGCTAACTCGATAATCAAAAATGCCTGCTGGTCGGATGTGTCAGACTGAAAGGTGCAAATATCGCAGTCAAGCTGTAAACTAAGACACAACTTATTTCGTTCTCCGGACAACACCCCGCTAATTGGTAGCCGGAGATCGAGTACGAACGATGAAGAAGACACCAGATAGTCACATCTCAACCCAAGCTGTTATTTGGACATTAACAAGCCCAAGTGTGCTGCCCTCTTTTGACGAGGCACAACCTTTTCAACCACAAGCCAAGTCTTTGAGTTATATGAGAACGTGCTAACAATTTTGTTGGCACTGCAACGAGCCTGGACTGGCTCCGATATGGACTATGTATGATTGCTATTACAGGGTTGCGTTTTAGGACATTAGTATTTATAACAACAACTAGACATGCCAAGATGTCTTAAGGTCAGAGGAGTGTTGGGTAGAATTGCACTATGGGAACTAAATAAACAAATACGTCTCCAGCTCAATAACGACTATGAGCAGCAAAGAACGCAGCGGCTGAAGCCAGGAGCAACATCATAAAATGCCGTAAAACTTGGCAACAAAAGAGAGGTCTCTTAAAGCACAAAAAGGGACAACAACACCATCTTAACAGATAGACAAATCATCAAAGCAGAATGCAGACAGTATTATACTGAACTTTTTTCGTCAAAGGCTGACATTCCAAAATTGTTGACAGCAACAGATGGGGACCCCCATTGAACAGATCAAACATGATGAGGTCCTTCATGCCAGTAAACAGTCAAAACCAGGCACTGCTCCAGGATCAGATGAGATAACTACAGACGTGGCCCACTGAGAACCTCTAGCAGTTCCATTCACTAGATACATTACCAACAGAATCGACAGGCAACATGGTGAACCCCAACCTCGAGAACCAGTCAGATTCTGAAACGGGTTCTCCACCATAGACCACCTCCACATGATCAATCAACTGACGGAGAGGGCATGCAAACTGCGCATATACTTTAGTTATGTCTTGGTATTTATCGATTTCAAGAAAGCCTTTGACCAATTTTGCTATAAATCTCTGAAACGTGTAAAACTGATTGAGGAAACTAATAAAAACTGCAATACAGCATCACGTCATACAACCATCCAGTATATGTTCTGATAGCAAGAGGAGTCCCATAGGGCGACACCATCTCCCCAAAGCATTTTACAGTGGCTCTCAGAGAGATTTTCTTACGATTACATTGGATTAACAGCGGTGTAAATATAAATGGCGAGTGGCTCAAACATTTACGATTTGCAGATGACATTGTAATCATTAGTCATACAATTGAGGAAGTCAAACATTCCTTGAACAACTTAAATGTGGTCAGCAGAGATGCTGGTCTAAAGATAAATAAGAGTAAAACATGGTTATTCCAGTAATGATTTATGGATGCGAAGTGTAGAACTTGCACAAAAAAGATGCAGAAAAGCTCAGTCACTCAGGGAGCAAATGGAATGGCACGTACTAAACATTTCAATTCGGGATAATATCCGGAACGAAGAAATTCGACAACAAACTCTGTTTCGAGACGTGGAAGCAGCGATATCACGCAAACATCATTCCGCGCATACCGCACATCTGCCGGACTGATGCTGAGGATAATGTGATCATGTGAACAACAACCAAAAAATGGTAGGTGGAAGCAGACGCACAAAACAAACAAGTCGCCAGGTAAAACGATAACACATAAAAACACAGATGTAGATTAATCTTTTATAACTTTAGCATTTCACTAGACAGCAGTATCGTGTATTATTGTCAGGGAGTGAACACACACAAGGTCACTGATAAACATTTCATGTATATCTTCCACAAGGTGTCATCCTACCAGGCCCAATCATGATGATGATGTGTGCCTTGTGAAAGAAAGACCATAAAGGTCTATTAGCACAAGTGTCTTTACTAGCGGGACATGAGAAGGGAGACACTGGCTACATCTTCAAACCACTAACACAAAAAACATATTTCTCTAATGAATGGACTGAGAGAAACTAGTGTAGAAGTAAAGGGAGAGATAGACAGAGAGAAAAATAGTGCTGCTGGAAACACCTACATGACATTGTGTAACAGACCCAGTTCCCTGTGGAGCATAAACGTTTAGGGAAGAAGGGATTGGGCTGGCCACTGTATTCTCTAAGAATCAAAGAATTGTGTGAATAGTAGTTAGCAGGGCACAGGCCAACCAGGGTCACCTCACCAGTCCAGGCAGACCACCAAAGCGAAAGGTGGAAATTTAATACAACTGGAAAACTTGGCTAGTTTTGGGGGAAGGTATCAGATTGACCATTCTGGTACCAGACATTTGTGGATGGAGATTAACTTGACAACAAGGACTCGCAGGACAGGCTATCACATTTAGAATGACAGTGTCTTGTGGATAGAGCAGCCAATAAGATATTAAATGGGTGGGACTAAATTAGATTGATAGCTAATTAGCCAACTGGGGAGGACCATTTGACAGTCATTTTTGTTTTAAGAACTAAGAAGAGTCTATAAAAGAGAAATTCAGCAGATTCGGAGAGAGAAAGAGAGAGAGAGAGAGAGAGAGAGAGAGAGAGAGAGAGAGAGAGAGAAAGCTTACAGGATAGTTATCTCATCACACACCTAGAGCCTTGCATTTTCGCTCAAAGGTACGAATGATGGACACCATGAAAACATTATGAAAAAGAAATTTTATCACATGAAAGTGTATAGATTTGTCTGGGTACGAATTGAAATTGATCTAGAAATCAGTTCGACTGTTCTCCAGGACCATTGCATTGGTTTCTGTTGGAAGAATGGTGGTCCTTCTACAATAAAAGTCTCTTGGTTCGTGAAACTGGTCATGGCAAAAATGGGTTCCTCCAGAATTCTGGGATAACATCCCGAAGTATCTTGGTTCATGAAACTGGTAGTGGCAAAAAGGTGTTCCTCCAGAATTCTGGGATAAAATAAAGTCTCTATTCTTCTACAGGAGCTCATTTGTTAACCTATGTTTGTACGTTCGACAGCCTAAAACAGTCAACCCTGACAGAGGACGGCAGATCATCACCAACGTAGACAACAAGGAAGATGGCAGGAGACAACAAGTTAGATAGAACCACTGATTTGTAATATGACTGAAATAGTCAGATTTATGTTATTTCCAGGTGTGTCATTAGTCTTGTGTTGACAATTTTCTCCATGACCTTGCCCAGGCAGCTCGTATGCTGATTGGTCTGTAGCTTGACTTCTTTGTTTTATCTTGGTGTTTCTTTCTTATGGGGATGTTGATTGCTTCCCTCCTTTTGTCTGGGAATTTTCCGGAGCTCCATGATTGGTTAAGTATTATGAGAAGTTTGTGTCTGGCTATGGGTCCTAGTTGTCTAATCATGTCGTTGATGATACCACGTTTTCCTGGGGCTTTCTTGAGTTTTACTTTGCTTATGAGGCATTTAGTTCTCTCATTGTAAGAGACGACTGCATGCATGGGTCTGGGTTTTGGTGCTTTAGCTTATTTTTTGTTTCAGTATGGACTTGATGCGCTTTTTGTATTACTTTCATCTCTGTATGAGTCTTCTAAGATATTTGCCGCCATATATCCTGTATAGAATTTTCGATTTACGCTGATCCCAGCCATGCCAGAGCTCGCTTTGGTTTCCTATTTGAGTATTTTTGTTAGCTTCCATAGCGTACTTGTGTCTCTGTCCATAGCGTACTTGTGTCTCTGTCCATGTTCAAACTGCTTGTCTATTCATGCTAACTCCCCTGTATTTCAACCGTTTTCTGTTCATTGAAGACATTTTCTGTCTTAGTGTGCCTCTGGATGTTTTCTTCTGTAGGGCTTTTCTCCGTGGTTTCTCTTGCTTCATTTAGGTCACCATGTAGTTTTTCTAGTATGTGGCTGCAGTATGGTTTATAATCTTGCCGTTTACCATGTTTTTGAGGATTGGATTATTGCTTCAGTGAGTATTGAGACATTTTTGTTTATATCATTGGATTTGGTGAAGTTCTGGCACAGCTGATCAGCCAGTTCCTTGAAGCGAGCTCAATTTGCTTTATTGTAGTTCCAACTTGGGGCCATGTTGTGTATTTCCGTACTCCGTTCTCCTGAGATTCGTAGAGTAATTGGCTCTCCCAAGTGGTTCTTTTAGTACGTTAATGTATGTCGTCCGTTGCTATGGCAAGGTCTGGCGTACTCACTTTTTTCCAGGCTCTTGAGTAGAATGTTGGTTTGTCTTTTGACTGGATTATGAGGACCAGTTTATTTTCAATAATCCAGTCTTCAATCTCTTCTCCCCTTGGATCCATTGTCGCATATTCCCAGCTTGGTGAGTGGCTGATAAAATTGCCCAGTATGATGTGCCTTTCCAGTGAGTTTCACCTTATTTTATGTCTAAGATTGTGGGGGCGGCTGTAACAGTTTGTGATTGTCATGTCTCCATCAGGTAAGGGTAATTTCTTAGGTGTTTGAACTCATCCTCCTCTGATCTGTCTCTACAGCTGGGATTACAGTTTTGACTAGAGTTATGATTTCCCCATTTATTCTTTTCTGTCTATCTTGTTGGAATGGCTTGGCTTCGTTCATTCTCATTCTCCCACTACCAAACCCTGAAGGGGCTTAAGTAACAGAATCTAGTCCAGAGAATGGAATGCGTTGTGTCGTAGTCTACAGCTTGACTGCGATATTTGCACCTTTCGGTCCAACACATCCGACTTCAGCAAGCATTTTTTGAGTACCAGGTTAGCATTTCCTTTTCGATCCCTTCTCCTTAGCCAGTCTGCCCTGCTGCAGCCTGTTATCCAGGATCACCACGTGGAGGTGTAGAAGGGTCTTGGCAGCTTTGGTTCGCTGGCCCTGGCGCTAGCAGTCAGCTATGAGTCGGTGACCACTGCAACTCATGAGCTGCTCAGCATATTGATCCCATCTTGTTGGAATGACTCATATCCCCGGATGGAGAATCTTTGTGTGTCTTTAAGGTGTATTTCCTGGATGCAGATGATGTCAAAGTTGTTTTTCTTGAGGAACTCTTGTAGTTCTAGTTTTTTGTCCCTCACTCCTTCTGTATTCCATTGATCTACTGTGAGGGTTGGTTGGCCAGTAACACTACTCTGCCTTTCCCTGACCATCAGTTTAGCAGAGACACTGGTTGCTTGGGTGGGTACCTTCAAGGTTGAAGTCCCGGCACCACTCCTCCCCAGTTGTGACTGATAGGAGCAACACCATTAGAATAGTTATGATTGTCTCATGATCATAACCCGTAAGTGCGTGTGTGCCCTAATCTTCCCTGGTATCTGCGCCTTAGCTGACACTCCGCCTTCGACAGACCAGGTTGTGTTTTTACTTCGGGGTTGCCTGCCGTAGCCTCTTCATCTCCTGATGATACCTGCGCGGCAGCAGGTTTGTTTATTTACCGGGGTGTCCTCCTGGAAAAAACTGTGTCCTAGATAACTCAGTCCGCATATAGGACAAATCGAAGCACATAAGACTAGCTAGTCTACCTGGCACAATAGGTGGAAGACGCATTCCAACAAGGAAAAAGTAATGGCAGTCTTTGTAGACTTAACAAAAGCATTCAACAAGGTGTGGGAAGATGGACTTCTCCTCAAGATGCTTAAAAATATAAAGTGGAAGGGAGAATGTTCAGTTGGGTACGAGAACAGCAAGAGTGAAACTAGATGGGATTCTGAGCCAATGTGGCACTCTCCAATCAGGGGTGCCACAAGAAGGAGTCATATCACCTACCCTTTTCATCAATGACATAGTGGAAACAATTCCTAAGCATATCTCCAGGGCTCTCCATGCAGATGATCTTGCAGCATGGTGTACTGCAGAAAACCTACTCACTGCTAAACACAGGATACAAAAGAGCACTAAATATCATAGGAAAATGGGTGTCAGACTGGGGCGTCCAAATTAATACCCAAAGGCCATAGAACATGCTTCTCGTTATCCAACCGGGAAGAAACATTCAAACTAAAAATACAGGAAAGGGAAATCACATATGAAGAAAACCCTACATTTCTTGGGGTAAATCTAGACAAAAGACTCACCTGGAATTTGATAAAGAACACAACAAATGAGGACATAACACATAAAATCAGAACAGAGCTAAATGTAATACAAAAGATCTCAAAGATCACATTACAGAGGCTCCCCCCTCATTGTGGAATTACAGGAAACGAGAGAGCTGATGCACTATACAAAGCAGGTGGAAAAATGGAACAATGCACCCATAAAGTGCCATATAAGGAGGCAAAAATCATCATTCGAAGCCAGTATAACATTGGAGAAAGAAATTGAGAGAGTAACAGTCCAGATCCAATCCACCAGCTACATAGACACCAGGAAACTGCAAATTTTCCGCATGAAAATGGCCACAGCAGACTACTGGGCCACCTATATTGGCTCAAAATCTCCCAAACAAATGAATGTCTATGTGGGACAGGAGTTGAGACCCCTGAACACGTACTTCAAGAATCCCCGGCCTACGAAGAACTAAGATGCCAGATGGAGCAGTCACCTCTCAGACCTGGAAAGGACTGTGGACTTCCTGGTGATACAACTGAAGATTTAACATGATAGAAAAAACCTAAATGCAGCAAAAGAAGAAAAATGTTATTTCAAATAGGAGACTTAACCTGAGTACAATAGTTCGGAGGTACAACCAATAACTGGTGCTTGAATCCTCTGTGTTAGTTTAGTATATATTTACTTTGTTAGTAGTTCTTTTCTTTTAAATTTAGATATTTAGAGTAGTTCTTTTTGTTTTGTTGATATTGTGTAACCATTATACATGCAATAAATGATATGTTTTAATGGTTAACGATAGTTTTAATGTTTTCTGTGATTGAAGTGTAACATCTTAGTTTATGTTGTGAGTCAGTAAACTCTTCAGATAACTACTCAGCTAAGCCTACCCTGTCACAATAACATACATACATTACCAGACAGACAGATAGATAGTACATACCCCAATGATTGCGTTGAGCTCCTGCATGGTGACCTGCTTGGCCCGCTCCACAGCTGCAGCCACTTGTTGTTGGTGCTGTGGTCAGGAAAACAAAATATTACAGGTGGAAATGGTTCAATCAGACAGTGGGTCCTTGCAAGACACAAATATGCGAATGCCTTTTTACAAAACTGTCTCTGAGAAAAAGGATTGGCGATATAAATGTATTACGACAACTTGTTCTGAAGTGTTGCCATAAGGCAGTCCTCTGCATCATTTCCTTACCTTCCCTACAGTAAGTCAGAACCCTATATTTACAGCTAAATAAACTGGAGCACTGTGGCGAGAGACGAGCACTATAATCAATGTGTCACTCTAACTCTCAGCTGATGCCGTCCTTTTTTTTTATTTTGGCGTTCGCCTTATTTCTCTATTCCCCAATGTAGTGTGTGTTGCACTGTGGTTTTTATTTTATTTTGCGCTGTTGGCCCAGTGCATCCAACTTCAGCATACATTTTATATAAGGGTTTGCTTCCTCCTGAATTTTCTAAGGTTTTGCTTCCACTGGGTAATGGCCGGTGCTGTGATGGGGATCGAACCCAGCACCTTGGGGTTGTTTGCTGTGTCACTTAACCACTAGCCCACGCTGTCCCCTTATGCTGTACCAATATAGAGCTTGCTGAGGTGTTGTAATAGCCAGTACCACCAAGGTCACGTCACATCGATAGTTGACATGTCTGTACACACTCCTCCCTCTCAGAATATCCCTCACTGTCCCTCCTTGTCTGACGTGTAAGGCCTATTTGTAATAGGGCATGGTTTGACAGGAGCCAGGGACATAGCTGGTCGCTTGCATCAGAGTCGCGAACCATAGCTGACCAAGACCCTATTCTGCCTCCACGTGGCAGCACTGGAAACAGGCGGCCTTACTCACTAGTTTAGTATGCCTAAGGGATAGAAATCGCAGTGGGAAGGCAAACCCAGTACTAAAAAAGCCAGCTGAAATCAGATGTATTGGGACAAAAGGATATCGCAGCCTCACTATAAATACAACACAATATCCTGTTCAGGACGAACGCCAAAGAAGTCGGATGTCCTTTTTTTCAGGGTACAATCCTGAAGGCAAGTAAGAAATATCCCCATTGCAATTGTCC
The DNA here is from genome assembly GCA_036924085.1 of Ariolimax columbianus. Lineage (NCBI taxonomy): Eukaryota > Metazoa > Mollusca > Gastropoda > Stylommatophora > Arionidae > Ariolimax > Ariolimax columbianus. Next base: position 141,440,842 of record JAVGWX010000003.1, read on the forward strand.
AAACCCCTCTGTTGTTTCTGAGACACCTAACTGGGGAGGACTAAATAGCATCAATGCACTCTCTTTGTGAGGTGCAAGGCGACAGAAGAGCGTTGTGGTAGGGGCCAGCCGTTGCAACATGTCAGAAATAAGCACCACCAGCACTACAACAGAAGCTTGGTAAGATGCAGACAAAACAAGAATAATGGAAGATGGCCATTAAGGATCTGTTACTGACAGGTCAGCTGGTGCCACCATCAATGGTCATGCTAGGCATTGCATCACCTCCAATGTTGTCTTTCCACCCAATCTGTCACGTCATCACGTATATTTTTTTTTCTGTCTGCCTTTCCTGCCCTGGATATTTCCTGTTGTCAAAAGGTTTTAAACATGCTCCTTCCTGTGAATGTGCCAAATGAACCATGATTGTCTTCTTTCTATTTTATCTTTATTGGATTTGTCTGAGGTACATACAGCATTTGTGACAGTTCCAGCTGGAACATGGGCATTTAGGGCAGGGAAGATTGGGTTGGCGACTCTGGGATCAAAGGTTGCCTGAATGCGCCGTCTGGACACTAGGTAGACCAACGAAAACGAGGGGTTTAGGTGGAAGACCTTGTGTGTGTGTGTGTGTGGTGGGGGGGGGGGGGGGGCCACAGTCAGATGCCACCACGGCTGGCTACAACACTTAGATTTCATCCAATAACAATTAGTTGGGGGTAGTTCCAAATTAGAGTGATGGCTAAGCCAAACAACCAACAGAAGACCATATAGGCTGTCAGTAGTCTGTGAGTTTGCAAGGCAACTGGACCAGCATAACCTCGAGTTTTGGTCAGTCGCTTTATAGGTGTTTATATTGGACACCCTACGAACAGTAACAGATCTGAATGTGTGTCATATGTGTAGGACAAGTGGTGAACCAATTGTATGTGAATGCAGAGATCAACTGAGTACGTGATCACAAGTGAGTACATGATCCAACTATAAGTGACATGATCTAATTACACATGAATGCACAGATCGCCGGAGCCTACGTGAACTGATTGTACGTGAATGTACAGATCACCTGATCGAAGGTGATCTGATTATATGTGAATGCACAGAACGACTTGAGTACATAATCCAATCATGAGGACGAGTTGGTGATTGTGTGTTAGTTGTGCATATAAGGGAGAACAGCAGCAAAAATCTGGGTTATGTAGTTTGGGGACCCATCAAAAGCTAGTGCTTAAAAACCTCCTATGTAGTTCAATATATATATTATGATTATTTAGTTTAGATGTACTTTGTTCTTTTTGTTAATATTGTTTTGTTGATATGCATGTTAATAAGTGATAATGTTATGTTTCCATCCAGGATAGAGTTTACTGCGTTTTACTGTGTGAAGTCGTGTCGTGGTGCAGATACATGTTGTAACTCTTTAGATAAATAAACTAGAGATAAACCTAGACTCTACCACGTATTTTACTTTGATCTGAGCGACGAGGATATCTTTGATAAGATAAGTACTACGCAACAGCTAAACGTCTTACGCTAGCACACATTCTTCTTAGGAAGCACATTTATGTTGTCAGTGATTTCTCTATTTGTCTAATCATTGACCAAGACTGACTGACTGACTTTCCGTGTCTCTATTTGTCTAATCATTGACCAAGACTGACTGACTGACTTTCCGTGTCTCTATTTGTCTAATCATTGCCCAAGACTGACTGACTGTCTGTGTCTCCATTTGTCTAATCATTGTCCAAGACTGACTGACTGTCTGTGTCTCCATTTGTCTAATCATTGCCCAAGACTGACTGACTGTCCGTGTCTCCATTTGTCTAATCATTGTCCAAGACTGACTAACTTACTTTCTGTGTCTCTATTTGTCTAATCATTGCCCAAGACTGACTAACTTACTTTCTGTGTCTCTATTTGTCTAATCATTGTCCAAGACTGACTGACTGTCCGTGTCTATTTGTCTAATCATTGTCCAAGACTGACTAACTTACTTTCTGTGTCTCTATTTGTCTAATAATTGTTCAAGACTGACTGATTTACTTTCCGTGTCCAAGCACCACATCATACAACAGGACTTATATGCATACAGCAATATTGCTTCTTCATAACACTATAAAACTGTCTTTCATCTCTCTCAGTCAGTACGCTGTTTTGTTAGCATGTTTCCTGTGTTCTGGAACATCTTTCGTTAGTGACATTGTGTTCATTATTGATTGTTGTTTAATACCAACAATGAGTAAGTTTACCCTTTTGTGCACCCTGAAAAGAGCGTTTAGTGGTGAGATGTAGTAGTTTTCCTCACGCCCTGAGCATGCTGATAAAGGTGGACCACAATCCTCCAGGCGGTTGTGCTATGCTTAGCTTAATCTGTGTGAGGCTCACTACTACGAGGATCACATCCATCCACATCTCGTTGGCCACTGCATTGAAAACAGCCTGTTTTCAGAGACACAATATGGAAGCGAGATAGTGGTATTGGTCAGTATATGGGGCCTGACCCTGGTGTGACGCCCTGGTCAGTATCTTGTGTCTGACCAGGCTAGCATCTCGGTTACCCTTCTTTATTGATATTATACATGCAACTTGTCCCTTATAATGGATTCTAGCATCTAAAGATGGTCTTTGTTTTAATATCTTTCCCTCTAATATTGCAATTAATCGTTGCTCTTTTGTTACGACCATGGTTTCTTCACTTATTCTGTTTATTGTTCAGCCATAAGAACCCAGTAAATCATTGGAATAATGCAGAATGGTAATGGAGAAGGCATGAAAGACCATAAACACATTCACCATGACCTACTAAATATCACATGAATATAGGCCTGCTTATTCACCTAAGCCAGCCCCCTGCAACTAAAACGGATCCATTTGATATGCCCTGCCCTACTGTCTGCTTCATTGCCTGCCCGGTTGGAACAATTGTTTTTGTGTTCCCTTCTACCGCTTCTACGGGGGCGTGAGAAAAGCTAGGCCAATGAAAATGCCCTTGTTGAAGTGTTTAGTTGGTCTAATCCTGGTACAATGTCTTTCTTATGGCCAGACGTGACACATTCCTTTCCTGTGTGTTCAATTCCTGAGTGACTTTTTTTTCCCCATTTTCTTTTATGTTGTTTGCTATACAATATATGTTTTTCAGCGTTTGATATACAGTGTGTGTTTTCCAGATTGACCCTATCTGTGTCAGTCAAGCGTTCAGAAGCACACTTCAAGTTGTAGGATCAAAGTGAGGCGCAGACTCTACATCTGACCACTGGGGATCTTGCAGCTCAAACCAAAAAACTACCCAGTACAGGGCTCAATAAGAACAAGATATAACGTACAACTTTTAAAGACCCGAGAAGAAAACATAATATAGCATAAAACTTATTAATAGATACCAAGTGCCACAAAAGCTATATGAGTACGAGGAGATGGACATTAATAGTATGTGGGAACAGGAAAAAGAGATGTGAAATAAGACAAGTGAAGAAACTGTAGGATTCAAGAAAACCCAACACAAGGAATGGATCACAATGGAAACATTACATTAAATTGAAGAAAGGAAAAAGAAAAAAAAATATTCTCAACAACTGAACCCGAATCGAGAGAGCAGATGTGGCCATCACCAGTGGCAATACTAGACAAGTTCTATGGCAGTGTCGATGGCCTCAGGATGACCGCCGCTTTTTTCGAAAAAATAAAGGTCGACGTCTGACAGCGTTAGAAGAAGAAGAACCCGAATCATCAAAGCAGCAAGCACAAAGAAATTATACTGTTACACACAAAGAGGTCTTCTTCTTCTTCTTCTCTCTCTTCAAAACACAACTTGAATAACTCTAACAAAGGCAACAGTCGGCTTGGGGTTCTGCGCACTTACATCTGACTTGGGACTCCGCGCACAGACCTCCACCACAAGAAGCACCAAACATTCAACCAGCAGAGGATACTCTGAACTTGGACTGCAACCCATCAAGTAAGATAAAAAACCAAAGGGCCATATCCTTTGAGAAAGGGAAAGCTATAAGATGGAATAGCAGCAGAAGCTATAATGGCAGATATAGACAAGGCCACGGACACATTGCAGAATTATTCAAGATATGAAAAGAGGAGAGAGTGCCAACAGAATGGAAAGAAGGACATCTGATTAAACTGCTTAGGAAGGGAGACCTGATTAGAGAAACAAAAAGCTCAGAGAGGAACAGGCATGATTTCGTCAGGAAAGATCAGATCACTCTACACATCATAGTAGAAGAAAGTATTGAATGGACACCATCTCTATACATGAATTGCATAGACTATCAAAAGGCGTTTGACAGTGTGGATCGAAGTACTCTATGGCAACTGTCGAGACACTATGGAATAACAAAGAAGTTCATAAACCTCATACAGAATATGTAAGAAGATGCAATTAATAGAGTGATACATGAAGGAGCCCCAAATGACAGCTTCGGGGTGCAAACACAGATAAGACAAGGATGCATGCCCTCGCCGTTTCTATTCCTGTTGGCTATAGATTGGATAACGAAGACATCAATCGGGGGGAAAAGAACTGGTATTCAGATCAGGTTATCTCATAACCGGTGAGGAGGATCAAGATGCTGAGCAGCAAATGAGCTACAGTGGTCAGCGACCCATAGCTGACTGCTAGCGTCAGGGCCAGCGAACCATAGCTGCCAAGACCCTTCTACACCTCCATGTGGTGATCCTGGATAACAGGCTGCAGCAGGGCAGACTGGCTAAGGAGAAGGGATCGAAGAGGGAATGCTAACCCGGTACTCAAATAATGCTTGCTGAAGTCGGATGTGTTGGACCGAAAGGTGCAAATATCGCAGCCAAGCTGTAAACTACGATACAACGCATTCTGTTCTCTGGACTAGATTCTGCTACTTAAGCCCTTTCAGGGTTTGGTAGTGGGAGATTGAGAACGAACGAATAAGAAGAAGAAGATAACCGGTGAGGTCGTTGGGACACATATAGAGACATCCTCACGACCCCACGCCATCCCTCTCTGTCAGCGGTTGCTCCTTGTGCCTCTTCTGGTCAGACATTGGTCCATTCTTTTATGTTGTCTTCCAACTTCTTTTTGGGACAGCCTCTTAATCGTCTGCCTTGCACCTTTCCCTGCCGGATCGTATTTTCAAGACCATTTGATCTCGATATGTGAACGTACCAAGCAAGTTTCCTTCTTTTGACAGGTGCCAAGGTCTTCAAATGGCACTAGTGCTGTTGTAATTCTTTTACTTATTTCCTCATTTGTAACTCGATTTTTTGTACGTGACATTTAGAAGTCTTCTGAAACATCTCATCTCCAAGGCCTGTATCCTCCGCTGCAGGTCAGCTGTAATTGTCCATGTCTCACAAGCATAGAGGAACATTGATAGGACCGTTTATCTTGCCAGATTTTGTTACGCCGTGCAAGCAATGCTATTGTCTGTGCTATTCTGGCCAACACCTCACATTTCAATCCTTCATCAGTGACAATCAGACCCAGATATTTAAAACGGTCGACCACTTCGAGTTCCTGGCCATTAGCATTTATCCTACTGTTGGTCATTAATTTTATCTTTCCAGCGTTAATCTCCATACCATAGTCAAGAGTTGTTTCAACTCTTCTTACCCATTCCTGGAGTTCTGTTTTTGTGCCTGCCAACTCGTTGATGTCATCTGCAAAACGAAGGTTGGTAATCGTTCGGCCTTCTATCTTGAAGTATCAATGTGACCTCCAAGTGCCTCACTCATAATTCCCTAAAGGAATATGTTAAAAAGTGTTGAGGAGAGTGTACAACCCGGTATTACACTCACTGATGTGCGAAACATGTCCCTGCACCTCCCATTCACAAGAACTGCGCTGGATGCCTTGCATTCACAAGAACTGCGCTGGATGCCTTGTCATACAGGTGTTGAAGGATCTGTATAATATTTCCGTTGATTTTATACATCCTCATAGTTGCCCATAGCGCTTTATGCCATACCCCATCAAACGCCTTCTTTAAATCAACAAACACACGATAGTTTTTGCTGCTGTTCTAGATATTTCTCGTTTATCAGTTTTAAATTAAATATATGTTCTGTAGTGCTTCTTTCCTGTTTGCTCCTCAGCAATGATGTTCTCTGCTTGGGGTTTCAATCAGTAGAGGATTAATCTAAGCATGAGCTTGCTAGGGTTGCTGATGAGGCTTATTGTTCTGTAATTTTGGCACAGCTGGTATTCAGTGGACACTATTGTCACAATTGGAGGATCTGAACTACGCAGATGATCTGGTACTTTTGTCACACAGTCATAGCCAAATGCAAGAGAAACTTGATAGGGTGAAAGAACAATCGGCCAAACTGGGACTGAATATCAACATGAAGAAAACCAAGTTCCTTAAACTCAACACTAAAAGCAAAGAACCAATCATGCTGGTAGGAGAGCAGCTGGAAGAAGTGGATACCTTGACCTATTTGGGCAGCACTATTGACACATCAAGAGGTACAGATGCAGATGTAAGGATCATAATTGGAATCGCAAGAGGGACATTCCTGACACTAAACAATTTATGGAGATCCAGAGAAATCAAGATGCACACCAAAGTTAGAATATTCAAGGCCAGTGTCAAGGCTGTGATGCTGTATGGAGCGGAGACACGGAGAACGACCAAGCTCATACAACACAGACTTCAGTCCTTCGTTAACAGATGTCTATAATGGTCAATGGGTATGAAGTGACATAACATGGTGAGAGAAAGGAGCCAACAACAGCCATTGGAACAACGAATTAAGTGAAGAAAATGGAGCTGGATAGGACATGTGCTACAGAAGACACAGTCCAACATAGCCAGACAGGCTCTTATATGGAATCCTCAAGAGAAGAGGGAGGTATACCCACAAATACATAGAGAAGATAATGTGAGAAGGAACTAAGATTAAATGAGTACATCTGGAGAGAGGCAGAAAGAGCAGCCCAGGACTGTGTATGCTGGTGGGATGTTGTCAATGGCCTATGATCGAGAGGAGCTATGGGCTTTGATTGACGTTTTTCAACTGTTTGGTATACAGCATTTGCTTTCTAGGTGATTGGTTGGTAAATAGTAAATGTAATGTTTTTCCCAAGTAGTTGGTATACAGTACATGTTTTTCCAGTGTTTAGTATATATTATAAGTTTGGTATACATTTATTGTTTGAATGTTTGGTATACCTGATATGTTTGAATGTTTGGTATACCTGATATGTTTGAATGTTTGGTATGCCTGATATGTTTGAATGTTTTGGTATACCTTATATGTTTCCCCAGTGTTTGGTATACTTCTTCTTCGTACGCTGATGTTTGGTATACAGTAGCTATTCTCCTAGTGCCTAAGATGTACTTGTCTCTGCCATTGTTGTGGTTACCTTGGTTACTGGTCCACAGTTACATCTATAGTCTTTTTAAGCCAGCGTCAGAGACCATCATTGCAATCAGTGACCATCACGCCTGATGTCATTTTTAAAGGCAACAATACGACAATCCGATCTGCAGTCAATCTTTGTTTGGTGACCCAGATCTGGTTCACAATTTTCAGTCCGGCGTCTTTGGTTCTTCACCAAGTTGCAATAAGTAGACCCGACTTTTGTCTGCTGTCCATATCATAGCATGGCAGTAATGATATGAGTCTCATATTATGACACGACCTATCCGACTCGAGTGTGCGTCTATAGCAACACAGCTTTTATAATCTCAATAGGGGGCGTGCATAGTGAAGTGGTTAATCACACAGCTCACGACCTAAACATGCATTGGTTCGGATTCAGTCTATATTAGAATTAAATCAATTTTTAAATGATTGAAGTCAGATGTACTGATACATTAGATGCAAAGCATAACGCAGCACAACTCACTGTCGAAGGACATACAATTGTTTCGGAAGTTGAAATCACATGGTATTGATGGAGGAGTTGCCAATTGGATAGAAAATTGGTTTTAACAGGCAGAAGGCACAGAGTAAGCATAAATAAAGAGTACTCTGATTGGTGTGCTGTTATAAGTGGAGTAACCCAGGCATCGGTAATGGGACCACTTTTGTTCTTGATATATATCAATGATTTGGATAATGATATCCTCTATTGATTCGTTGGGTCTAATATTGAACGGGTGCTGGTATTAGACCCTCGGAAGACAGGTCAGTTTTACCCTACAGATGACAGGGCGTTGCTACGGTAGTCCTGCTCAACTCGAGAGGAATCGTTAGTCGCAGACATTTGGTCCACGTGCTAGGCTGATAAGCCAACGCCGCGAGGTTACCCTATGAGGGATTACGGCCAAATGCCTCTAAGCCGGAATCCCGCCTTAAATCTCAGCACCACTGCGATGGGAGGCTACGATAGGGTTGGGACCTGGGGCTCGTGTCTCAGCCCGACCCGGTCTCTGCCGTCCGCCGATCAAAGCGGGCGGGAAGCTGCCTGATATTCACTCCATACGGCGATGAGGTGTGAAGCCACTAGTAGAAGACTTAGTTATCGGTCGGGATGTCGTAAGCAGTAGAGCAGCCACCTCACTGCGAACTGTTGAGACGCAACCCTTGATCATGAGATATGTCCACACACCAGGCGAACAACATCTCCGTGCCATTACCAGACTTGTCCCCTGGTTAAATGCACTCCTTCGAGAGGAATCGCAGGTCGCTGACATTTGGTCCACGTGCTTGGCTGATAAGCCAATGGTGCGAAGCTACCATCTGAGGGACTACGGCCGAACGCCTCTAAGCCAGAATCCCGCCCTAAATCTCAGCACTGCTGTGATGGGAGGCTACAATATGGTTGGGACCTGGGGCTCGCGTCTCAGCCCTGCCCAGTCGAGCTGCAGAAATGCCCCTGGTTAAATGCACTCCTGCCTCGCTCTTTACCTCTGTCTGCTATCATTCATCCCAATGGACGCAGAAGAGATGCAGTCCAGAGGACATTGCACCACTGCCCTGTTGTGACAACCTCCCAGGTGGCGGGGAATGCTAGGAGTGCCATCACTGCAGATGAGCCGAGAAAATAAAGGGAGCAAAGAGATACCTCACTCACATGCATATGCTACGTTTCTGGCAGGACGTTACGATCTTGAGACACAGTCACACTGGACTGCCTCTCTTCCGGGATAGTACAAACTAGTACATAGTCCATCATATTGCCAAACCCTATAGACATGAGTGGGGAAGACTCGATAGTCCTGCAAGACAACTTCCCTAAGAGAGACAACTCTGACCAAAAAACAACTGCTGCCTTGCAGATAGGCTGGGGACAGCCAAAGGCTAAGGAGGGCATCCCTACAGAAATGCCTGTTGAAATAGGATGCACTGAGCCACAGGCTTAACAAAATAAAACAGTGCAACGTAAATATCGCTGTAAACAGCGTACGATGAAGAAGAAGAAGGATAATGATATCGCAATCCATGATTGCAAAATTTGCAGATGACACAAAATTATGCGGAAGGGTCTCTTCTCCGACAGATGTGGATCTATTGAGAACAAATTTAGCTACCATTCATAAATGGTCTGTGAGCTGGCAGATGGAGTTTAATGTAGATCCATGTACAGACATTCCCATGGGAAGATCAAATATGTAACATAATTACATTATGGGAGTAAACAATGTTAGACAGATAGAAAAGGAAATGGACGTAGGTGTTATAATAGATCATACGTGTAAGGGACTGGAGCAAGTCCAGGCGGCAGTGAAATAGGCTAATGTAATGATGGGTATGATTAAAAGAAACATTACACATCGAAGCAAGGAAGTGATAGTCAAACTATATAAATCATTGGTGAGAGCTAAATTGGAGCACTGTATTCACGTGTGGAATCCTTATCATACAGTGGATGTAGATATGATAGAAACTATAGAATGAAGAGCTTCAAAAATGGTCGTAGGATTCCAGAATTATAGTTAAAAGGAGACAGAAAACTTGTCTGCAGTATCTAGAACAAAGAAGAATTCTAGGTGGGAATACAGGAAAACTTGTCTGCAGTATCTAGAACAAAGAAGAATTCTAGGTGGGAATACAGGTTTATAAATGAATCAATGGAAAGGATAAATTAGACTATAACAAGTTTTTAAAAGTTCAACCAACAAGAACTAGAGGGCATAGCCTCAAATTATTTAAAGGCAGGTCCAGATTAGATATTAGAAAACATTTTTTTTCAGTCAAAGAGTGGTGAATGCTTGAGGCAGGGTCAGTTTATGCATTGAAGAATAGATTTGATGATTTTTAATATCGGTGGAGTGGAATAAACTGGTTGTATACAGACCCTGTAGTCTTCTAAACCAGTATAATGAAGTTAAGTTAAGTTATAAGACAAACAAAAATGATGCTTAAGGTTTAAAATGGCGCATGTTCAGCTTAAGCAAGGTAAACCTTTAACGAATAACAACATGAAAAAGGAGGGCATAATGTTTCTCTCATCTGGTGATCAATCTAATTGATGACAATGCATGACAAGCTAGTATTAGTCAGCCGATGGTGGCATCAATGGGTCTGTCAGACAGATAGAAAGAGAGTGTGAGTGAACGAGACATGCTAGACTTACCTCCTGGGACAGGAAAGGAATAACCTGGGCACAGATGGCATTCAGTCTCTTGGCAATCTCAGTCTGCAGACGATATAGGATATGATCATAATGTATTTGGTGGGTGGTGGTTTAAATTCGTTTGTAAACATTACTGATGTGACCTGACTAACCACATGGCCTCACTCACTAACCACCTATCCAATCTACTACAGCCCTCATGATTGGATTGTTACATTTCCTTCTTACAGTTCATATTGCACTAATCTACACTGTTATGTTTAAGCCACCTATCATTACAGTTCCCACTGTAAAGCGAAAACCTTATGTATAGAATGAGCGTCTGAGTGGTTAGAGAACTTGCTTCTCACAACAAAGACATTGTGTTCACTACATGGTAGCGACACACTACAAGTCTACCTAGTTATAAACAGTACTTGACTTGCGCACACTTAGTGAAGACGAGGCAGGGAGGAAGAGAACGGACCATACCATTAAGGGAAGAGATAGGACTGAAACACGCGTCTCCCAGGCCTTTCTACTTCCAGGTAGGAGGTATCTAAGACGTACGTCATAGACAGGTGAAACATACTGGCCTTATGTCAGGCCTAGATTAAATGTACTGACAAAAACTCCCTAACACGTAGTGGTGAGAGGACTCGTATTACACTAAAGCCAGAAAAAGGCAGGTACATTATCTTCAGTATGCCTCGGGATTTAGGAAGAGCCACCATAACCAATTGCCAGAGCAACATCACCAAGAGTGACAAACTGCCAACAGGAGTGGCGCCCAACAAATTCCGAAGCTGGAGAATGCTGGCCACTAGACGACTGGCAAACATATGATGTATGTCCGTAGTTATACCACATTTCCAAAGAATAACAGAAGTGGATATGCGAGATAACTTCCAGTGTCTCTGTCAAGGTGACGTGTCTCCGTTTGTCACTGGTGATCTCAAAATAAGTTGTGTATCCTCCGAATGACCGTGACCCAGCTTGAAATTGAACACATAATTTTGGTCCAGAAAGGGCGGATGAACTTAGGGGCGCGACCTCATTTCTTGTACAACGCGCCTGTAAAGAAGTGACAGCCTGTATTCACTCGTCTGAGCCAAACACAACTATTTCGTTCCAGCTGACTGCTTTCCCGCTGATACCAAATTACTGGTCAGCAGATAGGCAGACGGATACGTGTCTGACACTATTATTACAAGCCGGTCTCTTGTCTACATCGGTGCGTAGATTCAACAGTCATACTTCTTCAGCCAATAGGGGAGGAACACCGACCGTTAGCTGTTCGTTATCTTCATTATTTTCAAATAATGCAGCCCTTAACAGGGTTATTTCTGGGATGACAAGACACACCATCAGAATGGTCAATACGCCAGGATGTAACTAAGCGGACTCGGTATGTAAATACAAGTGGCGCGCTTCGTCAATATTATATATATATATATATATATATATATATATATATATATATATATATATATATATATATAGAAATAAGTTACCGGAGTCGGCCTTTATTCCTATTGCTGTGTACCACTGGGGGCATTTATAGGACTGATGAATAAAAAGCTTCTTTTGCAGTTTTCCCGCAGTGTGCAGTCAGGTTTTTCTTTATTTTGATAGAAACAAACTTGATTGTCTGGTCGGAAATGCTTTGTTTCTCTATAAAGCCTCGGGTATGTTCCCATCCTGTTCTGTTCTCCACACCCACTCGTGACACCCATCTTTTGATACTCGCGCCAAGGTATCTGAACCGTGCGGGTTTATCTGGTCTGCTGTTACCGCATATGTGCTTCGCTTTAGGCCAGTGGATCAGTTACTTGACTCCAGTTCAGGCTTCCAACCGACAAGTCCTCTAAAAAATTAACGTTACTGCACTCCGGGAAAACCCATAGGTGCTCAGTTTCCGCTTTTCAAATGGCGAAGAGTGTGGAAACTGCTGTACAGTAGACCACTGGTTGTACATTCTTCTGCTACCTCCCATCAAGCGCCCTTTCCTACTAGATCCACGGTTGATTTAACAATGGGTGGGTTGTCGCTTGCTAGCTTGTGATTGATTTAACAATGGGTGGGTTGTCGCTTGCTAGCTTGTGATTGATTTAACAATGGGTGGGTTGTCGCTTGCTAGCTTGTGATTAATTTAACAATGGGTGGGTTGTCGCTTGCTAGCTTGTGATTGATTTAACAATGGGTGGGTTGTCCGCTTGCCAGCTTGTGATTGATTTAACAATGGGTGGGTTGTCGCTTGCCAGCTTGTGATTGATTTAACAATGGGTGGGTTGTCGCTTGCTAGCTTGTGATTGATTTAACAATGAGTGGGTTGTCGCTTGCCAGCTTGTGATTGATTTAACAATTGGTGGGTTGTCGCTTGCCAGCTTGTGATTGATTTAACAATGAGTGGGTTGTCGCTTGCTAGCTTGTGATTTATTGAACAATGAGTGGGCTGTCGCTTGTCACTCATCGACTGCAGCCATAAGGCGGATGTCACCCATAGCTAAAGTCCTTAGTACCTGTGGTACGAGGACGTCAGACATGAGGTCCAGGATGATTCCGATAGTAGATCCAGTGAAGCAACTCTTCCTATCGTCCCACCTCCCAAGATGTAAGGTGTGTATAGTCATCCCACTCCAAAGCAGTATCAATCTATCATGGAACCCATCGGTTTAAAAAAAGGCGGAAAAATAGACAAAGGATGGCCAAATGACACACGGAGAAATGACATAGAGGTCGGTTCAGGAAAATGCTTGAAAGAACGAGAAAATAGTACAGTAGCGGTCTGCTCGGAGATAGTTTGTTGAGAGGAAGTGAGAAAGAGAGAGGAAGGAAGCGAGATTTTGACCTAGGTACGCTAGTCCGAATGAGTGAATGCATGTGTATGTGTAGGATGAATGCCGGTGCGCGCGCGAATATTCAATACCGTCTCCTTATTACATATCTTGTAACAATATCTGTACAATTTAAAATAAAAATGACACTTGGGGGCCAACAGCGATATACGATAAATATATTGAAATAAAAACACAGATAACCAAAGCCGACCTCATCGACCGCCTTAAAAATGGCGTGTCTCGCGTTGCGTTTGCTTTCTCACCTCTGTCAGACCCGTTAAAACAACATGCCGTTCTGCTAAGCCTTGCACTCACAACGCACACAAGGTAAAGCAAGTTGTTTGTTGGGTTATGTGCTCAACGTGTGGGACACAATCGGAGAGACGACTTGGTTGGAGATCAATTCCGACAAATTTCAGAGTTTTCCACGACCTGACATCGGCGGTGACAAGAAAAAGATGTCGTTCAGATTGGGGTCAAGAAGCATGAGGTTGACTGCTATAATTGAACATTGGAGGTAATATATCAAAGGTCTCATAATACCTGTGGTGGGCTAGCTGCTGGATCAGACTAGACCAACTAGACGCGGAGAAATAGGTATTTCTGTACTATAGTCCATTTCACAATGGTTGCCATCTAATATCTCAATAACCCTTGCACCGATAAACGTGATTTTTTTGCACGTGGTCTTATCTTTCCATGTCCCAATGTCTTTAAAATTTATATTTTGTCAAGTAGTGCCATTTTCTTAAAGCTAATAGTTTCTCTGATCTTTGTTATCAAAGGATTTAGTTTATGTCCCTGCAGAAAATAATGTGCTGTAAATTAAACAATTGTCTGTTCTTAGGCATAGGCGTCTCTCCAATTCTAATGAGATTTTCTACATGAGGTCCTTTTTACACATAATTTCCTTTTTAATGTAGTTCATGTGTTTAAGCATGAACAATTCTTTCTACGCATTTCATAGAAAGAATGTGTGAAGATGTAAATTGCACATCATATTTTTTTTTGTTTTGCGTTCGCCTTATTTCTCTAATTCCCCCCCCCCCCCCCCAAGGCGGTGTGCGTTGCACTGTGGTTTTTAATTTGCGCCTGTCGGCCCAGTGCATCCGACTTCAGCATGCATTTTATGTAAGGGTCTGCTTCCTCCTGCATTTTCTAAGGGTTTGCTTCCCCGGGGTTACGGCCGGTGCTGTGATGGGGATTGAACCCAGCACCTTCCGGTTGTGAGCCGTGCCACTTAACCACTAGGCCACGCCGTTCCCCCACATCATATATAAAACATAGAAAGTACATACTTCAGATGGATTGGTCGAGGTTTATAAATAGTTGATGGAGCAAACAATAAACGGTTATATTTCAGTTTTGAACTCCATCTTCTAACTGATTTGAGTGGCCATGGAAAGGACCGTTTTGCCAAGGTGATGGAAACTTCTATTTCTCAGAAAACAAACATGTAAATTAATTTCTCACTTAATCAGAGTCTGACGATTCTAACAAATTGATGACTGCTCTCAGTTGAACGAACGACAGCCCATCTTTTTTCCAATAGTCCTCTTCCTCGTTCAAGACATGGTCCTCACATTTAGCCCAATAATCTGTGTCTATACTTGAGAGGATGGCATATGTTAGTTCTTTCATATCGCCTGATTTGAAAGTTTTATTTTCAGCTGCTACATGTCCTTTAACTTTTGCTCAAACAATTTCAATTTGGTTTAAATGTGAATGGTAAGGTGGCAGTCTCGAACACATATGACCATGCTCTTGTATCAACTTGTCTATATGGAATATCCTTTCCTTTCATGTTTGCTTGACAAGGGAAAGCAATTCAGGTTTTAGATACGTTTCATTAAATGGTAATTGTTCTTTTGTGAGCCACATCTTTATTGCATCTTTTGTACTGGATAATGTTGGGATTTTATCTTCTTGTGTCACTGTGTTGTGGTATGAATTGTCCATTATCAGACAAGAGGGTCTATCTAAGGACGAAAACTGTTTTTTCCAATCCACTCTCGAAATATTTTACCATTCATCTCAGTATTATAGTCCAGATTATCCGTATAATTTGAAGGAAACCCAAGTTCTGCATTCTTCCCTAGCACATTATGTCTGCTATGTGCTATTATCAAGCACTGTTCTTTGCCACTTGGTGCTAATCTTTTAGTCTCTCCTTCCGCTGACTGCCATCCTTTTCACTTGTGTGGTGAGCATTTATCCAAGTTTCATGCACATACACCATATAACAACCCCGCATGTCCTGTACTTCACGTAAATACTTGCTTCTCATGTATACTAGATTCAGCTTCTCACAGATGACGTTTCTCCCGCTAACAAACTTGCTTCTCGTGTTTACTAGATTCAGCTTCTCACAGATAACGTTTCTCCCGCTAACAAACTTGCTTCTCGTGTATACTAGATTCAGCTTCTCACAGATGAGGTTTCTCCCGCTAACAAACTTGCTTCTCATGGATGCTAGATGCGGCTTCTCACAGATAACGCTTCTCCCGCTAACAAACTTGCTTTTCATGTATACTAGATTCAGCTTCTCACAGATGAGGTTTCTCCCGCTAACAAACTTGCTTCTCATGGATGCTAGATGCAGCTTCTCACAGATGACTTTTCTCCCGCTAACAAACTTGCTTCTCATGTATACTAGATTCAGCTTCTCACAGATGAGGTTTCTCCCGCTAACAAACTTGCTTCTCGTTTATACTAGATTCAGCTTCTCACAGATGAGGTTTCTCCCGCTAACAAACTTGCTTCTCGTGTATACTAGATTCAGCTTCTCACAGATGAGGTTTCTCCCGCTAACAAACTTGCTTCTCATGGATGCTAGATGCGGCTTCTCACAGATGACGCTTCTCCCGCTAACAAACTTGCTTTTCATGTATACTAGATTCAGCTTCTCACAGATGAGGTTTCTCCCGCTAACAAACTTGCTTCTCGTTTATACTAGATTCAGCTTCTCACAGATGAGGTTTCTCCCGCTAACAAACTTGCTTCTCGTGTATACTAGATTCAGCTTCTCACAGATGAGGTTTCTCCCGCTAACAAACTTGCTTCTCGTGTATACTAGATTCAGCTTCTCACAGATGAGGTTTCTCCAGCTAACAAACTTGCTTCTCGTGTTTACTAGATTCAGCTTCTCACAGATGAGGTTTCTCCCGCTAACAAACTTGCTTCTCATGGATGCTAGATGCGGCTTCTCACAGATGAGTTTTCTCCCGCTAACAAACTTACTTCTCATGGATGCTAGATGCGGCTTCTCACAGATGAGTTTTCTCCCGCTAACAAACTTGCTTCTCATGGATGCTAGATGCGGCTTCTCACAGATGCCGTTTCTCCCGCTAACAAACTTGCTTCTCATGGATGCTAGATGCGGCTTCTCACAGATGAGTTTTCTCCCGCTAACAAACATGCTTCTCATGTATACTAGATTCAGCTTCTCACAGATGAGGTTTCTCCCGCTAACAAACTTGCTTCTCATGGATGCTAGATGCAGCTTCTCACAGATGAGGTTTCTCCCGCTAACAAACTTGCTTCTCATGGATGCTAGATGCAGCTTCTCACAGATGCCGTTTCTCCCGCTAGCAAACACTTTCTGCAGGTAAAGCCTATCCCCCTTACAGTTCTCCCCAACCTAGATCTCGGTACATCAATGTCATTGTGTGGTCTCAGACTCCACAGATCTCGGTACATCAATGTCATTGTATGGTCTCAGACTCCACAGATCTCGGTACATCAATGTCATTGTGTGGTCTCAGACTCCACAGATCTCGGTACATCAATGTCATTGTAAGGTCTCAGACTCCACAGATCTCGGTACATCAATGTCATTGTGTGGTCTCAGACTCCACAGATCTCGGTACATCAATGTCATTGTAAGGTCTCAGACTCCACAGATCTCGGTACATCAATGTCATTGTGTGGTCTCAGACTCCACAGATCTCGGTACATCAATGTAATTGTGTGGTCTCAGACTCCACAGATCTCGGTACATCAATGTCATTGTGTGGTCTCAGACTCCACAGATCTCGGTACATCAATGTCATTGTGTGGCCTCAGACTCCACAGATCTCGGTACATCAATGTCATTGTGTGGTCTCAGACTCCACAGATCTCGGTACATCAATGTCATTGTGTGGTCTCAGACTCCACAGATCTCTGAACATCAATGTCATTGTGTGCTCTCAGACTCCCCAGATCTCGGTACATCAATGTCATTGTGTGGTCTCAGACTCCACAGATCTCGGTACATCAATGTCATTGTGTGGTCTCAGACTCCACAGATCTCGGTACATCAATGTCATTGTGTGGTCTCAGACTCCACAGATCTCTGTACATCAATGTCATTGTGTGGTCTCAGACTCCACAGATCTCGGTATATAATAAAGAGTACTCTGATTGGTGTGCTGTTATAAGTGGAGTAACCCAGGCATCGGTAATGGGACCACTTTTGTTCTTGATATATATCAATGATTTGGATAATGATATCCTCTATTGATTCGTTGGGTCTAATATTGAACGGGTGCTGGTATTAGACCCTCGGAAGACAGGTCAGTTTTACCCTACAGATGACAGGGCGTTGCTACGGTAGTCCTGCTCAACTCGAGAGGAATCGTTAGTCGCAGACATTTGGTCCACGTGCTAGGCTGATAAGCCAACGCCGCGAGGTTACCCTATGAGGGATTACGGCCAAATGCCTCTAAGCCGGAATCCCGCCTTAAATCTCAGCACCACTGCGATGGGAGGCTACGATAGGGTTGGGACCTGGGGCTCGTGTCTCAGCCCGACCCGGTCTCTGCCGTCCGCCGATCAAAGCGGGCGGGAAGCTGCCTGATATTCACTCCATACGGCGATGAGGTGTGAAGCCACTAGTAGAAGACTTAGTTATCGGTCGGGATGTCGTAAGCAGTAGAGCAGCCACCTCACTGCGAACTGTTGAGACGCAACCCTTGATCATGAGATATGTCCACACACCAGGCGAACAACATCTCCGTGCCATTACCAGACTTGTCCCCTGGTTAAATGCACTCCTTCGAGAGGAATCGCAGGTCGCTGACATTTGGTCCACGTGCTTGGCTGATAAGCCAATGGTGCGAAGCTACCATCTGAGGGACTACGGCCGAACGCCTCTAAGCCAGAATCCCGCCCTAAATCTCAGCACTGCTGTGATGGGAGGCTACAATATGGTTGGGACCTGGGGCTCGCGTCTCAGCCCTGCCCAGTCGAGCTGCAGAAATGCCCCTGGTTAAATGCACTCCTGCCTCGCTCTTTACCTCTGTCTGCTATCATTCATCCCAATGGACGCAGAAGAGATGCAGTCCAGAGGACATTGCACCACTGCCCTGTTGTGACAACCTCCCAGGTGGCGGGGAATGCTAGGAGTGCCATCACTGCAGATGAGCCGAGAAAATAAAGGGAGCAAAGAGATACCTCACTCACATGCATATGCTACGTTTCTGGCAGGACGTTACGATCTTGAGACACAGTCACACTGGACTGCCTCTCTTCCGGGATAGTACAAACTAGTACATAGTCCATCATATTGCCAAACCCTATAGACATGAGTGGGGAAGACTCGATAGTCCTGCAAGACAACTTCCCTAAGAGAGACAACTCTGACCAAAAAACAACTGCTGCCTTGCAGATAGGCTGGGGACAGCCAAAGGCTAAGGAGGGCATCCCTACAGAAATGCCTGTTGAAATAGGATGCACTGAGCCACAGGCTTAACAAAATAAAACAGTGCAACGTAAATATCGCTGTAAACAGCGTATGATGAAGAAGAAGAAGGATAATGATATCGCAATCCATGATTGCAAAATTTGCAGATGACACAAAATTATGCGGAAGGGTCTCTTCTCCGACAGATGTGGATCTATTGAGAACAAATTTAGCTACCATTCATAAATGGTCTGTGAGCTGGCAGATGGAGTTTAATGTAGATCCATGTACAGACATTCCCATGGGAAGATCAAATATGTAACATAATTACATTATGGGAGTAAACAATGTTAGACAGATAGAAAAGGAAATGGACGTAGGTGTTATAATAGATCATACGTGTAAGGGACTGGAGCAAGTCCAGGCGGCAGTGAAATAGGCTAATGTAATGATGGGTATGATTAAAAGAAACATTACACATCGAAGCAAGGAAGTGATAGTCAAACTATATAAATCATTGGTGAGAGCTAAATTGGAGCACTGTATTCACGTGTGGAATCCTTATCATACAGTGGATGTAGATATGATAGAAACTATAGAATGAAGAGCTTCAAAAATGGTCGTAGGATTCCAGAATTATAGTTAAAAGGAGACAGAAAACTTGTCTGCAGTATCTAGAACAAAGAAGAATTCTAGGTGGGAATACAGGAAAACTTGTCTGCAGTATCTAGAACAAAGAAGAATTCTAGGTGGGAATACAGGTTTATAAATGAATCAATGGAAAGGATAAATTAGACTATAACAAGTTTTTAAAAGTTCAACCAACAAGAACTAGAGGGCATAGCCTCAAATTATTTAAAGGCAGGTCCAGATTAGATATTAGAAAACATTTTTTTTCAGTCAAAGAGTGGTGAATGCTTGAGGCAGGGTCAGTTTATGCATTGAAGAATAGATTTGATGATTTTTAATATCGGTGGAGTGGAATAAACTGGTTGTATACAGACCCTGTAGTCTTCTAAACCAGTATAATGAAGTTAAGTTAAGTTATAAGACAAACAAAAATGATGCTTAAGGTTTAAAATGGCGCATGTTCAGCTTAAGCAAGGTAAACCTTTAACGAATAACAACATGAAAAAGGAGGGCATAATGTTTCTCTCATCTGGTGATCAATCTAATTGATGACAATGCATGACAAGCTAGTATTAGTCAGCCGATGGTGGCATCAATGGGTCTGTCAGACAGATAGAAAGAGAGTGTGAGTGAACGAGACATGCTAGACTTACCTCCTGGGACAGGAAAGGAATAACCTGGGCACAGATGGCATTCAGTCTCTTTTGACCTAGGTACGCTAGTCCGAATGAGTGAATGCATGTGTATGTGTAGGATGAATGCCGGTGCGCGCGCGAATATTCAATACCGTCTCCTTATTACATATCTTGTAACAATATCTGTACAATTTAAAATAAAAATGACACTTGGGGGCCAACAGCGATATACGATAAATATATTGAAATAAAAACACAGATAACCAAAGCCGACCTCATCGACCGCCTTAAAAATGGCGTGTCTCGCGTTGCGTTTGCTTTCTCACCTCTGTCAGACCCGTTAAAACAACATGCCGTTCTGCTAAGCCTTGCACTCACAACGCACACAAGGTAAAGCAAGTTGTTTGTTGGGTTATGTGCTCAACGTGTGGGACACAATCGGAGAGACGACTTGGTTGGAGATCAATTCCGACAAATTTCAGAGTTTTCCACGACCTGACATCGGCGGTGACAAGAAAAAGATGTCGTTCAGATTGGGGTCAAGAAGCATGAGGTTGACTGCTATAATTGAACATTGGAGGTAATATATCAAAGGTCTCATAATACCTGTGGTGGGCTAGCTGCTGGATCAGACTAGACCAACTAGACGCGGAGAAATAGGTATTTCTGTACTATAGTCCATTTCACAATGGTTGCCATCTAATATCTCAATAACCCTTGCACCGATAAACGTGATTTTTTTGCACGTGGTCTTATCTTTCCATGTCCCAATGTCTTTAAAATTTATATTTTGTCAAGTAGTGCCATTTTCTTAAAGCTAATAGTTTCTCTGATCTTTGTTATCAAAGGATTTAGTTTATGTCCCTGCAGAAAATAATGTGCTGTAAATTAAACAATTGTCTGTTCTTAGGCATAGGCGTCTCTCCAATTCTAATGAGATTTTCTACATGAGGTCCTTTTTACACATAATTTCCTTTTTAATGTAGTTCATGTGTTTAAGCATGAACAATTCTTTCTACGCATTTCATAGAAAGAATGTGTGAAGATGTAAATTGCACATCATATTTTTTTTTGTTTTGCGTTCGCCTTATTTCTCTAATCCCCCCCCCCCCCCCAAGGCGGTGTGCGTTGCACTGTGGTTTTTAATTTGCGCCTGTCGGCCCAGTGCATCCGACTTCAGCATGCATTTTATGTAAGGGTCTGCTTCCTCCTGCATTTTCTAAGGGTTTGCTTCCCCGGGGTTACGGCCGGTGCTGTGATGGGGATTGAACCCAGCACCTTCCGGTTGTGAGCCGTGCCACTTAACCACTAGGCCACGCCGTTCCCCCACATCATATATAAAACATAGAAAGTACATACTTCAGATGGATTGGTCGAGGTTTATAAATAGTTGATGGAGCAAACAATAAACGGTTATATTTCAGTTTTGAACTCCATCTTCTAACTGATTTGAGTGGCCATGGAAAGGACCGTTTTGCCAAGGTGATGGAAACTTCTATTTCTCAGAAAACAAACATGTAAATTAATTTCTCACTTAATCAGAGTCTGACGATTCTAACAAATTGATGACTGCTCTCAGTTGAACGAACGACAGCCCATCTTTTTTCCAATAGTCCTCTTCCTCGTTCAAGACATGGTCCTCACATTTAGCCCAATAATCTGTGTCTATACTTGAGAGGATGGCATATGTTAGTTCTTTCATATCGCCTGATTTGAAAGTTTTATTTTCAGCTGCTACATGTCCTTTAACTTTTGCTCAAACAATTTCAATTTGGTTTAAATGTGAATGGTAAGGTGGCAGTCTCGAACACATATGACCATGCTCTTGTATCAACTTGTCTATATGGAATATCCTTTCCTTTCATGTTTGCTTGACAAGGGAAAGCAATTCAGGTTTTAGATACGTTTCATTAAATGGTAATTGTTCTTTTGTGAGCCACATCTTTATTGCATCTTTTGTACTGGATAATGTTGGGATTTTATCTTCTTGTGTCACTGTGTTGTGGTATGAATTGTCCATTATCAGACAAGAGGGTCTATCTAAGGACGAAAACTGTTTTTTCCAATCCACTCTCGAAATATTTTACCATTCATCTCAGTATTATAGTCCAGATTATCCGTATAATTTGAAGGAAACCCAAGTTCTGCATTCTTCCCTAGCACATTATGTCTGCTATGTGCTATTATCAAGCACTGTTCTTTGCCACTTGGTGCTAATCTTTTAGTCTCTCCTTCCGCTGACTGCCATCCTTTTCACTTGTGTGGTGAGCATTTATCCAAGTTTCATGCACATACACCATATAACAACCCCGCATGTCCTGTACTTCACGTAAATACTTGCTTCTCATGTATACTAGATTCAGCTTCTCACAGATGACGTTTCTCCCGCTAACAAACTTGCTTCTCGTGTTTACTAGATTCAGCTTCTCACAGATAACGTTTCTCCCGCTAACAAACTTGCTTCTCGTGTATACTAGATTCAGCTTCTCACAGATGAGGTTTCTCCCGCTAACAAACTTGCTTCTCATGGATGCTAGATGCGGCTTCTCACAGATAACGCTTCTCCCGCTAACAAACTTGCTTTTCATGTATACTAGATTCAGCTTCTCACAGATGAGGTTTCTCCCGCTAACAAACTTGCTTCTCATGGATGCTAGATGCAGCTTCTCACAGATGACTTTTCTCCCGCTAACAAACTTGCTTCTCATGTATACTAGATTCAGCTTCTCACAGATGAGGTTTCTCCCGCTAACAAACTTGCTTCTCGTTTATACTAGATTCAGCTTCTCACAGATGAGGTTTCTCCCGCTAACAAACTTGCTTCTCGTGTATACTAGATTCAGCTTCTCACAGATGAGGTTTCTCCCGCTAACAAACTTGCTTCTCATGGATGCTAGATGCGGCTTCTCACAGATGACGCTTCTCCCGCTAACAAACTTGCTTTTCATGTATACTAGATTCAGCTTCTCACAGATGAGGTTTCTCCCGCTAACAAACTTGCTTCTCGTGGATGCTAGATGTGGCTTCTCACAGATGACTTTTCTCCCGCTAACAAACTTGCTTCTCATGTATACTAGATTCAGCTTCTCACAGATGAGGTTTCTCCCGCTAACAAACTTGCTTCTCGTGTATACTAGATTCAGCTTCTCACAGATGAGGTTTCTCCAGCTAACAAACTTGCTTCTCGTGTTTACTAGATTCAGCTTCTCACAGATGAGGTTTCTCCCGCTAACAAACTTGCTTCTCATGGATGCTAGATGCGGCTTCTCACAGATGAGTTTTCTCCCGCTAACAAACTTACTTCTCATGGATGCTAGATGCGGCTTCTCACAGATGAGTTTTCTCCCGCTAACAAACTTGCTTCTCATGGATGCTAGATGCGGCTTCTCACAGATGCCGTTTCTCCCGCTAACAAACTTGCTTCTCATGGATGCTAGATGCGGCTTCTCACAGATGAGTTTTCTCCCGCTAACAAACATGCTTCTCATGTATACTAGATTCAGCTTCTCACAGATGAGGTTTCTCCCGCTAACAAACTTGCTTCTCATGGAAGCTAGATGCAGCTTCTCACAGATGAGGTTTCTCCCGCTAACAAACTTGCTTCTCATGGATGCTAGATGCAGCTTCTCACAGATGCCGTTTCTCCCGCTAGCAAACACTTTCTGCAGGTAAAGCCTATCCCCCTTACAGTTCTCCCCAACCTAGATCTCGGTACATCAATGTCATTGTGTGGTCTCAGACTCCACAGATCTCGGTACATCAATGTCATTGTATGGTCTCAGACTCCACAGATCTCGGTACATCAATGTCATTGTGTGGTCTCAGACTCCACAGATCTCGGTACATCAATGTCATTGTAAGGTCTCAGACTCCACAGATCTCGGTACATCAATGTCATTGTAAGGTCTCAGACTCCACAGATCTCGGTACATCAATGTCATTGTGTGGTCTCAGACTCCACAGATCTCGGTACATCAATGTAATTGTGTGGTCTCAGACTCCACAGATCTCGGTACATCAATGTCATTGTGTGGTCTCAGACTCCACAGATCTCGGTACATCAATGTCATTGTGTGGCCTCAGACTCCACAGATCTCGGTACATCAATGTCATTGTGTGGTCTCAGACTCCACAGATCTCGGTACATCAATGTCATTGTGTGGTCTCAGACTCCACAGATCTCTGAACATCAATGTCATTGTGTGGTCTCAGACTCCACAGATCTCGGTACATCAATGTCATTGTGTGGTCTCAGACTCCACAGATCTCGGTACATCAATGTCATTGTGTGGTCTCAGACTCCACAGATCTCGGTACATCAATGTCATTGTGTGGTCTCAGACTCCACAGATCTCTGTACATCAATGTCATTGTGTGGTCTCAGACTCCACAGATCTCGGTATATCAATGTCATTGTGTGCTCTCCGGCGAAACTTCAGTTTCCTTAGTGTCCCTATTTCGTTGGAATCAAACATTCTACAAATGACTCTTCTAATCACATTCCTGTCAAAACTATCTACAGCTTTCTTTCCTTTTTGCGTACTAGTCTTGATGGAACACGAACTTCTGCACCAAACCACAATCAATCAAATCACTGTACCCCCCAAACCAGAATCAATCAAATTATTGTACTATCAAATCACTGTACCACAATCAATCAAAGAAAGAATCTTTGCCTGGAAACCCAGCTTGACAGCAGATATACACCAGTCCTTGGAGGTTTCACACATCTACAGCTACTATCTACTCACACTTTAGTCAGACTGTACCTTCCAAAGTAAGGATTGATAGTTTGACACAATGATTGTCATTGTTAAAGAGGGTTGAGAGCTGAGGTCACTGCAGACTGCTGAAGGTTGTTGTCTGGTATGCCCCGCTCTGTTCAGCAACAACTTGACCTCTCACTCTACCAGAGAAGCTCCAATCTGATTGTCCACTGCATAGCATCAATCAATTCGTGTTAGCACTTTGGTGTCAGCCTTATCAGCTGGTTAGCCCCAAGCTCTGCTTTTCCCTTGTACAACTCTCTGTATTACCTGCCCAGAGTTATGATGACTGTGGTAATGTGTCCTTCCATCACCAGTGTGAACCCATTCATCTCTCTTGACCATCACCAGTGTGGACTCATTCATCTCCATTGAACATCACCAATGTGGACCCATTATTCTCCCTTGACCACCACCAGTGTGGACCCATTCATTACCCTTGACCATCACCTCATCTAGGTCATCTACTACAGCTGTGACGGCACCACAACAAAACCAAAAACATTTTAATGTCATTTGTCTTACAAATTACACTTGTAAGTTCTGTGAAATGTACGTTGAAGACTTGTCGATTATGATGTCTTTCATTTTGTGAAATCCTGTTGTTCCAAAAACCATTCTATAATTTATTTATATTTATTTCTGTGCTGCAGCCTCCAACACCATCCAGTTTATCCCTCAAATACCAGGATCCATATCTCTTATAAACGTTTCGGTCTGTCTCAACGCTTCCTTTTGTCCCCATACAATGCATCCCGCAACTGGATTGGAGAGGGACATGCTGTCACATAGCTTCTCTCTTTGAACCGCCAGACTTGGAGAATATATTATGCTATATGTTTGGTGTCCTGACTAGAGCACCTGTGTCCTGTGTGTCTAATGTTTAGCATCTGTTATTTCAGCCAGATGTTGCTAGAACCAGAAGCTTCCTAAAATCGTATCATGAGTTCCTGCCTCATTTGTATAAGCATGTAACCACAGACCATATCCCCTAGTAACATCTGCCACATTTTCCCTACACATTCCTCTAAGCACCTTAGTCGTTTCAAGAGATCTGCACAAGGCAACATTCATTTCAATTCCACTGTAGAGTGCGTATTTTTTTTAAACTTAATTTATTCCTGGCTTTATGTGTGTTCTTCAAGCTATAGGCACAGATTTGCAGTTATTTTACTGGTCATTCTTAGTACAAATGTTAAAGCATATAGCCCGTCTATCTGTGTCATGTGTATGTTTGGCCCATGTGCTTTCTTCAAAAGTGACATACAATGGACAAGTCCAGTATAGTAGCTCTGAGACCGGCTTCTGGGAGTGAAATTAAAGTTGATAGGCCATTATTTTCGGCCATGTCAAATATCATTACGGACCGGAAAGAACGTTCATAGATGGCATGGTACCTGGAAGGTGACGCAGGGGTCGACCAAGGCGGATACAAGATATAAAAAATACTCTAAACATGAACATGGAGCAGGCGGGAAGATTGACTGCAGACCGAGATTCATATCGATTGACTGCAGACCGAAATTCATATCGACGTTCTACAAAGGACATGCTACATGATGATGATGAGGCGATTATTTATCCTCTGTACTGTTGCCACTTTCCCACACTGACTCGACCTTCCATTGACGAGTCCGCCACTCAGACAGACAACAGCCACTCCCGTTATCTGATATCGTTTGAAGACGATAGCTGTTGCCTATTGCGCGACTATTATCATTGCCAGCATCAAAGACAGTGGATGCCTTACCTTGCCTTTCACAGGTAGACCGATAATTAATGGGAACTGTATGTCAAACAGTTCAAGAAAATATACCGTGTCAAGATTGCCACTTAACAAGACACTTTTCTCTCAAATATAACGTACCAAGATCAATGTGGCTGAGAAGCTAACGCCATGTTTCACCAACATGGCTTGAACAAAGCAGCCAGCCAGACCCAATACCCGAATATGCATCTCCCCACATTTCTTAAACTCTTCTCATTGTTCTCCTTCCAGACTGTATAACCTGCCCCGTTCACGTCAATTGTTTTTACTTTGTTGTACATTAATTGAAGGTGAGAGAGAGAGAGAAGAAACGAAAGGTGGGTTTGACGTAGTTTTTGGCAGGGGCAGTTCTCAACCATACTATTTCAGATTTATACTGTTGTCTTCTAATTTCAATAGAAAGGGCACCGAAATCCCTTATCTAATTATCAACCGTGTCAATGTAAGCATTGAAATAGAATGAACAAAGTGCTAATAATAACAGCACATACATGTACACATACTGAACAGCAGCTCATCAAATTAGAATAATAAGTGAGAGAAGAGTTCATGTGGTTTACCTGTTTATGCATCTCCACGTTCAGTCCATACGACATCTCATAATACTGAAAGAAAGAAAGAGAGAAATAGGAACACGTAAGTTCATTCAAACATAAACATCACTATGTTAAAATGAAACAAACTTCTTCTTCTGACCAGAATAATGTATATGACTGCACTCTGGTCAGACCCGTAGGTACCTCTTCCAACAAGCAGAGAATGTTGGCAAATTCCTTCCTTCCTGCCTGCCTGAGTCACGCATATTGTGATGCCATCTACAGGTCCACAGCAGGATTGACAAAGCAAGTGCTGCATTTCGAAGACTACGATAGAATGTTTGCGACCGGCAAGGAATAAGTGTTGGCACAAGATCATACCCGCCCATATGTACGGTCTTGGTTGTTCCCCATGTCTTCGCTCCATACAGCAGCACTGACTTGATGTTGAATATTATAACTTTGGTGTGCATCTTGATTTCTCTGGATCTCCATATGTTGTTTAGTCTCATGGATGTCCCTCTTGTCTTTCCAGTTCTGGTTCTTACATCTGCATCTCCTGATGTATCTATTGTGCTGCCCAAATGTGTATCAACTTCTTTCAACGGCTCTCCCTCAGCACAATCGGTTCTTTGTTGATAGTGTTATTTATTCTTCGCCGTGCGTTCTCAAGCCATGATAGAGTTTAAGGAGCCTCAGTTTCTTCACTTGGCTAGGAACGTGTGACAAAAGTACCAGGTCATGACCACCAAATGCCAGTTCTTTTCCCTATGATTAGGTAAAGGGTAGAATGTGTTTATTCTGTAAATGAAACATATTTCTGGTCATAATTTTCTGGAGCAACGCAGTTGACCGTGTTAAGCTTTCACTTCAATTTTGAGCGTGTCCCTTTCTTACTGTGACAAAATTATAGAAACATTTTCTCTAAAATTCTATATATCCCTCCATCTCGCTCACTTAAAATAAAAACTGCTAACTACCAATTTGGCAAGCATATGCGCCAAAGTACTTGTAATAATATTCAAATTGCCAACCCCCCTTGTATGCAAATTATCAGCCTTTCGACCAGGGGAAAACGCGGTTTTGCTTAGTTTTTCCACCAGCGTCGTGCCACACAGGCGGTGTGAGGGTAGTCAGGCGTGAAACCTTGGCTTAATCAGAGAGAGACGAGCTGGTGCCGCGGTCCGATATTTCCATAATTTAATATTTCGCTATCCACCGACCACTTCGCCTGAACCTATGCAATCAATGGCGCGGAACGTTCTGGCCTCCACCTCGCGGAGCTTCTAGGGAAGCGCCACTTCTCACAATTTTACTCTTCAAATCCTGCATGCAAAGGTGGCCCGCGTAATCCTCCCAGGCAGCGGGTGTCTGCCAATCAAATCAATGGACAAGCAGCACCCCCCCCCCCCCCCCCCACCGATTTCGTGATTTCACTTAATCTTTCTCCTTTCTCAGCGCGGCTCTGGGTCTGAGAATCTCGTCAATGAATCAACCCGCCAGAAGGACGAGAAGTCAAAAGAAAGGAAGGACCAGGGAAGATGATCACATTTTGAGTGTCTCGTGAATTTCAACAACTAAAGACTAGGACTTGTAGGCAAGTCCATTTTTGTTTAAATAGCACAGTACAAATACTGGAAAAGAGAAACAGAACACGCATAGCAAGAACAAAATGAAACGATTGACAAATGCAGAGGACAAAAAGGGGGAATGTCTCTGTCCTATTTAATACTATCACAGGAATATCGATTTCACTGATCGGCTTAAAAGGGACTTGGAAATTGACAACATGTGCTGTTAAACAGCTACCTTTGTCTGACTTCTGGTTGTGTCTGAACGTCCGTATCAGTTACATTGATGAACTACGTCGGAGAAGATACACAATATAAATAGAAAGAAGGAAATATCAGAGGAGGAACAATTATAATAGAATACTCTCCAAAATATAAAGAAACGTGCCCTAGAGCGAAACCCTTAAAGAAGCAGAAAGACTAAGTAATACAAGAAGACAACGAGTAGAAGAGGAGATTATAAAAGATGGCGCGTGTCTCCTCGTGACAGAACGAAGAAGCCTGTAGAGAAACAGTAGGGACAAAGAAAAGACAGTGAACTGCTCACACAAGCTGTGGCTTAGTGTCTCTTAACGCGTCATTTCCGACCAGCAATTAGTCTGACAAAGGACACCCTTCACATGTTTTATATGCTATAGTCAGGCATATAGAGGCGCATAGTCACAGAAGTACCTAGGGTCTACCTTCTTTAGTTCGCTTGGTGATATAAGAGCAACTGTATCCCGGCTACCCAAGAGATGTCGTTGAGAGTGAAATCAACTCATCACGAGTGACTAACAACAACTTGCAAACGTAGATTAGACCAGGCAAACAAAACAAATGCAGTACTCAAGACATCATGTCACACAAGGCTCAAAGACAATAAACTCAATCACTATATACCGAGTTATATATAAGTAGGTGAAGCAATTACAGAATACCATCTTCAAAACAGAATAATTGAGCTCTAGCTTCCAGATAGATAAACAGGATACCGCCAGCGGCTTGTAATTGTTATGTTTGGTCTTAGAAACCGTGGCTGTGAAATAAGTACCGAGGAACTTTGCACACGTTTGATGCATGCCTTCTCCTCCCTCCACCGACAGGCAAAGTGTGGCGCGCACAAGCCACAGTATTACGGTGATTATGGCTTGATGGTAGTATTCATCATCTTGTTGTGTTGTAATGTCTCCATAACTGTTTATTAGTGATGGTGTTGACTTCCATCAAGCCAAGTTGGACTGTTTCGTATCATCTTTCTCTAGAAGTTTGGATGTCCTGTGTTAGAGTCGTGTGGTCTTTTTTTGTTTTTTTTTTTGTTTGCGTTCGCCTTATTTATCTATTCCCCAATGCGTGTGTGCGTTACACTGTGGTTTTTATTTTGCGCCTGTCGGCCCAGTGCATCCGACTTCAGCATGCATTTTATGTAAGGGTCTGCTTCCTCCTGCATTTTCTAAGGGTTTGCTTCCCCGGGGTAACGGCCGGTGCTGTGATGGGGATCGAACCCAGCACCTTCTGATTGTGAACCGTGCCACTTAACCACTAGGCCACGCCGTCCCCGAGTCGTGTGGTCTAACCTGCCTCATTTCATTACGGATCAACACGAATAGCCCTTTCTTTTCTGCTTCAGCAGTGCACAAGATTCTTGAGACACATGTTTGTTAGAATGTATTGGAAGCTTTGACACTCTATAAAACAACAAAAATGTGATATGTCCATGATTCAATTCCATGTTCAACCTAACAATTAAAATACTATCAGACATTTACTGACAAAACAGTGACTGCACAGCAACTCGTGTCAGTACATCTATGTACTCGTGCATCTGTGTACTAGTTTAATTGGGTATCTATACAATAGTACGCTTTAGGCGACCAGGGCGCGTCGGGGAGAATGACCGTGTCCATGACAACGTCAGACGGCCGCCTGCAGTTCTGTTGGGGAGGTGGAGATCTGTTTTAGCCAGGTGTTGCGAGGGCGACCCCGAGGACGTCTCCAGGATAAGCACGGGTTCTTGCCGGAACTCTTCCCCCCCCCCCCCCAATCTCATGGGCTTGGACTTACCTGGAAAGACGAGCAACACGACCGAAGAGAGAGAGAGAGAGAGAGAGAGGCGACCAATCTTTGAGACAATGCCTACAAGCTGAGTACGTCGAACCACTTCGCTGTTGGAAACCATGTCATGCCAGACGATCCCGAGGAAGCGCCTCTGGTTGCGTAGGTGGAAGGCCTCAAGATGCTGCCGGTCCTGCTGTAGTAGTGTCCAGGTGGAAGGCCTCAAGATGCTGCCGGTCCTGCTGTAGTAGTGTCCAGGTTGAAGGCCTCAAGATGCTGCCGGTCCTGCTGTAGTAGTGTCCAGGACCCGGTCCTGCTGTAGTGTCCAGGACTCGGAGCCGTACAGGAGAATGGGGACAATGCGGGAGAAGTAGATTCGAAGCCTGGTCTCCAGGGAAAGCCTTCGCTGGGACCAGACTCTACGGAGCGAATGCATGGATGAAGTCGCCAAGTCCATACTACGGGTGATGTCGTGGCGGCTGCGTGCGTCAGAAGACTGCCTGCTGCTGAGGTAAACGAAGTCCTCGGTGACCGCAACAGGGTTGTCGTTCTATGGGGAAGGGCATCAATGGTGGAGCGAGAAGCTGTGAACCCTGACTGTTGCGGACGACGATTCCTCATTAAAAGGGGCTGCAGTCTAGAGAGAAGCACATGTGCTAAGACCTTGCTGGGGACGGACATTAGAGTAATAGGCCTGTAATTGCAGCATTCCAGACGGGAGCCCTTTCCCTGTACAAGGAAATTTATTATTTCGTGGCGCCATGCCGCGGGCACTTGGCAAGTGTTCCACGTCGTTGCCAAGAGTTAGTGCAGGGTGGTGGCCTTTGGGTCCAAGGCGTACTAACAGCTCAGGGGGAGTATTGTCAGGGTCCGCGGATCTGGCGCCTTTCATTTTTTCTATTGCTGCCTTAACATCAGCAATGGTAGGGGCGTCAGGAGTTGCTGTGAGAGACTCACGGAGTAGATCTGGCGTCTGGGTGATTCAAGGCTGCGCTGTAGTGCTCGACCCACCTGCTAGCTATTTCCTCTCCTGATGTGCAGGGGGATGAATCTTACGTATTCAGGAATTGGAGGGTGCCAGAGGGATCGGAGCTGAGAGCCTGTATTGCGCGGTATGTCACACTTATGTCATTGCGCACTAGACCATCCTCGGCAATGTCGGCTATGAAATTGTAATGGCACGCACGGTCCCTCTTGGCGGCAGCCGGGAATTTGTTTTGTAGGCGTCGCCGCCCCTGAACTTGTTTCTTCTAGGATTGCTAGGGTGGGCACTGTTAGCCAAGGTTTCCGCATATTCTTCTTATGACCCAGAACTGTGTCGGCAACTTCGTAGATTGCCTGGACGACCATGGGCCAAGCAGATTTAGGGTCACCAGGAAGTGTACCGAAAGAGGCAAAGTTGCTGTCTATGGATGCGGCATATTGGGCTGCCAGACTAGGGCTGGTACACAGAGATTCCGTGTCGTATCTGGCAACTGATGCAGTCTTTTTGTGGTATCTTGGCAAGACAGCCACACTAGCCACGAGAAGATGATCAGTGCTGGCAGGGGCCTAGGCTCCACACTAGTCACGAGAAGAAGATGATCAGTGCTGGCCTCGGCTCCACGCTAACCACGAGAATAAGATGATCAGTGCTGGCAGGGGCCTCGGCTCCCCACTAGCCCCGAGAAGAAGATGATCAGTGTTGGCAGGGGCCTCGGCTCCACAGTGAACCATGTACGATCTGATGAGACCTGGGTGTCTAGACAGGATATGATCCAGCTCCTTTCTGGTCCTACGATCATTTGAGATCCATGGATATCTATGTACTGGTTTATTTGGGTATCTATGTACTGGTGTGACTAGTGGCACAATCAATTTGATGTTTTTATACTCCTCAGAAATGACTACCACTTCCCCCTTCTAGCCAATTAGACTAGGTTTTTGTTTTAAATCTTCTGAAATTGCCATGCCAATCATTTTCTTTAATTATTGTCCTGTCCTGCCCACCTCCCCCGTAACACTACACACTACCTGTATATACACACATACACCTCATAGATAGAGAGCAGATCAGACGCTAGTACCCGTCGTCTAACAAAGTCTTCTATGATTACTAAATGTTGCCAGCTGATATGGTTGCAGTTTTCTGTTGTTGTCAATGGCATGTTAGATATTGTTTTAGCAACAACACATCTTGTTTTTGCTGCTATAACGTTTGAGTCTTCTAGCATTTTGATAATGATCGATTGTTGTCCATTTATCTTTAAGCAAGCGGGCAAAGATGGCGCCATAACTGGCTGCGAGTCTACATTTCTCTACTGTTTTGGATCATTATGGATGCCGCTAGACCACAGATTTGCCTGGAATTTACACTAGTCGACGACTTACACTTGTGTTCACTGAAACGTGGTGTTGTTTTCCGTCTGGACTTGTTATTTCGTTCTTTTTTGTGACTTCTTCCATCCGTTTATCCTGGTCTGGACGCCGGCTGAATGGAACTACGCTTATACCTGTGACGTATTTCACGGGTTAGTTCTGCCGGTTCACCTTCGCGAATTTGGCGTGTGGGAATTTTAGATGCTACTATGATGAGTTGAATACAACTGGGGAGAGATGCCAGACCCACTCACACGCTTAAGTGTTGTCCATACGACCTCTTGTGGTTATCGAAAAGGCACGACAAACTGCGTTAGATGCCATCCCACCTTTCTACCCTGCGGGTTACATGTTTACGGAAAGGCTTCGGTGGTAACCCTGAGACAAAATCTGCATCCTATGCTATCTCCAGTCGTCTCGATGAATGTCTTGCCACTGGCAAAAGGTAGCTTAGGCTCTGTGAGTGAGGTTGACAAAAGGCGCAGTTTCTTCCTCACTTTAATCCAAATAACCGCGCAAGTCACCCATTTCAGCAGACACAGCAAGAGATACGACTGTCCACACGGCTGATCAAAGAGAGTGGTCTTCATCGCTTGTGATGGACAACTATTCAAGTTGGGAAGCTGAAGCTGTATTTGTCAAGTCAGTTGCACTTGTAGTATTTATGCTGTCAACTATCCACCTGCCACATTGTTTTCCCTGTGTAACCATATCTTCTTGTGTTGTGAGCGTGCAGTGGTAGTTCATCAGGATACATTGTATGTTCTGGATTCAGCCAGTTCTCACCAGATCTCTGTCCGCATTTAAAATTATATCTCTCCTGGTGACACTAAACACTTTTCTTAAGCATTTCCCCTGTTGTAACTTTTTTTCCCCTGTGCAGTAGATATGGACCAAGTTTAAAATTGGTTGCACAAAGCTGTTTTATTTTGTTCCACGTGTTGTGTGGGTGTTTGTGGCTTATTTTTTTAAATTTATTTAGACTCAAAAATCGTTGTTATTTTGTGATGTTTTAGTACATTTTCCACCTG
The DNA here is from genome assembly GCA_036924085.1 of Ariolimax columbianus. NCBI lineage: Eukaryota > Metazoa > Mollusca > Gastropoda > Stylommatophora > Arionidae > Ariolimax > Ariolimax columbianus. The sequence continues at coordinate 141,475,147 of JAVGWX010000003.1, forward strand.
ACTTAGGTACTAGCTGATGATCAGTACCGATACAGATGTTGGGAATTACTATGTAAGCTGGTTATATTTCTTTTTTGTCTTGTTATTAGGCAATCAAGTTGTGATGTTACATCTGGGTTGTTCCATCTGTACCGTGTTCTGAGATGGCTTTTCCAATTTGGAAAGATTGTGTTTATTATGTTCAGTACATAAATGTATAGGTCTGGCTTCATTGCTGTACCACACTAATGAGGTATCACTCAATCTTCACAAGCAATATGTATGTGATGATCTCCCTAGATACTTCTATTAGAATCACCCATTATGATCAAATCATCCATAATTTGATTAGGTCTGAAAGACATTCACTAATTAAGCTCGTCTTCCTCATTGCATGCAGCATATACCTGTATCATTGGTTCGGTTTTTTCCCCCTTTCAACTCGTTTTATGTATATTAGTCTTTCACTGTGACACAACACATTCCGTTCTCTGGACAACATCCTGCTGCTTACAAAGCCCTGTTCAGAGCTTGGTAGCGAGAGATTGAGAACGAACAACGAAGAAGTCTTTCCCTATAGTCTCAACAATGACATTTGTTTTCTGTAGATGTATATGAAAACCTAGACCATATGTTGCTCTTTCTTTTATATCTACACAAGTCCATCCAGTACATAGTTTCAATGGTTTGTTAAACCCATCATAGTGGTGTCCTTTCCCTAATCACAAGCAATTTTTGTAGGTTAATTCTTGACTTCATCACGTTTCCTCTTCATACAATGTGGGTTGGGATTTTAAGTGGCAGCCTTTAGATAACTTCCTGATATTTCATCATGCAAAGTGCTTCAAACCACATTTTCATTTATATTTGGCTCTCCAGTTATGTTTGTGTTATTTATTTATATATAAAAAAATCTCGAAGCCCAGCCCTTGCAGACTCGAGTTGAGTAATGTCAACTTCCTTGGTTTGGCCATGTCTACAGAATGAAAAAAATATAAGCTACCACAGCAGTCACGTGAAGCAAAGAGCTGAGTATTTAGACGCTAAGGACGACCCAAAGTCTGCTGGGATGACAACATAAGACAGTTTATAAGAGACTGGACTAGAATGGTCTGTCATTCTTTCTGACAAATGCCTACACCTCATGGCAGAATAGTAGTTACAATGGGGCTTCAAATAAAAAAACATTAAGAGTCGGATAGAAATTATAAAAACTATGCCTTTGTGTTGTAACAAGGTAATATGGTTGTTAAGGATGTCAATAGTGTCCTACATGCGCCATCACGGTGCAGACAAATAACATGACTTTATAACTGCAGTTAAAAGATGGCCACCCCACTATCTGCACGTACCAAAGAGGAGTTGCGTTCTGTTATCCGGTTTGTTTGTTTTTTTGCAGCGAAGGGGTGAATCCTATAGAAATTCATCGGTGTATGAAGGTCTTGCACGGTGATGCATGCCTTTCAATCCAGCAAGTGCATGAGTAGAGTAGGAAGTTAAAAAAAACCAGCGTGGGTTCTGTGACAGACTGTTGATGACCGGGTCAGGTACACAGAGTAGTGACCTCCAGAGTCGATTGCAGCCATTGACAGCACCATCAAGGAAAATAGCAGAATGACTGTCAATGAAATTGCAGGATATCTGGACATCAGCCCACATCATCATCCATGATGTACTACACATGTGTGCCATGGCAGCTTACTCCAGAATTGAAACAATGACATGTTGACGCATGTCAGGAACATTTGTAGCTTCCATGCAAGAATTGTTGCTGGAGATGAGACCTAGGTTCACTGCCACTAGCCTGAAACAAAGAGAGCGAGCAAGGAATGACGCCATCCATCCTCACCGAAACCAAACGATTTGGATGAAATGGATGACTGAGGCATTAGTTTAGAGCTCTACATGCCCTGGGGGAACACTGTCCCTAGATACAAATTTTCTCAGAAATCATCTTCGGCCCGCAATCAAATCCAAACGGCATAGACTAATCAGTAAATGTGTCCTTTTGCAACAGTTGCGACAGTCGAGGACATCTACTTTCAATGTCTACCACATTCGCATACTCACCAAACCTAGCCCCCAAGTCATTTCCACGGTTTTTAGACGACTAAAAGTGGCATTTGGAGGAAAAACTCTCAGGACCAATGAAGAGAATGGAGAATGTGACCAAGAATTTTGTTTCTATAAGAATCCATGTACTTTATAGGCGCTGGGGGACTTGTATTGAACACAATCGTGACGCCAAAAAACGATATGGTTGTTCCTTTTTTAGAATAATTTTACCCAAAAAATATATTTATGGTTTTCATTTGAAGGCCCCTAGTACACAAGTGGTATCAAACTAAAACCTGAAAATGTGAACGACAATTATTCAAAACTCTGCCATTGTCATGCGAGTTGGCAGTATTGCTGCTTAGACCTTCAAGAGTGTCCTGTGTGTGGCGTCACGATGCATATGAGCCATGTGATATTATATAGCAGTTTAAAGATGCGGGCTCCCCCCCCCCCCCCTCTTGATGTGCATCAAAGTGTAGATGTGTTCTGAAATCTGTTTCAGGAGCAGCGAAGGGGTGAAACTTATTGAAATGAAGAAGGGGACGGCGTGGCCTAGTGACACGGCTCACAACCAGAAGGTTCGATCCCCATCACAGCACCTGCCGTTACCCCAGGGAAGCAAACCCTTAGAAAATGCAGGAGGAAGCAGACCCTTACATAACATGCATGCTGAAGTCGGATGCACTGGGCCTACAGGCGCAAAATAAAAACCACAGTGCAACGCACACCGCCTTGTGGATTGGATAAATAAGGCGAACAAAAAAAACACACATATACACACACAAATTTTAATGAAGGATTAGTACAATAATGTATGTTTGTTACTCCATCAAGTGGAGTGGAAGTCTTAAAACAGTATAGGCTCTGTGACAGACTGTTCTTAACTGTGTCATTACAGTCGATTGCAGCAGTTGAAAGCAATTACAATGACAAACTCTCTGGTGATTGTGAATGAAATAGCCACACTTCTGGTCAAGGTTGAGAACACTACATCATCAACAAAGTATGTCCTAGGTGGGCGCCACGAATGATCCTCTTTAGTGCACGCCGCTAGTAGATTGTCCATCTTTAAGCAACCACTTTGATGCCATGTCTGCACCGTGATGCCACATTCAGGTCACTCTTGAAGTCCTTAGCAGTGACACTGGCAACTCACATGTCAAATTTACGTCACAATTTCAAGGTTTTCATATAAGGCACCGGGGATGGCGTGGCCTAGTGGTTAAGTGGCACGGCTCACAAGCCGAAGGTGCTGGGTTCGATCCCCATCACAGCACCGGCCGTTACCCCAGGGAAGCAAACCCTTAGAAAATGCATGAGGAAGCAGACCCTTACATAAAATGCATGCTGAAGTCGGATGCACTGGGCCAACAGGCGCAAAATAAAAACCACAGTGCAACGCACACCGCCTTGGGGGATAAGGGAAATAAGGCGAACGCAAAAACAAAACAAAACAACAAATTTAAAAATTCCAAAAAATATAAGGCGCCCCCATATGTACATAGGGATCTGCGTAGCGCAGTGGTTAGCGCGCTGGCTTCGCATCTGAGTGGTCCTGTATTCATTCCCCAGTTGAGGCGGTAGTGTTTTTTTCAGACCGCAATGGCTCCCGGGTCGACCAAGTCTTAAATGGGTACCGGTTCAGTCCGGGAAGTAAAAGCGGCGAGGGAGAGGAGATGGCTACCGCCCTCATATAGCCGAGTCTTTGAAATGTGAGATCGCTAACACCTCACACCCCTACGGCAGTAATGCTATGGGTTACTTTACTTTACTTTTTTTTTTTACATATGTACATATATGCACCAGATTTGTTCAAAAACTTGATGAAACATGTAGAAACACATATTTTAAGTTATAGACAGTCTACGTGGAGGATTTTTACCCCATTACTTCAGTTAGAGTTGTATAAAACACAACTTACAAAAAAAAAAGGTTTTCTGTTTGCACATGACTGATAATCTATACTAGCAGACATTAAAAACACATTGCTTTATTTTATGATAATTATTATCTTTAAACTGAGTGGCCTACTTACACAAACCCTGAAAGTGTGCAAGTGATGAAGGTCACACTAACCCATTTTCCTGCACATGTCATGTGTACTTCAAATTTTAGCGCGCTTCACATGCAAAACAACGAATTGATAAATTCTGGCTTTATAAAAGGTCAAATCACATTGAAATTTGGCACAAAAATTTGTCAAGTTCCAACGAGTAAAAGGTCATTATCTATTTTCATCTAAACAAAATCTGTTAATGTTTTTGTCATGCCTTGACTGTCGCCACAAGAGTAATTGCAAGCTGCTGGTATGTTCAGGAGCGGAATGGGGATGAGAGAAGTTGCCAGACAATTTAATTGTGACCAGTCCACTGTAGTATGGCTGAACCAGTGGTTTTGGGAGACGGTTACCACCAATAGTCAATCTCATGCAAAAACACAAGCTCAAGATCATCAAATTCTTTTGATACATCTGCGCAACCACTTATATACAGCAGCCCATTTACCTGAAGCTGTGAGACAGCGCAAGCACTGTGCGGCGGAGACTTTGCGCCGTTGGTTTGCAAAACATACGTCCCAACATTGAACTTATCCTTACTAGGCATCACCAGACAATATTCCAAGTGCGGAATGGCCATCAATGATGTTTTCTGATAAAAGCCAGTTTAATGTATCCTTTACTGATAGGAGAAATCACGTCTGGTAGTGTCCTGGTGAAAGATATACTGATGCTGTGTTGTCCAGCATGATAGATATAGAGGAGGAAGTGTATATGTGTGAGGTGGATTCTCTAATGATCACCGCACTACCCGTCATATTTTTAGAGCTAACATTATTGCTGACATCTTTAGTTAATTAGGTACTGCGACCCATCGTAGTGACTTTCTTCCAGAATCATCTAGATCTGGAAATCTTTCAGCACGATAATGCTAGGCCTCACACGGCTATTCTTAGCCCAGCTTTTCTTGTACTGGATTGGCCTGCAAGCTCTCCTGACATGAACCCGTGTGGGATGAACTGAACAGAAGAGTCTGCCAGCATAACATCAACAATGTAAATGATCTGGAGAAGGCATTCATTGCAGAATGGAATGGCATACCCAAACATTTTTCGAGACACTCTGCAATAGCATGAGACATCGATGCCAAGCCTGTATTGACGCTGCAGGGGCCACCCACTGTATTAATGACGGATCTGACTTCATGACAGTGAGAGCAACTTTTTGTTTTTACACCTAGGGGCCACCTCTGAATTGTCTCATGTTTAAGAATACAACAAACTTGGGCCAGTAAATGGGTCCAAAATGTAAAATCAATAGATTCAGTGTCTTTACATTTAGCACGAGTTGAGGTTCATAATATAAAGCGATTTGATTTTAATGACTGCTAGTATAATTCATTCAAACAGCTGACTTACTGATATATTAAGCATGTGTGTTTGCAGTTGATATGACATTTGTTCAGAATTTTTCTAACCTCCTCTTCCAACAATGTCATGCTAAAACATTCTATAAAAATAAAAAGCCAAAAAGTATCAGAGAAGCTGTACGCTCTAATAATAGGTACTAAACAATTTTGTGGTCACAGCATTGGAGGAAATATAGTAAAACTGCCCATAGCAGAGGCAAACACGCCACACCAACCAAAGAACTGCAAAATAAATTTTAAAAGAAATCTGCAAGAACAGCAGACAGCATTGGATGGATCAATGGGCAATAAGAGCTGTGTATGCAGACCTGCCCACACTTAAACTAAGAAAGAATCATCAATCAACAACTTGAGTACACTTTTCAGGTCGAACAAGACATGTACATCTGTAAGTACTGCAGAATACAAGACTGAACTGCTTGAAATTGGCAGAAATGCAGAAAAGCAGGGTGCTACCATCATTAACATATGGAAGAATAAAGACACAGAATATGTACATTCTGCTACCTTGCTCAACAAAAAGGATCTCTTTAACCTGAGAAAGTCACAGTAATTTGACAGTTTTTTTTAAATATATCAAAATGAAACCACCATTGACATATTCATTATCTAAACCTTCAGTGTTGGTAGAGAGACATCTAGTAACTACAGACCCAAACAGCTACAAGTATAAATGAAAATCTGTTGACTTCCCTGATATCTGTGGTGGTTTCTTTTAGCCTGTCTATTTACAATTGTCCAAACATTATTTAACGTCAATCCCTCACATTAGACCTCAATCCAGATATACAGAGACATTGTTCACGATTGGGCTATTACCCAAGGATTAACTACAACAGAGTGGCAGACTGTCAACTTTAATCAAGACAAAGCAATGAATTAATCAGATGAACCACACAAAAAAAAAACAATTAACTCAAGATAAACCAGAATCGAACAAACAATTGTTCAAACACAACATAAGTATCTGTAAAACTTACCATAACATAGTGCCTCTGCATTTCTGTTTTTTCCTGTGCCAACTTTTCACACTCCATTTTCAACCTGAAGAAAAATAAAGACAAGTTTAAAGCAGTAAAGTACAAGTTAATGGATTTTAACAGCACAAACGAGGACAAATACAAGTTTCTAATTCATCATCAGAATCTAAATACCCCAAATCAGCAGGGCTGTAAATAATCAATTTAACACAATGTGACGCAGGATGAAAATAACAAGAGACCAAACACTTTTGGACTGGCAACGGGAATAATATATGGTTAGTTGAATCTTCCAGTTCAGGGGAGACAGTTGGGTACTAATGCATTTTCTTGTCAGTGTTTACAGATTAAAATAAATGTGCTAATGTGGTGTCTGTGTCTTCCAACCCTGCCATTTTGTTCAGTCCTAGCTTCCTTGTTAATCCATCCTCACCTTGGTCTATGTTGTGTCCTAGTTTCTAGTATTTATTGCATCTAAATATATATCCAGGAGACGCATAAGCAACTGTTCCGATGTCTGGTTTGCAAGTGCTAGTAGCATCTACCTGGTCATCCCACATTAAAAAGAAAAGTTAAAGTCTTAGTACAATGAAGTATTTAACACTTTATCTAAGATGGCAATGTCTGGCTATAGAACTGTCTTTACCGTTTGCTTAATAGTCACCCTAGTTAGTTTTTTTCAAACTTATGCTGTTGAGCATCGTGGGAAACTTAATTAAGTTATGTGCCATTCACCAAGTGCGTTAATCACTCTAAAGTAATCTATCCACCTGCCTTGCAACTGCCCTCTAGCGCTGTAAGCCAACAGGAGGAAGTTGATGAGAGCACTCTCATGAGATGACCGAACCAGCCAATTTTTTCCCTGGAAATGTACTCTGCAGAAGACATAGTGCCAACCGTACTTCGAATCTCCTATCTTCAGTCTGTCTCTCTTGGTAACACTGATGATACTTCATTTCCCACATCAACATTTTTTCTCTCATGCATATTGGGCAGGGACCATGTTCGGCACTGGCAGCACACAGTCGTCATAAGTATACCATTTATCAGTTGCTGCTTTTTTGCCAAACTAATGTTCGCGTGCCTAAGCAGTTGTGAATAGCCTGATAAGTCACAACAGATGCTTTCTATTTCCATATCGAGCCTACAATCTATCAAACAAAAATTACTACCCAAATACTTGAACACATGAGCCGGATGTAGAGCAATATCGTTGACACTAATGTTGAGTGACACAGATGTTCTACTGATCCTCATAGTTTCTGTCTGCCTCATTAATTTACATGCTGTATTTGGCACAGGTTGTCTCAAGCATGTTCATAAGATTTTGCAGTTTATTTTCAACATCGTACAACAGGCACTGGTCGCATAGAGCAATTCGTAATTGAATTTGGTAGTTTTTTCTGTCTCAATTGGACGGGTGTGGGCTAGTGGTGACACGGTTCACATCCCAAAGGTGCTGGGTTCAATCTCCATCACAGCACCTGCCGTTACCACAGGGAAGCAAACCCTTAGAAAATGCAGGAGGAAGCAGACCCTTTACATAAAATGCATGCTGAAGTCAGTTGCACTGGGCCGAAAGGCGCAAATTAAAAAAAACATAGTGCAATGCACACTGCCTTGGAAGTAAGAGAAATAAGGCGAACGCAACAACAATTTTTTTTTATGTAACTGGCTTCGGTTGTGATTTTGTACAGCAAAGGGGAAAGCACACACATCTGCAGTATTTCAAAAGCATCTGTGACACCATGAGTCGTTCTTACGACATTTATACTCATGCGGTACAGTGCTCTTACATTGTCCAGTAGCTGATCTTGTATACCATATTATTCCAAAGTTTAATCTAACCTTACACTTTTTCTTGATCAATGAAAGCTATATACAGATTTTCATTATATTCTTTCAATCTTTTGCTCAATTGCTGTAATATGAATAAGGCGTATGCGCAGGCCATACTCTGGCAAAATCTAAATTGAGCTTTGAACAGCTGAGGTTCTTCTTCGTTCGTTCTCAATTCTCCTGCTACCAAACCCTGAAAGGGCTTAAGTAGCAGAATGTAGTCTAGAGAACGGAATGCGTTGTGTCGTAGTTTACAGCTTGACTGCGATATTTGCACTTTTCAGTCCAACACATCTGACTTCAGCAAGCATTTTTTGAGTACCGGGTTAGCATTACCTCCTCGATCCCTTCTTAGCCAGTCTGCCCTGCTGCAACCTGTTATCCAGGATCACTGTGTGGAGGTGTAGAAGGGTCTTGGCAGCTCTGGTTCGCTGACCACTGCAGCTCATGCGCTGCTCAGCGTCTTGATCCCAGCTGAGGTTCAACAGTAAGTCTTATTCTCTGTTCTAGGATCTTTGCCAACATTTTACCAGTATGACTAAGTAGTGACATGCCTCTGTATGTTTCAGTTTCTTTTGTTGCCTTTATTCTTCCAAATAAGCATTGTAGCTTTCTGTCAGTCATCTGATAGTCTATTTTTCCATGCCATTGCAAAGAGCCTCATTACAACATTAACCCTGTTTCGCCACATGCATGAATCGTGCCTGTTGTTATGCCACCCATACATGGTGACTTATTCTTATGACTTCTTTATAGCTCTTTTATTTTTCTTGAATCATTGTTTTAGGTTATATATGCTCTAGAGTTGCATAGTAGAAATATGTGGATGCAGCAGATTTGAAAAGTTCTTGGAAGTACTCCTTCCATTGATCTCATTTGCTTTGCTCATTATATATATTATTTCATTGTTAATATTTTATAGCATTGTTGGCCACTTGACTTAAGGAATCACATACCAACTGTGATTTTCAGCTTGAGTTATTTTTATTGTCAATGTTTGTCTCACACAGCACCGTATAGATTTGAGACTGCCATTACTTTCTTTTGCTTCCGTATACATGTTGAATATTTGTAAGAGAAGTGGTGACACAATTAATTAGCTCTTTCTATTCACAAATCATGGTTCCTCTCTTTAACGTACTGCTACAGAAGTTTAAGGAATCTGTGTTTCCTGACTTTCAGCTTTATCCCCCATGTAATCTGTGTATATATCCCCCCCCCCCCCACTTCATTCTTCAGCTTTATAAATGCCCCACAACAGCCCCCTCCTAAGAAAGGGGAAAACTTACTGAACTTTTTTGTTTGGTGAAAACATTTATATGAAATTATTTTCTTGCACACTTGAAATGTTGATTATATGGGTAACAGTTGCCCTTAGTCGTATTCTTCAACAAGGAGGACAAAACACACAGAAGTAGGACATTACTTGTAAAAAACATTTACACCTATGGTACAAGTATAGATTTGTTTACTTGTAATTTTAAGCTTCAAGGTCAGATACTTAGCTTAAATTATGTGTGCTCTTATCCTAAGCCTTTTGGAAACTTTTAGATCTAAGGTACAAATATATGTTTGTATGAGGACACGGATCAGATACTTACGTGTGATACTGAGCTTGAAGGAAACTAAACTCCTCTTTGATACGGTCGCATGACTCAGCCACTGTGAACTTGAAGGGCTGGCCTGGCTGAGGCCCCTGTCAAAACATAAACAATAATAATCACACTAAGTTGACAACGGAACTGAGCAATTCCAGGAATGGGTGAGAAAATACCCAGACGCCAATTGATCGCCACTTCAATAGTTGAGCTCTACTGCAATGTTGACTATAGAGTGAAGGGGAGAGAGAGAGAGAGCTTGACATTTGCAAATTTGGAACTATCTTTTTTTTAAAATGTTCATGCAATCATGAAGTAGCATTTTTATAATGTGTTTTACATGATGAGGTTGCTAGCCCCACGCACAAACATATATAATCGCCTTTTACTACATGCTTTAAAACCTACCAAGTCCTAATCTTAGCTACTGACAGGTTGAGGTCTGACGACATAAAAGAACTGAGAAAAACAATCAGTGTTGGTATCTGGAGTTACTCGTGTTGAGTTATTACCCCGAGACACATTTTCCTAAGATATCAGGATCTTCTTATAGTCTCTTTGTGGTTCTTATATTCCCAGACGTACAGAAAACGGTGGACCCAAGTACGTTTGGCTGTAGCGCAATGCTAGGGCTCACCAATGCGGTGTTGATACCATTTCCTTGATCAGGCTGTTGTACACAAGATGTTTCCATGCGCATGGTGTGGATGAGAGGTCAGTATGTTGCATCTAATCCTGACTATAAAGACTTTGCATACCAAAGAACCCGTAATATATGACCAAGGTGTTTGACTCCGTCAACTGGGAAGGACTCTGACAAATCATGGTGAAGTTTGGTTATCGCGGCAGATTCATTAGTTATCCGCCAGATTAATGATGGCTCGAGTACTGAAAGAAGGAAAGCTGTATGTAGCCATCCCAGCCAGCAACGGTGTCAAACAGAGATGTGTTTTGGCGCCGACTCTTTAGCATGGTCTTTGCAGCACAGCAATGCTCTCTGATGCTGTACACGGCATGCATATCAGAAACAGGATACACGGTCAGCTGTTAAACCAGAAACGTCTGAAGTGTTACACCAAGGTGAAAGATGCCACCATCTTGGATCTGCTGTTTGCTGTCGACTGCGTCCTTAACAACTGTTTAGAACAAAATATTCAGTCCACCATGATTGAATGTTCGGCGACATGCAGTAATTGTGGTCTCACAATCAACACTAGGAAAACTGAGGTACACTTTTGGCCTGCTCCTGGGAAACCGTACAGCGAAACAAACATTAACATACAAAACCAGCATTTCCAGACAGCCGATAGCTTTACCTACCTAGACAGTACCCTCACTAGAAAAGCCAATATAGACTCGAGGTCAATAACAGTATTGCAAAGTCAAGGTGTGCACTTGGGAGGCTACAAATGAATGTCTGGAACTGTCGTGGCATCTGTATCGTCACCAAGGAAGTGTATCATGCTGGTAAATCGTGCCCACTTGAACTGTATGCACAGGGTCAGATAACAGATCAACTACCTAACTTTGGAATTCTAAGCATGCTGTACATATTTTTAAAAAGCCCAGATAAGATGGACAATACATGTTCGCATGCCCTACGAGAGCCTCGCCAAGCAGCTGCTGTACGGTGAGCTCAGAACAGGGAGTCGCTTGCCAGGTGGATTGAAGAAACGCTACAGACTCCATAAAATATGTTTCTGAAAAGCTTCAACATTGATGTCACCTTCTGTGAGATGCTTGCATAGAACCGATCCACCTTTCGCGCTAGTGCCACATGAGGTGCTCAAATAGCAGAGGCTTAGAGAAAGCGAGCCGCCCCCCAAAAAAACGAAATGTGTGATCATTGTTTGCGCACTGCTCAATAATAAAAATAAATTCTACCCTGCATTGGTAGTTGATGTAAGACCTTACCATAGACAGCAAATTGTTAGACTACTATAAAATAATTCAATACACAATCTTTCTAACACCCTTTAGATGGCATGCTCGCTAATACTGACACCGTTCGTTGCTCCCTCGTTGGTACCAGACCGTGACATGTATGTAAGTAAGCAGCATACTTGAATAAAGGTCAAGGTAGTCTCATATTAGACATCAGAGATGGAGTTACAAGGTCTCCGTTTTTATGAACTGAGTATGGGCTGATCACTTCCTCAACAGTAATCCAGGTGCCCATTTACAGTTGAGTCAACAGGAGCATGTATATAAAGGGATCCACATTGTACCATTGTCACGAGAAGCGAACTCTACAACTGAACTAGAGGTAGAAGATTCACGACAAGTGTGTAGTGGATGAAAAAAGATGTCTGTTCGTGTTGACTCACAGACTTCATCCATGTGGCTACACTTGGAACATAGGACTGCAACATATGTTCTCTGCCGAGTTCTATTTGAGATATAATCTTGAGCTCCGCCCTCCGCACAATCTCTTCCACTGTGTCTTCCAATTCAGAGGATGACTGGTTGTAGATCTGGGGGCGGGGGCGAAGAGATTTGCCCTATCCATCTTCCCAGCTGTGTGAGTTTTTTTTACGAGGGGGGAGGGGGGGGAAGAGAAAGAGAAGGTTATTTGTCCTATCCATCTCCCCAGCCGGGTGATTTTTTTTTTGGGGGGGGGGGGGGTGTGTGTTTGTCCTATCCATCTCCCCAGCTGGGTGAGTTTTTTTACGGAGGGGGCGGGGCGGATTTGTCGTATCCATCTCCCCAGCTGTGAGAGTTTTTTTATGGAGGGGGGGGGGGGATTTGTCGTATTTATCTTGTTATAAGATCCCTTAAAACGTCTAAGAGTAAGACTATCCCTTAAAATGCCTAAGAGTAGGACTATACCTAAAACTTGTTATGAGATCCCTTAAAATGTCTTATGAGATCCCTTAAAATGTCTTATAAGATCCCTTACAACTTGTTATAAGATCCCTTAAAACGTCTTAGAATACTCATTAAATCGTATTTGAAGATGGTTTATGTTTATAAGATTCCTTTAAAACTAAAATGAAGTCAATTTGACATGTTTTCTCCCCCCAACAATGTAACAATAGTAACATAGTTCACGATACACAATAATAAAGTGAAGAGAAAAAGAAAATACAGACGAAAACAATTAAGATAATATTACAGTTACACGCAGTCGTAGTCACAGGTTATAAAAAACATAATTGTTCTACTCCAGACAACACACGAGAAATGAATATAATTATATGTATGTCACTTTTTACAATCACATTTTTCCACACTCGTACAAAGAACAACGAATTGCACTGAAGGAAGGCAACAATGGCACATTGTGGCTGAACTGTAAACTGGGTATAGTAGGCCCTGGTCGTGCCTGCACCGTGAACTAGCTTTCTTCAGTGCACCACCACCTCCTCCATGCCGGCTATCGACCTGAGACAGGAGGGAGAGGAAAAATGGCTGGGGGACGGGAGAAGCGAAGTGAATTGTTTGTCTGTAGTAGAACATTTGTATTTAGCTGCGGCGTCACCGCCGTGTATACAGAGAGCTATTTGTGCAACGAGTCTTATTATAGGAGCCACTGGTCGTTCTAACCAAATCAGTGGATTCAATTGAGTCGGGTTACCAGCTTTAGGTCACAACCAAAAAGTCACACAACGGACAATCAAATATAAAAAATGCAATTTTAGGGGAAGCCAAGCGGATTCTGAAGACTTGTGGACGAAAATGTGGAGAGGGTATTAATCCAACTACAAATGAAGGATAAACAAACCAAATGTCTGAGCATGAGATGGTGATTTTTCATGAGAAAAAAGCTGAAATTAGACGTAGGCTAATAATGGATGTTGTGTGCTTGTACTTACCGGATGTCGGTTTGGATACATGTTGTACTCTGCTGTTGAAAGGCTAACACAGGCTCAGACCAGCAGCACGAAAACCAAACAAATGAACAACACAACAACTGGCTGTCTTCATGGAGGACTACACAAAGCCACGGTTAGTTACCACCGGCTTCCCCATAGATCTTGGTTGAAAGAGTCAACCAGCACGAACGGACACAGAATCCCGCCAAGAAATATGGAAGCTTTACACCAGACGGGAAATCAGAATGAGACGAGGTGACTCACTTCGCTAATATTACTCCAAATTGTACGGCGAAATAAATATATCCTGCAAAGATGAAATATACAATCCACAACACGTTTGAATACACTTTCAAACACACTCCGTTATTTAGGAAATATACGACGATTAATCCAATTTTGTGACAAAAAGCGAAGAAAGAAATGTCGGCGCTGAGTGCAGAATGAACCACCCACTCGTGCAGACTACACGCCACACAACAAGGCCGGCTGCTCCCGCCTGCCTGACCGCCCGCCCGCCAACAATGGCAGGGCTCTGTCAACTAATCTCATCTCTGATTGGCTGCAACACAAACCGTCTCAACCTAGTTTGCCAACGTGGGCTCATTATTTATGCGCCGTTTAAAGCCAATAGGAGAGCACTTATACTGACAAGGTGACAAGTTTCGCCCTATTTTAGTTACTGACAGCTGACAGTCAGTAGCTCCTCCTATACAGGTCTGTGAGTAGGAATCGATTGATTTTGAAGAGATGTTATCATTTTTAAACGTTACTTGTACAAAGTCTGACAGAACTGAGACACGCTTCATAACAAATATTTGTGACGATTGTTGTAAAAATAAATAACAGACGGCCTGGAACACAATACGCGAGAGAGCAAGAACGAAATAAACATTAACATATGAAGTTAAGACAAGGAAAATATTACTTATGATACAAGTTACAGTAACTTCTTTATCGTTCGTTCGTTCTCAATCTCCCGATACCAAGCCCTGAACAGGACTTTGCAAGTAGCAAGATGTAGTCCATAGAGAGGAATGCATTGTGTCTCTAGTTTACAGCTTGACTGCGATATTTGCACCTTTCGGTCAGACACATCAGTCTTCGGCAGCGTTACAGTAACAGTATTACTATATCACGTCTGCCTATATTAGGGAAGGATACACCGAATATAGGTTTTACTATTCGGCCGGATACGTATACAAATAGTGAGTGAACGTTTGACATTTTTAAAAAGTTGTGTTTCAGTACGTCTAGCGACATCTCCTACTCAGTTTGGCAATGATTTTTCATGGGAAGACGGCTTCCTCAAGTCAACCCAGCTGTAAAAAGGTACTTGGCGAAGTCAGCGGAAAATGTAGGAGCCGTCGTCGGAACTACGGAGTCCGCTCTCTCGCCAGCTATTTTTATTTTTCGTGTTTGCCTCACTAGTTTCTGCTGGCGGAGGCGCGCCTATTCCACCCCAGATCGTAGTCAATTGGACGATATTAAGACGCATAAACCAGTGCTTGGATGAATGTGTGCGTCTGTATGTACCTATGCTAGGTTTGTGCGCTCTCAGAAGCCAGCCCAACCAAAGTGCAATGGAAGGACCTCACCCTGAGGGCGCGTGTAAAAGTTGTGCAAGAGAGTTTTGCAAGAGTGTGATTGTTGGACAGAGTAAAATGAAACAGAGTGAGATAAGAAAAGAGGAAGAAAAAATGAATAGGGCTGAGGATATATATGGGCGACATGGGGCAATAAATTCAGTTCTATAAGCAATTTTCTAATTTTGTATTTCCTACAATTATAATGTAACAAACAAAAATGTATGCCAAAGTGTTACATCTATACAAAAATGTGGCAAACATCCGAAAACTATTGTATCTCTTAAACTGAACAGTCATTGAATAAACATCAAAACAACAATACAGGATTTTCTTCTTCGTTCGTTCTCAATCTCCAGCTACCAAACCCTGAAAGGGCTTAAGTAGCAGAATGTAGTACAGAGAACGGAATGCGTTGTGTCGTAGTTTACAGCTTGGCTGCGATATTTGCACCTTTTGGTCCAACACATCCGACTTCAGCAAGCATTTTTTGAGTACCGGGTTAGCTTTCCCTCTTCGATCCCTTCTATACAGGATTTAAAACACCAGACGAGCGTTACGGGGGATGGAGCAAAGGCCGCCGTCCATCGCAGACGATGATGGCATAATTTATTTTGCTAGCGCTATTTTTAGTAAGGATTAACTGCGCTACTTTTTATCCTCACTCGCTCGTCTCGTGCCGCCCGTCCCCAGTGGCAAGTTAAGGAAAGACGACTAGGGGGCGACTACGAGATGCAGGGGACTCCGCATAAAGCACCCCGTAAAAAGACGGCGGAGTCCGGAGTCGAACCCACACCACTTGATCACGAGGCCGGTGGCTTAACCACTTCACCACGGAATCCCCAGGGGAAGAGGGAGACAAATACAAAATGGATAGGCGGTGTAACTGAGATACTGAAGAAATACGAAACGACAACAGCATTCGAAAGTCAAAGAAAGCTACACATCTCCACCGTCGTCTACCGACACAAGAGGATACAAGTAGACGTCATCAACATTGACGTCTCAGTCTCTGTAGACCATGCGCGTGGCGCCCTATAAGTTTGTCTAGCTCGATCTTCCACACTGTCTGCCTATGACTGGAAAGACCGATCTGCGAGTGTGTCTATCGCAGATCGTACGATGGTGCTGAAAAGGTTGGCCTGCCGGGGGGTCACACGATCGCTTCAGTCTTTGTCTTTTCTCTTTCTCTCAGATGGTCGCTAGGAGCATCGGCAGGAACTATGCGCCTTCCAACTGTCTGTCTCCAAACAGCTCTATCCCAAGCAATCGGTTCAACGCCTTCGGGTGGGATGTCGCATGACCTCATGTTCCTCCTACATATATCCTTGAACCGCAGTGAGGGACGCCAATTCTTCTAGCTCCAATGGCTAGATGTCCATAGAGGATATCCTTTGGCAGCCTCTCGTCTTCCATGCAGTAAACATGCCCCCACCATGGAAGCCGACAGTGGCTCAACAGCGAGTACATGTTGGGTTTGTTATGACGTCACATATCGACCAAGATGGTGGGTCGTTTTGTGTACTCAGCAAAAGACGGTTAAAAATCTACTTTTTTGGTTTTTCTTGAGTTAACCACTGGATATGATTCATTCTTTAAATAGAGAGTATGGACACATGATAATGGTGTGTAGGATGGGTTGAAGCGTGTTGTTACCAGTTACTCTATATTTCGTCATCTAGACGCAAGCCGGATTAAAATGAATGCATTTGTCACTATTTTGCTGTGACATTTGACATGAACATATCCATTGTGTGGATTTGAAGATTGTCTACTGTAACGCTGATTACTTTGTCTGTGATACTTGTCATTCTCACATCGTGTGACACTTCATCCTCAATGTGGCGCAAATGGATTACCACCACGATCGATTCGGTTGGCATTGTTGAAATTAATGTAACTTGTAGTTTTGGTTCGCGCACATCATCACAATGCGACTGGATTACCTCCGCTGCCTCCTGGTGGGTTAGGCTAGCCGAATTAACCATAGTCCGTCTGTAACTACGTGGGTGGCTTTAACTTTAACTTTGTGACAACACTACGTGGGTGGCTTTGACTTTAACTTTGTGACAACACTACGTGGGTGGCTTTGACTTTAACTTTGTGACAACACTACGTGGGTGGCTTTGACTTTCACTCTGTGAAAACACTTTGTAAAAAAACTGGAACTTTATTTGGTACTTACAGTTTTCTGTGTCGTTTGTTATGAACATGGAGATTTAGTCCTGTTCATCTTACATTTCCAGCCTATTGAATGTTCCACTCCGCTGCCTTGTGGGATACCGGTTTACGGGAAAGGATTCGGGAGTAAATCCTGGGGAAAAATATATATACCGTGCTATCTCCAGTCGCCTCGACCGTTGTCATTTCCAGGCTTACGGCGATACGAACTGCTTGCCCCCCCCCCCCCTAACCTCCATCCTCGGGGAATCTGTCCCTCGGTCTCTGGAGGGTCTCCTCAGCATATGTCACTATAACCGCATCACTGACAACTAGCATTTCCCTAATGAGCACTGTCCTCACCTTGGTCCTCGCATGCAGTCGGGACAGGTTAAACATACGTCCATCTGACCTGGAGTGCAGATAAATATCGCCCACAGACGTACCCTAAGCGTACAGTTGAAGCACGGACAAGAAGATCCAGAAGAAAGTTGGCGCACGCGGACATTCCTGCTTCACTTCACTCGTGATGGATAAAGAGTTGGAAGATCTTTAATGTAAGACTGAGCCCTTCATATCAGCGAGAGAGGAAACTATGAATCGCTGGCTGATGTCAGCTCATTCAGTGCTGCATTCTAGGCCTCACCGACACATCTTAAGGTGTTTTACACGTACGAGCTCGCGCGCGCACACACACACACTCGTCTAGAAATGACCAGGTAGACATTCTCTTGGAAAGAACCGCAAATTCGATTGTCCGCGAGATTCAGATCTAGAATATTTGATGGGCGCATATTCGGTTCATAAATGCAGGTGTCTCCGGATTGAGTAGCGCACCTGTGCCACTAGCGACATGAGCAGGCGTTCCGGTTTGCAGGACGATAATATGCCTTTCATGTCAGGAAAAATACACTGCAGCTACATTTTGTTGCCGTCTATCTTGATACTACCAGGTTGAATAAAAATGAATCCAAGTGTGGCATAGTGATGAGACCGAAACCATCACTCATTTGTTCAACTTTGGTGTTGTTCATAGCAGCCGATTAGCATAATTTGTCTTGCTCTGTCTACTGGTAGGCCAAACAAAAATAACAAGCTTTTTATCCGTGTCAAATATGAAAATGACTGTGTGCTCTGGGAGGCGACGCAAAAGATTTTGTCATCGGACAAGCCGTAATCCTTTCTGGCATTCAGTTAAGTCAGTTCATGCTGCACGATGTTTCTTAATGAAAGCATGTTTCTTAATGAAAACATGTTTCTTAATGAAAACATGTTTCTTGATGAAAACATGTTTCTTAATGAAAACATGTTTCTTAATGAAAACATGTTTATCTGTTCATTTGGAATTATTATGGCCACTGACCTTTGAGGCGTGTGCCAAGGTCGTATGTGTTTGCGGACGTCCTTGACTCCAGCATTGATTGAGCACAGTGCGTGATCACTCAATTTCTTTGCGACGCTCAACAGTTCCAGCTTGGTCTATCTTTTGCAATAGATATGTCAGTCCACCTAAAGTCCATCCTTTGTTTGGAAACTCTTAAGCAGTCGTTTCGCTCCACGTGATAGCAGCTGTTTCGCGCCATGTTTGTGTTTTGTAGATGAAATTTGATCGCCGAATTTTCTTCTTCAGTGAGCGCAATTTTGAGCAGACCAACTACAGTTGTATGCAGTGCTACTTACAAGGCTGTCAAATTCGTGGCACAAGGTGCCACATTTAAGACTCCAAATTAGAAATGGCATATTACTCTCTTAATTGTCACGGCTTCCATAATAATTGGGTACTTTTCGGTTAAGTATAACAAAAAAATGTAATGTGTCATACATACATGCATATACACACATATTACTTTTTTTTCGTCATTCGTTCTCAAGCCCCCCCCCCCCCCCCCCCCGCTACCAGGCCCTGAACGTTCTCAAGCCCCCGCTACCAGGCCCTGAACGTTCTCAAGCCCCCGCTACCAGGCCCTGAACGCTCTCAAGCCCCCGCTACCAGGCCCTGAACGTTCTCAAGCCCCCGCTACCAGGCTCTGAACGTTCTCAAGCCTACGCCACCAAGCCCTGAAACGGGCTTTGCAAGTAGCAGGATGTTGCCCAGAGAACGGAATGCGCTGTGTCGCAGTTTAGAGCTTAACCGCGATATTTGCACATTTCGTTCCGACTTCAGCATGGCATTTTTGAGTAACGGATTAGCCTTCCATCTTCGATCCCTTCTCCTTAGCCAGTCTGGGTACCAGGTTAGCCTTCCCTCTTCGATCCCTTCTCCTTAGCCAGTCTGGGTACCCGGTTAGCCTTCCCTCTTCGATCCCTTCTCCTTAGCCAGTCTGGGTACCAGGTTAGTCTTCCCTCTTCGATGCCTTCTTAGCCAGTCTGGGTACCAGGTTAGCCTTGTCTCTTCGATCCCTTCTCCTTAGCCAGTCTGGGTACCAGGTTAGCCTTGTCTCTTTGATCCCTTCTACTTAGCCAGTCTGGGTACCAGGTTAGCCTTCCCTCTTCGATCCCTTCTCCTTAGCCAGTCTGCCCTGTTGCAGCCTGTTACCCATGCTCACGACGTGAAGGTGTAGAAGGGTCTTGGCAGCTCTGGGTCGCTGGCTCTGACATTAGTAATCAGCTCTGGGTCACTGATCGCCACAGCTCATTCACTGCTCAGCATCTTAATTCCATACACACATATACAGATATACACACGTATACACACATATACAGATATACACACGTATTCACACATATATAGATATATACAGATTTACGCACTTATACGCATAAATACACACATATGCACACACATACACCCATATTCATACATATACCGAAAATACACAGCGTAAACATACATGTAGAAACATATACAGACATTTAGAGACATATACATACATATACACACATATATACACATATACATACATTTACACATATAAATACACATATACATACATTTACATACATATTAACACATATACATACATTTACACACACATATATATATATATATATATATATATATATATATATAAACACACATATGTATATACATAGGATCAAGACGCTGAGCAGAGCATAAACTGCTAGCGTCAGGGTCAGCGAACCAGAGCTGCCAAGACCGTTCTACACCTCCACGGTGATCCTGGATAACAGGCTGCAGCAGGGCAGACTGGCTAAGGAGAAGGCATCGAAGAGGGAATGCTAACCCGATACTCAAAAATGCTTGCTGAAGTCGGATGTGTTGGACCGAAAGGTGTAAATATCAGTCAAGCTGAAAACTACGACACAACGCATTCCGTTCTCTGGACTACATTCCGCTATTTGCAAAGCTTTTTTCGGGGCTTGGTAGCGGGGGATTGAGAAGGAACAAAGAAGAAGAGGTATAATAGTTCTACCTACGGGGACTAACAATCTCATCATGTAAACCATGGCTGCAAATGCTCGGATGGAGGCTTCACAAACAGTGGTCAAGGGACCATATGCTTCTCTTGGAGCGACAAGATGAATCACTTTCATCGTTGATAAACATGTATGTGCGTGTGTTTGTGCGTGCGTGTGTGCGTGCGCGTGTATGTGTGAGTGTGCGCGCGCGTAAAAACTGAAATGCTGCCGGGTTTCCCTATGGAAATTTAAATTGTTTCGTGTCCTGAACCAAATTATGCATAGTTACTTCTGTAGACCCTTAGGACATTACTGGATACGTGACCTTTTGACACTACCACTCACATATCCCCTGATTATGCCTCCTTGACACATGTTTCCTAAAATCGGCCAAAAATATCGAAGATGTCATTGAATAACCGGACAGGGCTCAATTTGAGCGCGTCAAGATGAGAGAGAAAACTCGTTTTAAGGCCATAGGACGCACCCCTATACTGGGATATTTGTACCGAGACTAAAACTCGCTTGTCGTACAGCAGACATGATTATTCTCGAAGCTATGGCCCAATTTGAGCGTTTCACGTTAAATGAAAAGCTTGCTGTGATATTTAGCGCAATGAGAAGAGAAGGAGAGTTCAGGTCTGAGAGGACCTTATTGATGCCGGGTTGAAGGTGAAGGCTAGGTTGGAGGGTGGAAACGGGGGAAATGAGAATGGGAACGATGGGTAGGGGGGAAGGGGAGTACAAAAAGAAAGTTCGAAAGATTAATAACTTTTATAAATATCCCAGATATCGTCGGTTGCGCGCGCACACGCGCACGCACACGCGCACACACACACACACACGCACGCACGCACACACACACACACACACATGAATAACCAGTAATTGATTTGACGTATGGGCCAAGCTTATCCACATGTAACAGAACCACGGACACCTGAAGCATGTTTGAGCTTTATCTGGGATAGCCTACACATTGTCACCCCGTCTTAATACTGAATTTCTGCCGCCATCCTCCAACCAACCCTTAGACCGCCGCCGTCTGCAGTACCATTCATCTTTTAGCAGACGGTATATCTCCTCGACCCTGCTTGTGTACCCGATTAATCCTTCAACCAATACAGCTTACCTTACTCGAGTTCATGCCCCCTCCCACCTCCTCTACCCCCCCCCCCCTTTCCGTTATAACAATATTTTCACATAAATTGAACAGCTTGTAGGTTTGGACATCTGGCGAACTAATGGCGACGAAGACACCTTGTGACGAACGCTTCAGTAATATAATAATTTGATTTTGTCCGCTATTTACGTCCGAGCTAGAGAGAGGAACAAAACGCCTCGAGGCACGGCCTGCCCGAGGATGATAAATATTAAACAAAATAATGTTTGCTTTCGTGTCAGCGAGCAAATATTTGTCGAGGTGTCGCGAAGGATTGAGTCAACAACGGCATATCTAAGGCGGATCGGGTGTACTCGTAATTCAGGGGGAGGCCATCAATAGGGAGAGCAAACACGGCGATTATCAGAACCAATAGCGCAGTCAATAGCACGTGCGACTGTGTAAATAGCCAACAGCATTGATTGTAGCCAAGTCTGGGGCTCTTCTAACCCCATCTCCACCGTGAGGCCAAGTTTGGAAGAGATCGTGAACAAGGACAAATGTACAGGATGTGCGTAAATGTAGCTAAACTGTCACTTCTGGGTCAGGGGTCAGGGCTTCTTTTCTGTTCACAAGATGTGATGACGACAGATGTAAAATAGAAAACAAAATGTGAGTAAGAAATGTCAGAAATACTTTAAACAACCAAATGATTGACCTCGCTGATATTGTCTGCTTGTTCTGCTTGCGTGTATGTCCTGAGATCTTGAACTCGTTTGCGAATTCCTTCAATCTACCGACGTCGTCCGGACTAAGCATAGACAAGATGGTAGACACAGGACGTTTTCTCTTTTCCGTCATGTATTAAACAAACAAAAACAAGGACACGCCTGTAGCAGGCACTGTCGCCGTCGGGGCTCAAGTGTTAAGAATTCTTTGTGGGAAGGGGATGGGGTTGGGGGGGGGGGGGTTTCAGCAGTACGTTCCATAATTGGGTCGGGTAACTATTTGCTCTGGAGAAAAGCGTGGCGTGATCGGGAAGCAAACCAGTCCCTTTGTCGAGGACACCTTCGCTGTAACCCGTTCTACCACTAGGGCGCCTGGGTATAGATTTGTGACGAACACGTACAGGTGGACCGATAGGAGCAACTGCCGTCTGAGAGGAAGTATTAGACAAACTAGTATGCAAGGTTTTCACCTGAACTTGTGTTTGGACTGATCGACTACCTTCCACACCGCACATGTTGGTAGCACTGTTCCTCAACATGAGCAATATTAAATCTACATTAAAAAGTTCAAAACGTTATTGCTTTTTAAACCAAAACAAAAAATCAAACTTCATTATTAAATATAATTTCCCTTTTCCGAGGTTCGCCATGATTAGGAGGTCTGTAGGAATTGATAGAACTGTAGAATTAAATGACATTTGCTTCTGCAGGTAGCGAGAAGTGTGTAAGCTTTTCACCCCCGCAAGAAAGACACCTAAGTTCTACCAGGTTTTGAGACGATATCATCTTGGGTCATCTACCTACACGCTAACCGCTGGACCACGCACCTCCAACATACGTTAATATGTCCAATATCGTTGTATAATAACTGACAATGTTAAGTTTTCTTGGCGACTAGTTTTGTTCTATTAGAAACGTGTATTTATATTTTTATGTTAATTTACTCTGAGCAGACGGATTGATTGTGGTGTGCAAGAATCGCGTGCAGGCACAGAGACTGCCATTAGATTGGACAAACAAAACAGAAAATGGGTTTGGTCATCATCAAAGTAAACCTTATCAGTATCGATGAACATCTAACAAGCGGTACTACGTGCATTTGAGAATCCGACCTTAGACGTACCACCCCAATTCTTCACTATTATCCAAATACAGTGCAAGTTACATCTATCTATCTATCTATCTATCTATCTATCTATCTATCTATCTATCTATCTATCTATCTATCTATCTATCTATCTATCTATCTATCTATCTATCTATCTATCTATCTATCTATCTATCTATCTATCTATCTATCTATCTATCTATCTATCTATCTATCTATCTATCTATCTATCTATCTATCTATCTATCTATCTATCTATCTATCTATCTATCTATCTATCTATCTATCTATCTATCTATCTGTCTGTCTGTCTGTCTGTCTGTCTATCTATCTGTCTGTCTGTCTGTCTGTCTGTCTGTCTGTCTGTCTGTCTGTCTGTCTGTCTGTCTGTCTGTCTGTATGTCTGTCTGTCTGTCTGTCTGTCTGTCTGTCTGTCTGTCTGTCTGTCTGTCTGTCTGTCTGTCTGTCTGTCTGTCTGTCTATCTATCTGTCTGTCTGTCTGTCTGTCTGTCTGTCTGTCTGTCTGTCTGTCTGTCTAACTATCTATCTATCTATCTATCTATCTATCTATCTATGTCCGTCCATGCCTGCGTGCATGCATGTATGAATGTATGATCTATGTATGTATGTACGTACGTATGTATGTATGTATGTACGTACGTATGTATGTATGTATGTATGTATGTATGTATGTATGTATGTATGTATGTATGTATGTATGTATGTATGTATGTATGTATGTATGTCTATCGATACATCCATCCATCAATGCACCCACCCAACTCATCCATCCATCCACCAATCCATCCATCATTGCACCAAGCCAACCCATCCATCCATCCATCCATCCACCCATCAACTCATCCATCCATCAATGCACCAAGCCAATCCATCCACCCATCAACCAATCCATCCATCATTGCACCCACCCACCCAACCCATCCATCCATCAATGCACTCACCCATCCATCCATCCATCCACCCATCAACCCATCCATCCATCAATGCACCCATCCACCCAACTTATCCATCCATCAATGCACCCACCCACCCAACCCATCCATCCATCCATGCACCCACCCAACCCATCAACCCATCCATCCATCAATGCACCCACCCACCCAACCAATCCATCCATCAATGCACAAACCCACCCACCAACCCAACCCATCCACCCATACACCCATCAACCCATCCATCCATCAATGCACCCATCCACCCAACCCATCCATCCATCAATGCACCCACCCACCCAACCCATCCATCCATCCCTCCATCCATCCATCCCCCCATCAACCCATCCATCCATACACCCATCAACCCATCCATCCATCAATGCACCCATCCACCCATCCACCCAACCCATCCATCCATCCATTCATCAATGCACCCACCCACCCAACCCTTCCATCCATCAATGCACCCACCCACACAACCCATCCATCCATC
This sequence comes from Ariolimax columbianus, assembly GCA_036924085.1. NCBI lineage: Eukaryota > Metazoa > Mollusca > Gastropoda > Stylommatophora > Arionidae > Ariolimax > Ariolimax columbianus. Next base: position 141,500,334 of record JAVGWX010000003.1, read on the forward strand.
CCCCCATCAACCCATCCATCCATACACCCATCAACCCATCCATCTATCAATGCACCCACCCACCCAACCCATCCATCCATCCCCCACCAACCCATCCATCCCTGCACCCACCCAACCCATCAACCCATCCATCTGTCAATGCACCCACCCACCAAACCCATCCATCCATGCACCCACCCAACCCATCAACCCTTCCATCCATCAATGCACCCACCCACCCAACCCATCCATCTATCCATCAATGCACCAACCCATCCATCCATCCCCCCATCAACCCATCCATCCATACACCCATCCATGCACCCACCCATCCATCCACCCATCAACCCATCCACCCACCAACCCATCCATCCACCCATCAACACATCCACCCACCCATCCATCCACGCACCAACCCATCCACCCACCAACCCATCCATCCACCCATCAACACATCCACCCAACCATCCACCCATCAACCCATCCACCCATCAACCCATCGACCCATTAACCCATCCACCCACCCATACACCAACCCACCCTTCAACCCATCCACCCATCAACCTATCCACCCACCCATCCACCCATCAACCCATCCACCCACCCATCCACCCACCCACCCACCCATCCATCCATCAACCCATCCACCCACCCACCAACCCATCAACCCACCCATCCACCCACCCATCCACCCACCAACCCATCCATCCACCCATCAACCCATCCACTCACCCATCAACCCATCCATCTACCCACCCATCCACCCACCCATCCATCCACCCACCCATCCACCCACCCACCAACCCATCCACCCACCCACCAACCCATCCACCCACCCACCAACCCATCCATCCACCCACCAACCCATCTATCCACCCATCAACCCATCCACCCACCCATCCATCCACGCACACACCCATCCATTCACCCACCCACCCACCCATCCATCCATCCACCCATCCATCCACCCACCCATCCATCCATCCACCAACCCATCCATCCACCCATCCACCCACCCATCCATCCACCCACCAACCCATCCATCAACCCATCCACCCACCCATCCATCCACCCACCCACCCATTCACTCATCTATCCATCCACCCACCCACCCACCCATCCATCCACCCACTAACCCATCCATCCACCCATCAACTCATCCACCCACCCATCAACCCCTCCATCCACCCACCCATCCATCCACCCACCAACCCATCCATCCACCCATCAACCCATCCATCCACCCACCAACCCATCCATCCACCCATCAACCCATCCACCCACCCACCAACCCACCCATCTACCCACCCATCCATCCACCCACCAACCCATCCATCCACCCATCAATCCATCCACCCACCAACTCATCAACCCACCCATCCATGAATGTACCCACCCAACCCATCCATTCACCAACCCATCCACCCACCAATCCATCCATCCACCAATCCATCCATCCATTAACCCATCCACCCACCAACCCACCCACCCACCCATCCATCCACCAATCCATCCATCCATCAATCCATCCACCCACCAACCCATCCATCCATCCACCCATCCATGTACGTATTGCCTGATCCGGGTTTGCCTTTCGGGATCAGGTATATACGTGCCATCTGGACATCTCCTTGATGTGCGCTTCGTATAAGGTGGAACTGGCTGCCTCGGATATTCCGTCAATCCATCTTTTGCTGGGTCGTCCTCTAGCTCTGGTACCGCTGTGTTTAACTGTTAGAGTCATCTGTGGGACTCTGATGTGTTGCCGTCGCGATATGTGGCCAAACCACTGAATTTGCTGTTTTCTAATGAAGTCTAGCACTGGCTTAGTGCCCATCTGTTTCCTGATCTCATCAATTCTAATTCTGTCCCATCTTGTCACAATCACCATTCGCTTCGGGCATTTCATTTCTGTTGTTTCGGTTGTATCAAGACAAAACCGTCTAATGGTGTCGCCATTGTCGCTTACAATGGGCACACTTTTTTTTTCTTCATTTCTCCGAATGACACCCTTCTCTGTCTCTCTCTCCTATTTCACTCTCTCTCTCGATATGTGTATGTCTCTCTCTCTCTCTCTCTCTCTCTCTCTCTCTCTCTCCTATTTCAATCAGTCTCTCGATGTCAATGTCTCTGTTTTATATTTCACTCTTTCTCTCGATATGTATATGTCTCTCACTCCTATTTCACTCTGTCTCTCTCTCTCCTATTTCACTCTGTCTCTCGATATGTGTATGCCCCTATCTTCTATTTCACTCTGTCTCTAGATATGTGTATGCCCCTCTCTTCTATTTCACTCTGTCTCTCGATATGTGTATGCCCCTCTCTCCTATTTCATTCTGTCTCTCGATTTGTGTACGTCTCTCTCTCCTATTTCACTGGCTATCGATATGTTTATTTTCTCTTTCTCCTATTTCAATCTCTCTCTCTCTCTCTCTCTCTCTCGATATGCGTATGTCTGTCTCTCTCTCCTATTTCACTCTGTCTCTCTCTCTCCTATTTCACTCTGTCTCTCGATATGTGTATGCCCCTCTCTTCTATTTCACTGTCTCTCTCTCTCCTATTTCACTCTGTCTCTCGATATGTGTATGCCCCTCTCTTCTATTTCACTCTGTCTCTCGATATGTGTATGCCCCTCTCTTCTATTTCATTCTGTCTCTAGATATGTGTATGCCCCTATCTTCTATTTCACTCTCTCTCGATTTGTGTATGTCTCTCTCTCCTATTTTACTGTCTCTCGATATGTTGTTTTTCTCTTTCTCCTATTTCACTCACTCTCTCTCTCTCTCTCTCTCTCTCTCTCCTCTTTCACTCTGTCTCTGTCTCCTATTTCACTCTCTCTCGATATGTGTATGTATGCCCTTCTCTCCTATTTCACTCTGTCGAGCGATTTGTGTATGTCTCTCTCTCTCCTATTTCACGGTGTCTCTCGATATGTTTTTTTTCTCTTTCTCCTATTTCACTCTGTCTCTCTGTCTCCTATTTCACTCAGTCTCTCTCCTATTTCACCCTGTCTCTCTCTCTCTCTCCTATTTCACTCTGTCTCTCGATATGTGCGTCTCTCTCTCTCCTATTTCACTCTCTCTCGATATGTGTCTGTCTCTCTCTCCTATTTCCCTCTGTCTCTCGATATGTGTCTGTCTCTCTCTCCTTTTTCCTTCTGTCTCTCGATTTGTGTGTGTCTCTCTCTCCTATTTCATTCTGTCTCTCGATTTGTGTATGCCCCTCTCTTCTATTTCACTCTGTCTCTCGATATGTGTATGCCCCTCTCTTCTATTTCACTCTCTCTCTCGATATGTGTATGCCCCTCTCTCCTATTTCATTCTGTCTCTCGATATGTGTCTGTCTCTCTCTCCTATTTCCTTCTGTCTCTCGATATGTGTGTGTCTCTCTCTCCTATTCAACCCTATCTTCTATCTCTATCCCTTTAACACGCTCTCCATGCCAGAATATCTCTCCCTTATTTCTCAGCTGTTTTTCTCATATTCTCCGATTCTAACTTATCTATTTTGTTCTCGCCACTTTCTCTTCCCCATTTCTTCAATATTCTCACGTACATCTCGCCTCTCATCACTCTCCCCTATCTCTCTCTCCACTCTATCAATCTCTTTTCAATTTCTCTCCCCAATCACTTACCTCTCTCTCTCCTCTCTTTATTCACTTTCTCTCTTCTCTATCTCTCTTCCATCTCTCATACCATCTCACCATCCTTCCCTATCCCCCCTCTCTCTCTTTCTATATCTCTCCCAAATCTCGCTTTCCTACCAATCTCTCCCCATCTCCCCTATCTCTCATCCTCTCTACCAATCTCTCCCCATATCCCCTATCTCTCATCCTCTCTACCAATCTCTTCCCCATCGCTCTCCTATCAATCTGTCCCCATCTCCCCATCTCTCATCCTCTCTACCAATCTCTCCCCATCTCCCCTCTCTCTCATCCTCTCTACCAATCTCTCCCCATCTCCCCTATCTCTCATCCTCTCTACCAATCTCTCCCCATCTCCCCTATCTCTCATCCTCTCTACCAATCTCTCCCCATCTCCCCTATCTCTCATCCTCTCTACCAATCTCTTCCCCATCTGTCTTCCCTATCACTTACCTCTCTCCTCTATCCACCTTTTCTCTTCTGTATCTCTCTACAATCTCTTTCCATATCTCTCTTCTATCTCTCCCATATCTCTATCTCCTATTGATCTTACATATCCATTATGTCTCTCTTTCTCTCCCGCTCTCCGTAGTCTTTCCTCTAACTCTCTCCTCAATATCTCTCACCGTCTTCCGTTATCCTTTCCACACATTTCTCTCCCCATCATACTCCCTCCGTTACTCCTCTCCTACTCTTTCCCTTGTTACTCCCATTCTCTCTTTCAACATCACTATCACACCCTCTACCCCCCATATATCTGCCTCACCCCCTCACATCCACCTCCACCCCTCTCTCCATCTGTCTCCTACACGCCCTTCCGTTTCTCCGAACACCAAATTCGTTTTCTAGACAACATGTTTCTAGCACCGATCTGTCATTGGTACACCTTGACCGGACCACCTTCTGCCTATTACCTGAGTTTAGCCTAACTTTCTGTGTAAAGTCCATTGAGACAACTGAAGGTTATGTCCTTATGTGAATTCATCTCAGATTGATAAGCCCATTTGAGAATCTCCGCTGCTAACCACAGCCACCGGAGACGGTGTTCAGATATAATGGTACCCGTAATTATAGCGAGAGTTCAGCACCAAATGACGACACGATGTAACACGCAAGAAAAACCATCAAAAGATCGTTTGATGAAGTAACATCTGTTGATGGCTGTGTTTTTATTCTGGTTCTATTGCACACATTAGCATGTAAAGTACATCAAATTGATCGCATTGTGCCACTCAAACACTCAATGATTGTGTCACTCAATGATTGTGTCTGTTTGGTGAAGATATTTGGGAGTGCAACAGCGGTTTGTTAAGGACACATTAAAAAACAAACAACACAACTATCATTGGCACGTTTATTACAATTGTTGGGTCCGCCAGGGAGGGAAGGGACGGGGTAGGGATGATGGGGGAGGTTCAGAGGCGTTCCGAGAAATAAAGGATGTTTCCCATTGGCTGGGGTCAAGTTGTATATACGAAAGACCTTGCAATATACACATACACGGGGGTTTGAGCTCCTGACCTTTTGGTAAGGAGACTGGTACACAAACAATTCATCCGCTCGTCCAACAAATGCTCTCGTCAACCCTAAGTAAACTGCTTGACCACCCAAACTGCTTCACCATCCAAACATCTTGTCCACCCAAACCGCATTTATCCAAACCACTTGTTCTTCTTCCTCTTCTTCTTCTTCTTCTTCTTCTTCGAACGCTGTCAAGAGCCATGAACGACGAAACCCCGTCAAATAAACAAATTACCATCAAGCAGGGCGAGAACTTGATCACAGGTAAGAAAGCCGCAAACGCCTTTGTCGATCACTATGCCAGAGCAAACCACATCGAGGTCCCTGCAGATAAGCATACAGACATTAGCGAAGAGCAAAAGGGGCACGATAACATGATTACGGCACCTGAAGAGCCAAACAGCGAAGAGGAAACTGTTATCGGTCCTGAACCAAAGCTGGAAAAGGGGAATTGTACCCCAGGCATGGAAAGACGCAGTACTGGTACCAGTACCAAAAACAGGAAAGGATAAAACAGATCCAAATGGATACAGGCCCATCAGCCTACTGAGCTGTGTCGGCAAGCTGATGGAACGGATGATAAACACCAGACTGATGTGGCATCTGGAAGAAAAACGAATACTAATTCCACAGCAAGCCGGCTTTAGACAGCACAGATCCACTGAGGACCAGGTCATCCTCATAGCCCAGGAGATAGAAGATGCCTACCAGACACAGAAACACACAGTAGCTGTTTGGGTGGACCTGGAAAAGGCATTTGACAAAGTCTGGAAAGATGGACTTAGAGTCAAGCTAAGAAGAAGTGATGTTTGTGGGAAAATGTACAAATGGATCAACCACTACCTCAAACAAAGAACGGCCAGAGTCCAAGTACAAGGGCAGATGAACAAAAAAGGTGACACTCGAGCAGGGAGTACCCCAAGGGGGAGTACTGTCACCCACACTCTTCCTGGTATATATAAACGATATTACAGAGAATATACCAAGAAGAGTCCATAGCTCAATGTTTGCAGACGATCTGGCTATGTGGACCTCTGAAAAGAATCTCACCATAGCAAGAAATCGGATGCAGACGGCCCTAACATCGCTGGAAGAGTGGGCGAACTCATAGCTGGTCAAAATAAACGAGGAGAAAACCACTGGCACAATATTCTCGCTTTCATTAAAACCCCAAAATACCCAATTAAGTCTAAATGGCAAATTCCTGCAGCCAAACGACAACCCAACCTATCTGGGAGTCACATTTGATCGGCGCATGACATGGAAAAGTCAGATTGAGAGAAACCGAATGAAAGCCAGAGAAAGAATGGCAATCATGAGGAAACTTGCTGGCACAAGCTGGGGAGCAGACGAAGGCATACTAAAGAAACTGTACACTGGAAGAGTGAGACCAGTTCTCGAGTATGGCATTGCGGCATGGACAACAGCAGCGAAGGCGAACTTCGATAAAGTTAGCAAACTTCAAAACCAAGCCATGAGAATTATAACAGGTGGCATGAAGTCAACGCCAATTGTAGAACTTGAAAAGATTACAAAACTGCAATCCATGACCGATAGAAGAGACTGCAGAGCCCAGCTGCAATCAGAGAAACTCCGAAGACTGACCGACCATCCAATGCACCAGAGACTAAGCAATTTGGGAAATGGGAAACTAAAGCGGAGAAACTTTGCAGAAATAGCCAAAGCAAAGATGCACGAAGATCCCATAAACGCACTAACAACACCAAAACCCATCACTACTGAACGAAAACCTACCTGGAGGCAGGATATATTTCCAGAGGTGGTAGAAAATATACCAGGTATTGCAAACAAAATCTGCCAGACTGAAAAACAAAGGAGAGATACTACCCTAAGCTTCATAACGAAAAGCTACCCAAGCATGGACTGGACCCATGCATACACCGACGGTTCTGTAACAAATACTACACAGAACGGAGGGGCAGGAGCATTCCTGAACCTACCAAATGACAGAAAAATAACACTGTCATTCGTTACTGGTAAGTACACAAGCAATTTCAGAGCGGAGGCAGAGGCACTGAGGGCGGCAGTGGAAGAAATGGTGACACACAGTGAAAATGAAAGCCATATAGTCCTGCTTACAGATGCTCTCGCCGTAGTCACAGCGCTAAAAAGCCAGAAAAATACTGAGCTTAATGACTTAAGAGCAGCACTCTGCAAACTGTGCCAGCAGTCCGCACCAAAAAGGGTAGTGGTACAGTGGGTCCCATCACACTGCAACATCCAAGGCAACGAGGAGGCAGACAGACTGGCAAAAGAAGGTGCAAGACTACCACAAACAGATACTAGTATGACGTACGAAGAGTCAAAACGGCTTATCAAAGCCAGATACATGACCAAATGGGAAACCGAACATACTGGTTACACCAAAAACGATGCCTATTACCAGTTGAACCGAAGAGAGCAGGTCGTTGTCTTCAGACTTCGCACTGGCCACAATAGACTGAGGTACCACCTATTCAACAAATTGAAGATAGGGTGTACCGACGAATGCCCGTGCGGTACTGGTAAAATGACCGCTGAACATTTGCTGCAGAACTGCCCGACATACGAGGATCAGAGAGAGCAGATGTGGCCATCACCAGTGGAACTGCAAGACAAGCTCTATGGCAGTGGCGACAGCCTCAGGATGACCGCCGCTTTTTTCGAAAAAATAATGGTTACTGTCTGACTGCGTACGCAGAAGAAGAAGAAGAAGAACGCTGTCAGACGTCAACCTTTATTTTTTAGAAAAAAGCAGCGGTCATCCTGAGGCTATCGACACTGCCATAGAGGGTGTCTAGTGTTGCCACTGGTGATGGCCACATCTGCTTTCTCTGATCCTCGTATGTCGGGCAGTTTTGCAGCAGATGTTCAGCGGTCATTTTCCCGGTACCACACGGGCATTCGTCAGTGCCACCTATCTTCAATTTATTGAATAGGTGGTACCTCAGTCTATTGTGGCCAGTGCGAAGTCTGAAGACCACGACCTGCTCTCTTCTGTTAACTGGTAATAGGCATCATTTTTTGTGTAGCCAGTATGTTCTGTTTCCCATTTGGTCATGTATCTAGCTCTAATAAGCCGTTTTGACTCTTCGTATGTCATACTAGTATCTAAACCACTTGTCCACCGAACCACATTCACCAAAACCACTTGTCCACCGAACCACATCCACCCAAACCACTTGTTCACCTGAACCACATTCACCAAAACCACTTGTCTACCCGAACCTCACCCACCCAAACCACTTGTTCACCTGAACCACATTCACCAACATCACTTAGCCACCGAACCACATCCACCCAAACCACTTGTTCACCTGAACCACATTCACCAAAACCACTTGTCTACCCGAACCTCATCCACCCAAACCACTTGCTCAGCATCTTGATCTCGTGTTACCGAATCAATCAATTCAAGTTTACATGAGTAATGTCCTTTGTAATGGCTGCCACGGACACAACTGATCCGGTGTTATTTTGTTAAATTTGTTGGGGGTTAAAACCAGCATGTTGTAATGCTTAAATAACAATAGAGCAGATGCGATGTCTATTTATCCAGTTAGTTTGAATTCGAAGATTGTCGATAATATGTTGGTTCTTTTCGGGATTAAACTGATTGTGAAGACTAGCGTAGCCTGTACCTGGAGCAGATGTCATGAAGGCAGTCTAGTTTAGCGTGGCCTGTATCTCGAGCAGATGTCCCGAAGGCAGTCTAGTTTAAGTCACTCCAGCAACTCCATCAACATCGCTGATTCCAGGCTGCATCAGCTAATGTCGCTCCACTGGATCTATTAGCTACGCGGAGAGAGAGAACCTGCTTCAATAGTAAAAGATTGTTCTCATAGAAAGATGCCCAAGCGTGTGACATGGAGAGGACTTCCAGCTTCACCCATGCCGTCCGACACAATACATCCTGCAACAGGTAAACTGCGGTGCTGGACTGTCCGTACCATGCTGACTGGACTGTTTGATAGACTGCCTGATACAAGTGTTGTCAGAAAGACTCGCGTTATTAATGACGAGTTTTAAAAGACTGAATTGGGACATTGTTGCACATTGAGAAACTCTGTCAGCGGGCTCGGGAACTATGAGTGAGAAAGACTACATATTCTACTGACAAAGAAAAGCAGCACAACCTAAATAAAGAGATTGATCATGGTGTGGACTTTGCAGCGAAAAAAGTCTTTAATACACAATGTTCAACCAGGTGAAAATGAATCAAAGTACCTGTCAACACTCAGCCTCCAGATTACAGTAGGTCCCGTCACCCCTGGCAATGCATATATACCTACCTTATGCTCCCCACCTGAAGTCGAAGATAAGTTCTGCGAGGAATTATCAGCAGTCGTTAGAAGTATGAATAGTCAATCAGCAGTCGTTAGAAGTATGAATAGTCAATCAGCAGTAGTTAGAAGTATGAATAGTCAATCAGCAGTCGTTAGAAGTATGAAAAGTCAATTAGCAGTCGTTAGAAGTATGAATAGTCAATCAGCAGTCATTAGAAGTATGAATAGTCAAGAACAGCCTCTTCTACTAGGTGATTTCAATGCTAAAGTGCGCGCTGATCTCGATTAGGAATTCTGGAGTCAGCTAAATTAATAAAAATGGCCATTGTCTACCATGAATTTTGTGTGACAAACTCCTATTTTCAGACCAAACCCCAATATAGGGTATCGTGGAAGCATTAACAATCAAACCACTGGTCTCAGCTGGTTCACAATACCACCACTGCTACAGATACACGGGAACGCCTCCGAAACACCATCTATAGCACTGCACTTGCTATCTTTAGAAGAAGAACGGTTACAACAGAGGACTGGTTTAAAGCGAAATAATGATATGATGAACTTTATTGAGACCAAGCGCGCTGCTCTGATTAAATACAAGCAGATTTCAAATGCAAATATTCTGTACACTTCAAGTCTGCCAGAAGCCATGTTCAACAAACATCTCGCCATTGTGCAAATGAGTACATGCTATAGCTCAGTGAAAACATTAACACTTCCTCACAAACAGGAAACGTCAGACAAATGTATGATGACATAAAGAAGGCTATTGGTCTCCCAAGTAGGAAAACAGCATCCCTCAAAACCATCACTGACGAAAAAAATAACAGGCGAAGGAAAGCAGAGGCATAAGTCGAGCACTATTCTAAGCTTTACTCGTCTGACAATATCGTCACTCTCACAGCAATTGACGCCGTCAAAAGCTATCCCAGTATGGAAAAGCTTCTTCTTCTTCTTCTTCTTCTTCTTCTTCTTCTTCTTCTTCTTCTTCTTCTTCTTCTTCTTCTTCTTCTTCTTCTTCGTTCATCCTCAGATCAAGGTTCCGGTTTCTCTAACAAAGGACACCGTTGTTTGTAAGGCTGTTTCATCTCCAGACAGCTTTTGTCTTACATCTGACTCACGAGGCCAGTATTATTCTCTCTATTCCTGCGTGAGCATGCAGCTTTGTAGGATGTGTTCCACGGTCATGGTATGCTCCTCATATGGACACTTGTCATCTGTTCCAATCCTCATTTCGTTGTAAAGATGACCCTTGAGTCTGTTATGCCAGTTCTCAGTCTGATCGGAAGTCGGGGTGTTGATCAGCCCATTTTACCCTGAAGCTGGTTTTAATTATGGTCTTGGCCTCATTGTATGTGAAACTCAGGTCTGTTTGTGGGGATGCTCCTCCACTCTTTGCTAGTTTGTCTGCAGCTTCATTGCCTTCAGTATTGCAGTAGGATGTGATCCACTGTATGACTAACCTTGGGTGTTCGCCTGAGAGCTGTGTCAGGAAGAACATACATTGCTCGAGATCTTCATCTTTGTGTTGTTTTACCGCTGCTTTTACTGACGCGGCATCAGTCAGGGATACTATGTTTTCTTGGTGGATATCTTTATCTTGGATTACAAGCTCAGCTGCGGCCTTCAGTGCCTCTGCTTCTGCAAGAAATTACTGGATTATGTTCCCGTTGTTCAAAATCGAGTTTTTCTTCTCCATTCCTTAGTCTGTAATAGACCCCTCCACCTCCATTGGATGTGGCTTTGTTAGATGAGCCATCTGTATATACGTGTGTCCATGTTTCTGGTGGGTATACTCTCCTAAGATATTCTTCTGTGATAAATTTCCTTTCTGAATCTGTCTGAGTTCCTCTTTTCCCTATTCCCTCTATGGTTTCTACCATCTCAGGGGAACTTGGCTTTTTTTCCATGGTGGGATTTGGGATGTTTGTTTTAGATCTCTAACCACTGCCTGGCTTATGATTTGGTCTGCTCTTGCAAGTTCTTTTGTTTTTGATATGAAGTGGTTTCTCTTTAATCTCCCTCTTCCCATTCGAGCTATCCTGTCATATATTGGGTGATCAGGCATTCGTTTGAACTTCTCCCCCTGCTGGAGTGTTTTTTGGTCTCTGCGCGTCTCCATACTTTCGATTCGTGTGATGTTCTCCATTGCATTTATTGGCGCTGTTCTCATAGCTCCAGTGATGATACGTATACCTTGGTTTTGGGTTGCATTTATTTTGTGAAAGTTATTCTTTGTTGCTGTGGACCATGCTGCTCTCCCGTATTCTAGCATTGGTCTCACAAAACCTGTGTACAGTTTCTTTAGTGTGCCCGTGTCCGCTCCCCATGTTGAGCCTGATATCTTCCTCATTCTGGTCTTAGCTTTGTTGGTGGCTTTTTTATCTGGTTTTTTCCATGTCAACCTTGGGTCCATTGTTATTTCCAGATAAGTTGGACTTGTCAATGGGGAGAGTCTGGTCATTTACTTTCAGGATTACTTCTTGGGGCTTGGGAGATAGAGAGAAGATTGTGTACGTGCTTTTGGATTCGTTTATAGCAATATGCTATTTTTTGTCCATGTCTCTATTTTATTTAGAGCCCACCTGCATTTGGTTTCTAGCTACAGGTGTAGACTCTTCGGATATCCATAGCGCCAGTTCGTCTACATATAATGCACTGTGTAGTCGTTTAGGGATCTCTGTGATTATATCATTGAGGAACAGCATGGGTGAGAGTATTCCACCTTGTGGAACTCCTTGTTCCATTTTCATCTTTCTGCTGAGGTGTCCTTGGAGTTGCACTCTTGCTGTCCTGTTATCTAGATAATCACTGTTCCACTTGTACATGTTGTTGGTTACACCCATTTGCAGTAGTTTGAGTTTTAACACGCTCTTCCATATTTTATCAAAGGCTTTTTCTAAATCTACCCAGACTGCCAGTGTTTTCATTTTTTCTTGAAATCCATCTTCAATCTCCTGCGAGATATATGTCACCTGATCGTCGGTTGATCTGTTTCTACGAAAATCTGCTTGCTGGGGGATAAGTAAATTATTTGATTCCATATGCCAGGTTGTTCTAGTTTTAACTATTCGTTCCATTAGTTTCCCCACACAGCTGAGTAGGCTAATAGGTCTGTAACTGCCTGGCTCCATGTTATCTTTCCCATGTTTAAGGATGGGGATAGTCCTTGCCTCCTTCCACACTGTGGGGACAGTTCCTTGTTTCCAGCTTGTGTTAAAGATGTGTAGCAGTTTGTTCTTTGCTACTTCTCCCATGTTAGAGAGCATTTCATTAGTGATGCCATCCTTTCCTGGGGCTCTTCTTTTCTTGAGTTTACTAATGGTTGACTACAATTCTGTCTTAGTGATATTTACTATCAGATGTTCCTCAGGTACTCGCATTGAGTGCTTCATGTGTTTTATTTCTTTCATAATATACCTTTTCATGTGTGCTGGGATTTTGTTTCTACTTGTTTTTGCATAATTTTGGATTAGAACGTCCGCTGATTTTGTTCCCAGTTAGTACCTTCTTCATTTTCAATCGCAATTATTGTATACACACACACACACACACACATACACCAGCGGCAGCTTCTTCTTGGTCGATCAACTGACGATGTGCTTCTAGTCCGGTGAGGTTCATGATCAACAGATGCTGTGCTTCTAGTCCGGTGAGGTTCACGGCCAACTGATGCTGTGCTTCTAGTCCGGTGAGGTTCACGGCCAACTGATGCTGTGCTTCTAGTCCGGTGAGGTTCACGGCCAACTGATGCTGTGCTTCTAGTCCGGTGAGGTTCACGGCCAACAGATGCTGTGCTTCTAGTCCGGAGAGGTTCACGGCCAACTGATGCTATGCCTCTAGTCCGGTGAGGTTCACGGCCAACTGATGCTGTGCTTCTAGTCCGGTGAGGTTCACGGCCAACTGATGCTATGCCTCTAGTCCGGTGAGGTTCACGATCAACTGATGCTGTGCTTCTAGTCCAGTGAGGTTCACGAAGGAGACTGTGCGTTTCAGGTCTTCACCGGTCCCCCACAGCTTTTCGAGCAGGGTCGCTCCCCCAGGTCAGACTGCCTCTCTTTGGTCTGCATATGTAGGGCATTCTTGCAGAATATGTTCTGGTGTTTGATTGGGTGTTCCACAATCGCACGTGGCAGTGTCTCCGAGACCCACTCTGTGGAGGTGGGCCTTGAGTCTACAATGTCCCGTTCTGAGTCTGATCTTGGAGTCTGTTAGAATGACCGTTTTTCCTGTATTTATGTTTTGGCTGATAAGAATCTGAGTTGCTGCATGAACAGCTCTTGCTTCGCTCTGAAACTGGTACGTCTCTCCTGCTGGTATGGAGTGATTTTCTATGTCGCCATTGGAGTGTTCAATGAAAATTCCACTGCCTCCCCTTGTATCGCTCACCGAGGCAGATCCATCTGTGTATACGTGTGTCCAAGAGTTGCTAGGGTACTGTCTCTTGAGCTCCTGTAGAACGTGTGTCCAAGAGTTGCTAGGGTACTGTCTCTTGAGATCCTGCAGAACGTGGATTTTTTGCTCTGTTGCCGACTGCTCACTTTTCTTCGTTAAACCTGGAACCTCCAAGATTATTTTGGACCGGTCCTGTCTCCGTGTCCAGGGTTCTGGAATGAGTGCTTCGCACTTTTTTGGTTTCAGCTTCAAGGATATCTGCGTGTTTTCTGTGGATTTCTCTGGCCAGATGGTTGGGGCTTTTCCTTAGTAGTCTGTTTTTTGTGCTCTCTTGGAACTTCTGGTGCAGAGGATGATCAGGTAACCTCTTTAGTTTTTCAAACTGAGTAAGGGATTTTTATTTTTTCCTTAATTCAAGGGGGCTCAATATTTGCTGTTTTTCTCAGCCCTGTAATTAGAGTGCTTTTCAATGCCCCAAGGGTAATTCTGAGATCCATATTTTCAACTCGGTCTAGTTTTCCTGTGTTTGTTTTGGCCGCTGTTGACCAAGTGCCAGAGGCATATTCCATGATTGGTCTGATTGCACTAGTGTAGACTTGCTTGAGGATTTTTTGGTTAGCTCCCCACGATGACCCTTGTCTTGATTTTATCTATATTTGACTTCCAGGAAAGTCTCGAGTCAAATGGGACTCCAAGGAATGTGGGTGTGTCCAACTGGGGTATTTGTTGGTTTCCTATCTTTATTGTAATTGTTTCCTTTTTGGGGGAGAGTGAAAAGAGAGTGGTGGAGGTTTTGGTGTGGTTTATTTTCAGTCCCTACTCTTTTGTCCAGCTCTTCACCTTCTCTGCTGTCTTTTGGAGCAAGTATGCACCAGCAGTATCATCCAGAGTATTATCGGTTACTTATAAACGGTTCAGCCTGGAGATCCTCATGACATCACCTTCTACATTATCTGTCAAGTGTGAGGGTAACTAGGAAGTCGTCTGTCATTTCATCGCCAGTGTACCTCATCTTGACAATCAAAGCATCCCTTGTGCACCAAGGACATTCCTACATCCTGGATATGTTGTAACCTTTCACATTGTGACCTTGAACTATCCTTAAAAACGACTGCTGTGGTACAGTTAATAACACAACTTTGAAATAGAAGACGATAATAATATCAATTGTCTGGCATCATATTTCATCAACCCCTGCCACACCACTACCACCACTTCCCCCCCCCCCTCACATCCTTATTTTGTTGTTGTTGTAATCACTGCGTGACGTCGTTTGTGATTGACCTCATTTCTGTTTTGGTCTCTTCCTGGTGTGTCTGCCAATATTGGTTCCTTTATCCGTTGACACCAATGACAACCTCCGGCATCACTCTTTGATCTATACACGCGTCAACACCAAATATCCATTTTTGTCCTTCTGTATTCACTTCATTTTTCCTGGAGCTCTTCGGTCTCTCTGTTCAATAACATAATCCGGGCACTGAAATCTCCCATGAGAATAGTTACTTCCCTGTATTTCCGGTGACGCTCACCGAGCGAGTTTCTGCCAGAGCTAATCTTCTTTTCCTTCTCTCTGAGACGTGATGGTGTTCATTTTCTATTTGTGTGTTGATTATAAAATTGTGAATATTTCGTGGGTATTGCTCTTGTCCATCTGGACTGGTCTTTCTTTCCGCCATTTATAACAGAAATCCCACTCGATCCATCAATATTATCCCAGATTGTTGACATTTCCTGGCTGATCCATTTTCAAGACAGACAACAGACGGTATGCCGGCATCTCGCTCCGCCGTGTCTAAACGATTTTACTTTTAATTTATATTTTGTTCGCATCCACCACGTCATGTGTTTCCCGCCTGGTGTCGTAGCAAGTCAAGACTGGTTATACCGTAACCTGCTAGGCATACGAATCATCACATTTTGGTGATGTATTACAAACTCCCGTTTCCCCCCTCACCACCTTTAACCCTGTAACACGAACACATACTTCCTTTCAATATGACGTCACAGATCTCGCTGCATCCCCCATCCTATTTGAAATGTTAGAGTTACGAAATGAGGGAGTGCATTTGAATATAAAACAGTCAGCCAACATGACGGACAATACAACATTTCATTTTTAACGAAATCAGGCAACTTGACAGAAAAAACTTTTAACAAATAAAATCAGACAACTTGACAGAACATTTTTAACAAATAAAATCAGGCGACTTGAGAGACAAAGCAACATTTGTTTAATAAAATCAGGCAACTTTAGCAAAACAACTTTGTTTTTGTAATGAATAAGCTGTATATGTATTTCAATAATCTGACTCGTATACACACTGTTCGGATTCTTGCATGTTCAATAATCTGACTTGTACACGCACTGTTCGGATTCTTGCATGTTCAATAATCTGACTCGTACACACACTGTTCGGATTCTTGCATGTTCAATAATCTGACTTGTACACGCACTGTTCGGATTCTTGCATGTTCAATAATCTGACTCGTACACACACTCTTCGGATTCTTGCATGTTCAATAATCTGACTTATACACGTACTGGCGGATTCTTGCATGTTTATCAAATGATTTTTTAATGTAGTTAATAAAACGACAAAATGCAGTGTTCAATAAGCACAGCAGATCCCTTCGATTTTGACATTAATGCAAAGACAGAGACACAGTTTGTAGAGTGGTACATGGAGGAGCACTGACTGTCAGCGTTGGGATGCAAACATAGGGGAGACAAGGATGCAGGCTATCACGTTTCCTGTTTTTGTTGGCTATAGATTAAAAAATGAAGACGTGAATCAAGGAAAAAGAACCGGTGTTCAGTGGACAATATTGTCCAAGTTGAGGACTTGGACTACGCAGATGCTCTGGTACTTTTGTCACACAGTCATAGTCAAATGCAAGAGAAAATTGATCGGGTGAAAGTACAATCGGCCAAACTGGGACTGAATATCAACATGAAGAAAACCAAGTTCCTTAAACACTACCACAAAAGAACCAATCATACTGAAGGAGAGCAGCTGGAGGAAGGCGATACCTTGACCTATTTGGGCAGCACAATTGACACATCAGGAGGTACACATGTAAGGTTGAGGACACATCAGGAGGTACAGATGTGAGGTTGAGGACACATCAGGAGGTACAGATGTAAGGTTGAGGACACACCAGGAGGTACAGATGTAAGGTTGAGGACACATCAGGAGGTACAGATGTAAGGTTGAGGACACATCAGGAAGTACAGATGCAGATGAAAGGATCAGAATTGGAATCGTAAGAGGGACATTCCTGACACTAAACAATTTATGGAGATCCAGAGAAATCAAGATGCACACCAAAGTTAGAATATTCAAGGCCAGTGTCATGTCGGTGTTGCTGTATGGAGCAGAGACATGGGGAACAACCAAGGCCGTACAGCAAGGACTCCAGGAAGGTCGACGAAGGGTCTGGGCACAATGTCCCGCCTACATCAAATGGATGCTGATGCGAATCTACAGCCTCCCACATCCAGGATGCAGTGATCGCCCCGGAAGCTGCCGTCCGGCTGACAGCAAGCCTTTGGCATAGGACCTCTCCTACACTAGCGTATCCATAGCAACACCTTCTCCTTGGTGACCATATTGTTTACTAAGTTTGCTATGGGGGCGACCGAGTACCTGGTGGTATAACTAAGCGGGGAGCAGTTTGGGGGCCCTTAAGGTGACATCACTGTACCCACCGACGAGTGGAATATGCTCTGGCTATTACCAACCCAAACCCCACCCATGTGTGCTTCTCATCTGTCGTCTGCTTTTCTACACAACTTTTCTTTGTCCAACCTACGAGACCTCTACCAAGGATCCAACAATGAAGCATCCGGAGAGGATCCATGCCTAGCCCAACATCCAATAATGGTAGAGGCACCCAGAGAGGATCTAGGCCTAGCCCAACATCCCAGCTGCAGCGAGAGCACCAGGTGATCTGACATTGCACTACCATACTCTGACTATGCTCTGACTCTAAGGGTGGAGAGGTGGAGCAGAGCTATTATATCTCATTGGAAAGTAGGAGCTCTTGGGGAGTGGGAGGGGGTGGGGGAGACCGTGAAGGCATAGTGGGCAGAACGTGACACAACCACGGGAAGAGGCCCAAATACAGAATAAATAAGTGTGATCTGCAATTAGAGCACCCCCAGCTAGCGGGAAATGCACTCTGTGAACCCCACCTGACACCCCTACTCACACCCATCGACACAGCGAACCTCTAAATAACCAAGGAAGGAAATAGCAAGCCATATACATCTATCACCCATGGAGAAAAACGCATCCAATGTGCTCTTTGTGAGGCAGAAGTCTGCAGCAAAACACCCAATCTCCAATGCCAGGAAACAATAAACATTCTTCAAACGAGCTCGGGCGTCACCTCGGTTACCAAGGACAACCATGCTCTGTGTGAGAAGTTAGCAAGGCCCACACAACAGAGATAATTCCCCTGCTCTGTGCCAGAAGTTAGCAAGGCCCACACAACAGAGATAATTTCCCTGCTCTGTGCCAGAAGTTAGCAAGGCCCACACAACAGAGATAATTTCCCTGCTCTGTGCCAGAAGTTAGCAAGGCCCACACAAAAGAGATAATTCCCCTGCTCTGTGCGAGAAGTTAGCAAGGCCCACACAACAGATATAATTCCCCTGCTCTGTGCCAGAAGTTAGCAAGGTCCACACAACAGAGATAATTCCCCTGCTCTGTGCGAGAAGTTAGCAAGGGGGAACCTTAACATACTACAGCTTAACATTGGCTGATTACAAAACAAGACTACTGAGCTGACAAAACACTACAAGACATTAAATCCACATATCTCTACTCCAGGAAACAATACATCCACAAAGACAAATTAACATGACGGGATACACACAGTATAAATGGGAATGAAGCAAGTACCAGGGCATTATGACCTTGGTCAAGAATGATACACAAGCCGTTGTGTTCAACAATCCTGTGGACGATATTGACCATCAAACAATACAGTTATGGAGCAAGGATAACACAACATATATACTACATAACTGTTACTGTCCTCCAACGTCCAAAACGTATCTACCTGAATTTGAGCCTACGTCAAGGAAAACAGTGTTGGTGGGAGATTGCAATGTCCATATGCCAAATCTTGAATACCGCCAGTTTAATAATAGAGGCCTGGAGATTAAAGAGCTGTGTAATGGTACTAATCTCACCCTGTCCCAGGGTCTGGAAACCCCGCCAACTCTTTTGTACAGAGTACACGGTACAACCAGCCGGACCGGTCTGACACTTGTATCGGCTGACTTGGTAGATAACACTACCACCAAAGTCTTGGACGATGTTCGAAGGGATCATCGTCCTATCCTAACAATTATTGAAACACTGCAAGAGGATAGGACGGGGGATCGGAGAAAACCATCATGGAATTTCAGAAAGACTAACTGAGACCGTTGTGGCGGGGAAACTGAAGCTGGGTTTAGTTATGGCCAGGAAACTGATGCTGGGTTTAGTTATGGCCAGGAAACTGAAGCTGGGTTTAGTTATGGCCGGGAAACTGATGCTGGGTTTAGTTATGGCCGGGAAACTGATGCTGGGTTTAGTTATGGCCAGGAAACTGATGCTGGGTTTAGTTATGGCCGGGAAACTGATGCTGGGTTTAGTTATGGCCGGGAAACTGATGCTGGGTTTAGTTATGGCCGGGAAACTGATGCTGGGTTTAGTTATGGCCAGGAAACTGATGCTGGGTTTAGTTATGGCCAGGAAACTGATGCTGGGTTTAGTTATGGCCGGGAAACTGATGCTGGGTTTAGTTATGGCCGGGAAACTGATGCTGGGTTTAGTTTTGGCCAGGAAACTGATGCTGGGTTTAGTTATGGCCAGGAAACTGATGCTGGGTTTAGTTATGGCCAGGAAACTGATGCTGGGTTTAGTTATGGCCGGGAAACTGATGCTGGGTTTAGTTATGGCCGGGAAACTGATGCTGGGTTTAGTTATGGCCGGGAAACTGATGCTGGGTTTAGTTATGGCCAGGAAACTGATGCTGGGTTTAGTTATGGCCAGGAAACTGATGCTGGGTTTAGTTATGGCCAGGAAACTGATGCTGGGTTTAGTTATGGCCAGGAAACTGATGCTGGGTTTAGTTATGGCCGGGAAACTGATGCTGGGTTTAGTTATGGCCAGGAAACTGATGCTGGGTTTAGTTATGGCCAGGAAACTGATGCTGGGTTTAGTTATGGCCAGAAAACTGATGCTGGGTTTAGTTATGGCCAGGAAACTGATGCTGGGTTTAGTTATGGCCAGGAAACTGATGCTGGGTTTAGTTATGGCCAGGAAACTGATGCTGGGTTTAGTTATGGCCGGGAAACTGATGCTGGGTTTAGTTATGGCCGGGAAACTGATGCTGGGTTTAGTTATGGCCGGGAAACTGATGCTGGGTTTAGTTATGGCCAGGAAACTGATGCTGGGTTTAGTTATGGCCAGGAAACTGATGCTGGGTTTAGTTATGGCCGGGAAACTGATGCTGGGTTTAGTTATGGCCAGGAAACTGATGCTGGGTTTAGTTATGGCCGGGAAACTGATGCTGGGTTTAGTTATGGCCGGGAAACTGATGCTGGGTTTAGTTATGGCCAGGAAACTGATGCTGGGTTTAGTTATGGCCGGGAAACTGATGCTGGGTTTAGTTATGGCCGGGAAACTGATGCTGGGTTTAGTTATGGCCGGGAAACTGATGCTGGGTTTAGTTATGGCCGGGAAACTGATGCTGGGTTTAGTTATGGCCGGGAAACTGATGCTGGGTTTAGTTATGGCCAGGAAACTGATGCTGGGTTTAGTTATGGCCGGGAAACTGATGCTGGGTTTAGTTATGGCCGGGAAACTGATGCTGGGTTTAGTTATGGCCAGGAAACTGATGCTGGGTTTAGTTATGGCCAGGAAACTGATGCTGGGTTTAGTTATGGCCAGGAAACTGATGCTGGGTTTAGTTATGGCCAGGAAATTGATGCTGGGTTTAGTTATGGCCAGGAAACTGATGCTGGGCTTAGTTATGGCCAGGAAACTGATGCTGGGTTTAGTTATGGCCAGGAAACTGATGCTGGGTTTAGTTATGGCCAGGAAACTGATGCTGGGTTTAGTTATGGCCAGGAAACTGATGCTGGGTTTAGTTATGGCCAGGAAACTGATGCTGGGTTTAGCCAAATAAGTAAGAACGAAGACATCAATACAACTTTCAAACATGAGCCACCATCTCAACAGCTGAGAGGACATGCATCCCCCAGGACACGTACAGGAAATATCAACCGTACTGGAACCCAGAGCTGGAGGCAGCCATCAAAGAGAGAAGAGAGGCCAGAAAGAAAGTCGAAAAATCTCTAAATACCCTAAATAAAACAGAGTACAATAGATGGACCGAAAAAGTAGGATATAAACAAAGTAAGTGGGAGACTTGGAGAAAAAATTGTAGCGAGCTGGATCTAAAAAGGGAAGGGAACAAGGCGTAGAGATTATTGAGAAGCCTTGAAGGGAACAAGAGAAAGTCAAACCCAACAGAGCTGGCCAGAGAAACTGGGGACGAAATAGTGTCAAACACCAAGAAAGCTGAGATCTTTAACACATTTTACACTAGAGTAAATAAAGCGCAACTATGAAAACTGCTAGATAAAGCACTTTTAAAGGACTCCTTTCACTTCGACTCCACCAATATAGTTGCCTTTAAAAATCACTTCACTTAACAAGAACTGCGCATGACGCTGAGGAAACTGGCAAAAAATAAAGCAGCAGGACCAGATAAAGTTAAAAATTATATAATAAGTAAATTAAGACCAAAGGCCAAAGAGGTACTTTTATGGTTTATCAACAGAACATGGGACGAGGGACAGTTGACATCAATATGGCTATCAGAAACTACCAAACCCAGACTGGAACAAACCCAGGAACACCTGGAAGCTATAGACCTGTGTCGCTCACATCATATTTAAGTAAAGTGGTTGAAAGAATGGTAAATAACAGACTATATTGGTGGGTGCAAAGCAAAAACCTCCTTGATAGAAACCAGGCAGGGTTCAGACATCGCACGGATGATCCCCTCTTTAGGTTTACACAGCATGGGATGGATGGATTCCAAGATGGAAAAAGCCCGCGAAAGATGATGGGAATATAGTAGCAGAACATGGTGAGGTATGAAGACCTATGGAAAAGAAGTCAATAACATTCCCTTGAACGAGAAATTAAGCGAAGAAAATGGAGCTGGATATGACATAGGTTGCGGAAGGCACAGCTTAACACAGCCAGACAGGCGCTTACATGGAATCCTCCAGGGAAGAGAGAGAGAGAGAGAGAGAGAGAGAGAGAGAGAGAGAGAGAGGTAGACTTAAAAATACATGGAGAAGAGAATGTGAGAATGCAATAAGATTCAATGACTACATCTGGAGAGCGACAGAAAGAGCAGACCAGAAACGTGTGTGCTGGTGGGATGTTGTCAGGGGCCTATGCACTGAGAGGAATGATTGGCTTTGATTGATTAATTGATTGATTGTTAATAAAACAACAAAATGCGGTGCTCAATATGCACACCAGATCCCTTCAATTTGGACACTAACATTGACGTTTGGTAATCAAATAATATTCGCCGAGAATAAACTAATCCTAACTTTGAAATATTTCAAATGTGAAGTATTTGTCTAAACTTCAGATGCCATGATAGTTCTCATTATCGGAGAAGTTCTTCCATTGAACCAATGGGAAATGTGTTTGCAAGTGAAAAGCTCTTCCATTGAACCAATGGGAAATGTGTTTGCAAGTGAGAAGTTCCTCCATTGAACCAATGAGAAATCTGTTTGCCTGTTGATTTGCATCGTTTAGATTCCACTTAAATCAGATGGTTGGCTAATTTTCTGCAGTCAGTTTTGATCAAATTTCGGCCAAATAGTTTTCTGGTAAATTCAAAATTGTTTTCGTCTTTAGCTCGATAATTGTTTGACCTTGTTTTAATGGCTGCTATATTTGTCACGGGCTCATTTTAGTATAAAAATGAACTATAATCACTAGCAGATCTGCAGTTTATTGACTCTACGTGTTGTTAATAAAGTATGTATTTAATATTAAAAAATTAAAACAGCATTTTCAGCCAGTGAACGGTTTTTTTAATCTCTCAAATATTACAGCTGAGACAACAATATCAATACAAGTTGTGCAAAAGACAGTTTTACAGTGAGCATTTAATTAGGCAGAGGTTGCAGGGTACACAATTTGAGCTGGGACATTTCTTGTTTGTGAAACACGAATTGCAGACACGTATGAAATGTGTACTTACTTTACTGAATAAGTTTCCTTTGACCTGTGTCGTGCCATGCACGGAGAGCTGTTATTTTCTTCTTTGGCCAAGTGTATTCCGCTGGTCGCTCGTGTTGTTGTACACTCTATGTTGTTTCTTCGATTGGACCAAGTGGCATCGCCCTGTATTCATAAAAATTAGCAGAGCAATCAATATTAATCTAGGGCAGCCAAGATGAAATATTAAAAAAACAAAACAAATTGATGCACATACTAACATAGAGTAAACCTGCTGACAAAGAATATTAGAGTGCTAGACAGAGACGTAAACAGTGTCAGCAGGGAGTTTAATAAGGGAGGGCTCTAAGGAGTTTAATAAGGGAGGACTCCAGGCAGCAGGGAGTTTAATAAGGAAGGGCTCCAGGCAGCAGGGAGTTTAATAAGGGAGGGCTCCAATCAGCAGGGAGGTTAATAAGGGAGGGCTCTAGACAGCAGGGAGTTTAATAAGGGAGGGCTCCAGGCAGCAGGGAGTGTAATAAGGGAGGGATCCAATCAGCAGGGAGTTTAATAAGGAAAAGCTCTAGGCAGCAAGGAGTTTAATAAGGGAGGGCTCTATGGAGTTTAATAAGGGAGGACTCCAGGCAGCAGGGAGTTTAATAAGGGAGGGCTCCAGGCAGCAGGGAGTTTAATAAGGGAGGGCTCTATGGAGTTTAATAAGGGAGGGCTCCAGGCAGCAGGGAGTTTAATAAGGGAGGGCTCCAGGCAGCAGGGAGTTTAATAAGGGAGGGCTCTATGGAGTTTAATAAGGGAGGGCTCCAGGCAGCAGGGAGTTTAATAAGGGAGGGCTCCAGGCAGCAGGGAGTTTAATAAGGGAGGGCTCTATGGAGTTTAATAAGGGAGGGCTCCAGGCAGCAGGGAGTTTAATAAGGGAGGGCTCCAGGCAGCAGGGAGTTTAATAAGGGAGGGCTCTATGGAGTTTAATAAGGGAGGACTCCAGGCAGCAGGGAGTTTAATAAGGGAGGGCTCCAGGCAGCAGGGAGTTTAATAAGGGAGGGCTCTATGGAGTTTAATAAGGGAGGACTCCAGGCAGCAGGGAGTTTAATAAGGGAGGGCTCTATGGAGTTTAATAAGGGAGGGCTCCAGGCAGCAAAAGAGACAATACCAAGACGAGCGAGGGAGAATTATGTTCCATATTGGACTAAAATTTACAACAATTACACAAAGAGATGAACGAAGCGAGAGAAAGGTTTACAGTAAAACTGAAAAAAAGCAAATGTGATAATAACAAAGATAATCACCTGATGTTTCTCTACCTCCCTCCTCTACCTAATTTGTTGGAGCAGGAAGTAGAGGTTACTTCAACCGCTACCATCAATAATTATTAACTGTCAGCTGTACACCAATTCCCATACCTGGAGGTCACAGTAATTCACGTACCTGGGGTCACAGTAATTCCCATATCAGGGGGTCACAGTTATTCACATACCTGAGGTTCACAGTAATTCACGTACCTGGGATCACAGTAATTCATATATCTGAGGTTCACAGTAATTCACGTACCTGGGGTCACACCAATTCACATACCTGAGGTTCACAGTAATTCACATACCTGAAAGTCACAGTAATTCACATACCTGAGGTTCACAGTAATTCACATACCTGGGGGTCACAGTAATTCACATACCTGAGGTTCACAGTAATTCACATACCTGGGGGTCATAGTAATTCACATACCTGGGGGTCACAGTAATTCACATACCTAGGGTCCTTCCTCAACCACAAGCTCTCTCTAGGCCCATAAACTGACAGTCACATTGGTAAAGCTACGGCTTCTATTGCTCGTGTCACAGCGAATGTTTGGGGACACCGGAAACTTACAATTAAGGGACCAAACCCATGGTTTACAATGCGTGTGTCGTCAGCATGCTTATATATGGTTGTTGTTGTTGTTGTTTCGAATGCCCACAAGGAGTAGGTTTACTGTTTTGTGCGCCCTGACAAGGACGTTAAGTGGTGGGTTGCAGTAGCTTTCCTCACATCTCGAGCGTGCTGATGAAAGTGGACTGGGGTCCTCCAGGCGGCTGTGCTATGCTTGGCGTCATCTGCGTGTTACTCACTACTATGGGAATCACGTAGATCCCTCACCTTGTTAGCCAGACTGCCATGAAAACAGCAGATTTCCAGGGAAGGCTAAGAGAAAGCCGAGGTGAAGGTATTGACCAGCATATTTTGCCTGACTCTGACTAACATGTCTATCAGTATGTTGTACCTGACCATATATTGTAGTGAAACTTGGACAATCTATCGAGGATCTATGCGAAACCAGAGCAGAGACTTAACATCTTCCATCTACGGCCAAAGCAATAAGAACACTGACAAGGGAATTCCGTCCGGTTCCACGTGTCATAAATGACGAAGAGGATAACACACTAACAGAAACCAAAGACATACTGAATAGATGGAGAGAGTACTGCAGAACCGTGTATGGAGATAGCACAAAGCGCTCAGTTACAATCCTACCAAAGAATGAGAAAGAACCTGAACCAACATTGGAAGAAGTACGCTCTGCAATTAAAAGCCTGAAAAAGGGAAAGTCCCCAGGATGCGATGATATCCCAGCAGAGCTAATACAAGCAGGAGGAGAGGCATGTGCTCGAGTCTACCACAAGCTGTGTAAACAGATATGGCACAGTGCAGAGTGGCCAGAAGCATGGAAGAAATCAATTTATATTCCCCTCCCCAAAAAAGGCAACCTGAAGCTGTGCACGAACTACCGAACTATCGCACTGATCAGCCATGCTAGCAAGATACTCCTGCGAATCCTATTAAGAAGGATAGAGAAAAGGTTTGAATCTGAAATTCACGTAGTCCAGGCAGGTTTTAGGAAGGACAGAGGGACCCGGGACCACATATTCAATTTAAGGAATATCTATGAAAAATGTAGAGAGTTTAATGTAGACCTGTACACATGTTTCATTGATTACACTAAGGCCTTCGACACGGTAAAACATCAAAATCTGTGGAGAATCATGAAGGAAATGGGGTTTCCTTTGCATATAGTCCATCTCATTGAAACATTATACCAAGATCAACAAGCCGCTGTCCGAGTATCTGGGCAAACATCAGATTGGTTTGCAGTACAAAAGGGAGTCCGACAGGGATGTATACTCTCACCTTACCTGTACAACATATATGCGGAATGTATAATGAGAAATGTACGAGAAGATGAGAACATTGAAAGTTTCGACCCATTTACGATTTGGGGGTACGAGATTCCAGAGTTACGATATGCAGATGACACAGTGATACTATGAAGAAGTGCGGAAGGGCTAGAGCAGCTACTTTCAGCCGTTAATGGACATAGTAAAGATGAAAATCTGTTCATAAACATAAACAAAACAAAGATAATGACTACCGATAAAACACAATGTCAGCATACATTTACAGTGGGTGATGAGGAAATAGATCAGGTTACACATTTTGAATATCTGGGCTCCAGAATCGACAAAAATGGTGACTGCTCGAAAGAAATCAGAAGAAGACTAGCTATGGCAATGCAGAGACTGAACAGCCTGAAGAAATTATGGCAGGGCACCAATAAAACGATAAAAGTAAAAGTCTTGAGAGCCTGTGTTTTTCCTGTGTGCAGCTTATGGCTGTGAAGCATGGACGATTACCAAAACTTCTAGACAAAGAATCGAATCCTTCGAGTCAAAATGTTACAGAAAGATCCTCAGAATACACTGGACAGAGAAAAGAACAAATGTAGACATTCGGCAAGAGTTGAGCATAGAGGAGAACTGGTTTATCAATTCCATTTTGGCTAGAAAATGCAAATACTTTGGTCACATCAAGAGACACAACGGTCTTGAGAGGACGGTGATCATAGGTATGGTGCCAGGCAAAAGAGGAAGGGGTAGATCAAGAAGACGATGGCACCAAGATATCCAGGAGTGCCTGAGTATGACAGTGGCGGAAGCTGGAGTTTTGGCAAGGGAACGAGTTTCTTTCAGACAGACTGTGATGGGAGCGACGTTCTACAAAGGACATGCTACATGATGATCTACGGCCCCTGTGATTCATTCTTGGGATTAAAAATAATGTACACTTTTTCTGGGCAGCAAATACTGCAATGGCTTGGTCATTTTCGCTGATTGAAAGACGGCCACATCAGAAAGATATCCAACGCCAGTTGGGGGATGGGAAAAGAACAGTTAGTCGACTACATTCGATGTTCAAAGATGTGTGTAGTTTGATATAAAGGCACTGGGCATGGGGCTGACATTCTGGGAAGACGAAGCTATAGCCCGATACAAGGTTAGATGTACTATGAGGAGCCACCTCAGACTGGCCGAAGGTAAGGTCTTCCAAAAGAGCTGGGAAACGGCGACGCCTCAAGGGAAATAGAGACCACAACTCAGTATAGAGTTACCACTTCAATGTCGTACCATCCACCTAGTCAGTGATCGCTGAAAGGGTGACTCTAGAGGGTACTATAGCTAATGTCCTTCTAGAGAATTCTTGCTCGTAGACTTATCACCTGTACACGCCTCCTTGACGTTGGCACTACGCGGGGCGGAAGTAGAAGGTGGCACTACACAAGCTGGTGTCACGCGCCTCAATGAGCACGAGAGGGTCTAGAAGGTTTACAAGTGAGTTACCCCAGCTTGACGGGATTAGGAAGTTGAAGGTTTTCGCCATAAGCAGGAGCGTGGCCAGCCGTGAATCACCGGCCCTGGAGACATAATAATCTTAGTCAGACCATTGATAGGGAAGAAATGAAGAATTCAATAATGATATTTCTATAGTTGATCTAAACATAGAGTCGTCGCGTTTACTTATGAAGTAGTAGTAGTAGTAGTAGTAGTAGTAGTGGTAGTAGTAGTAGTAGTAGTAGTAGTAGTGGTAGTAGTAGTAGTAGTAGTAGTAGTGGTAGTAGTGGTAGTAGTAGTGGTAGTAGTAGTAGTAGTGGTAGTAGTAGTAGTAGTAGTAGTAGTAGTAGTAGTGGTAGTAGTAGTAGTAGTAGTAGTAGTAGTAGTGGTAGTAGTAGTAGTAGTAGTGGTAGTAGTAGTAGTAGTGGTAGTAGTAGTAGTAGTAGTGGTAGTAGTAGTAGTAGTGGTAGTAGTAGTAGTAGTAGTAGTGGTAGTAGTAGTAGTAGTAGTAGTAGTGGTAGTAGTAGTAGTAGTAGTGGTAGTAGTAGTAGTAGTAGTAGTAGTAGTAGTAGTGGTAGTAGTAGTAGTAGTAGTAGTAGTAGTGGTAGTAGTGGTAGTAGTAGTGGTAGTAGTAGTAGTAGTGGTAGTAGTAGTAGTAGTAGTAGTAGTAGTAGTAGTGGTAGTAGTAGTAGTAGTAGTAGTAGTAGTAGTGGTAGTAGTAGTAGTAGTAGTGGTAGTAGTAGTAGTAGTGGTAGTAGTAGTAGTAGTAGTGGTAGTAGTAGTAGTAGTGGTAGTAGTAGTAGTAGTAGTAGTGGTAGTAGTAGTAGTAGTAGTAGTGGTAGTAGTAGTAGTAGTAGTAGTGGTAGTAGTAGTAGTAGTGGTAGTAGTAGTAGTAGTAGTAGTGGTAGTAGTAGTAGTAGTAGTAGTGGTAGTAGTAGTAGTAGTAGTAGTAGTAGTAGTAGTAGTAGCAGACTGTTTTTCTTGTTATTAGATGGTTTTTTAGTCAATCAATCAGTCAGTCAATCACTCAGTCAGTCAATTACTCAGTCGACTGTCAATCCCTTAATCAGTCAATCCCTTAGTTAGTCAATCACTATCAGCCAATCACTCAGTCAATCACTCAGTCAGTCAAAGAACTCATTGGTTAGCTTGAGCGAAAATCGTGAGCTAAAGGAGCCGTTTACATGTGATGTAGCGAAATTTGTTGTCAATTTTGGACAAATCCCCCTCCTCCCCCCCCCTCCTCGTTACAACTCGTCCACCATAATCGGTACACCCCCACCCGCTGTCCCACTCCTAGACATGACGTCACGAAAGCCAACACCTCCCCAGCCCTTAGACCTGACGTCACAAACCTCCCAGATCCCCCCTCTCCTCTCCCTTTCTATTCCCACACGGACGTGTGACTGTAACTCAAACACTAATGCCAACTATAGTCCGTATTTTAATTCATGAACAAAATCCGAAGCAATTCTCTACTAACCTGTCAGATCCAAGTGATGTTTCGCATGCAGCCTTAGAATATCCATGATAAAATAATGATGTTATTTAGTCAATAGGGGACGGCGTGGCCTAATGGTTAAGTGGCACGGCTCACAAATAGAAGGTGCTGGGTTCGATCCCCAACACAGCACCGGCCGTTACTCCGGGGAAGCAAACCCTTACAAAATGCAGGAGGAAGCAGGCCCTTGCGTAAAATGCATGCTGAAGTCGGATGCACTGGGCCGACAGGCGCAAAATAAAAACCACAGTGCAACGCACACCGCCTTGGAGATTAGAGAAATAAGGCGAACACAAAAAAAAACAAAAAAAAGGAAAATAAACATAACATTTTGTCAATAGATGTTTTTAGGAACATGTTTTTGCAAAGAAATGACATTATATTTAAAATTAAACAGCACACAGCTTAATTTCTCGCATGTTCTGTTCATAGGCGTATCTCCTTAATGTCTTGATAGATCAATTGATTGTTTGTGTTGCCCTTTATGCACAATCGTAAAAAATGGCACCAATATGTTAGTACAGCCCTTCGGTCACCATTAGACTCCAAGGTTGTATCAACTGCGCACGGCTGGCCACGCACCTGCTTGTGGCGAAAACCTTCACCTTCCTAATCCCGCCAAGCTGGGGTAACTCACTTGTAAACCTTCTAGACCCTCTCGTGCTCATTGAGGCGTGCGACACCAGCTTATGTAGTGCCACCTTCTACTTCCGCCCCGTGTAGTGCCAACGTAAATGGGGCGTGTGCAGGTGATAAGACTCCGAGCAAGAATAATCTAGGAGGACATTAGCTATAGTAGCCTCATAGTAATGTAGCCCCTTTCAGTGATCACTGACTAGAAGGATGGTACTTCTTCTTCTTACGCTGTCAGACGTCGACCTTTATTTTTTCGAAAAAAGCAGTCTATTGTGGCCAGTGCGAAGTCTGAAGACCACGACCTGCTCTCTTCTGTTCAACTGGTAATAGGCATCGTTTTTTTGTGTGGCCAGTATGTTCTGTTTCCCATTTGGTCATGTATCTGGCTTTGATAAGCCGTTTTGACTCTTCGTATGTCATACTAGTATCTGGTTGTGGTAGTCTTGCACCTTTTTTTGCCAGTCTGTCTGCCTCCTCGTTGCCTTTGATGTTGCAGTGGGATGGAACCCACTGTACCACTACTCTTTTTGGTGCGGACTGCTGGCATAGTTGACAGAGTACTGCTCTTAAATCATTAAGTTCAGTATTTTTCTGGCTTTTTAGTGCTTTGACTACGGCCAGGGCATCTGTAAGCAGGACTATATGGCTTTCATTCCTTTTACCTGTCACCATTTAGAAGGATGGTACGACATTGAAGTGGTAACTCTACTGAGTTGTGGTCTCTATTTCCCTTGTGGCGTCACCGTTTCCCAGCTCTATTGGAAGAATTTATCTTCAGCCAGTCTGAGGTGACTTTTCATAGTACATCTAACCTTGTATCGGGCTATAGCTTCGTCTTCCCAGAATGTCAGACCCATGCCCAATGCCTTTATATCAATGTTGCTTAAAGCATTTGAATATTGAAATAAATTTATTTGTTGTCACTCAATTGTTTTTATAAACATACGCTAATCCATCCAAGTCTGCTAATCAAATCTCCACAAAAGATGATATTAATCATCTGAATCTGTCGATTCAAAGAGGTTGATAATTGTTACTGGCTGGACAAGTTGTAATCCATCTCATTGCCAGTACTGTTCCTTCTTCCCGGAGCACATGTTCAACACACTTCTTCCAGAACTGAATGTCTATTTTTGAAAGGTACTCACGTGTCAGCACTTCAACATCACACATTCTAAATGTCCTGTTCTGTTCGACAACTTGTTCTTTGACTTTAGCCCACACAAGCTCTATAGGGTTTAGATGCGCGTGATATGCAGGTGGTCGCAGAGAAGTGTGACCGTACTCGTAAAAATTCACTTTTTCTTTAGCTAGCCATGTCCTAATTTGAGCTTTTATATTTCACGCAGTTGATACTGTCTTCTTCTGATACTGCATTGTGATAGGATGCATTATCCATTACTAGGAGTGACGGTCTATCCAGAATTAGAAGCAGGTCATTCGCCATCCAGTGCCTGAAAATGTGTCCATTCATTTCAGTGTGCTAGTCTCTACCGTCGGTACTTTTTGATTGGAAAATAAGTTCAGCGTCATGTACAAGTCCATTTTAACTGCTTCCGGCATACGTTAGTATATATGCGCTGCCGTTTTTCTGTTTGGATTTTGTCTTTTCTGTTCACCGTCAACTGATTGTCATTCTTTACCATAGGTGAAGTGAGCATTGACCCAGGACTCGTCCCAAGTATATCATAGCCTTCCCTACACCGTTCACGTATCTGTCTCAAGTATTTGCTTCTGTCAGAAATCAAATGCAATTATATAATATTCCTGCCGCCTGAAGTTTTCCTGAATGTAACTCCGGCGGCTCTTACAATTTTCCAAAGAGTACTTTTGAAAATGTCATACTGCAGTCGGATTGCAATGTTCATTTTTAGTTTCTGGAGAGTAACAAGCTGATTTGTCGTCAGTTTCAAAATCTCCCGTTTTATGACCTTTTCCTACCTTGCTTGATATATTATTATTTTGTTTGCGTTCGTTTATTTGTCTATTCCATAAAGCGGTTTGCGTTGCACTGTTTTCATTTTTGCGCGTGTCAGCTCAGTGCATTCAACTTTGGCATGCATTTTATATAAGGGTCTGCTTCCTCCTGCATTTTCTAAAGGTTTGCTTTCCCGGGGTAAAAGCCGGTTATGTGATGAGCAGTGAATGTAACAGTTCAATCTGGAGCATAGGCGTTAAGGGCAGGGGTGATTGGGCCGGCGACTCTGGGAACACAGGTTACCTGGATGTGTGCGAAGGTCACTCACCGTCTCGGCATTAGGTCGACAAAGGAGACGAGGAATTAAGTGCAAAAATGTGTCTAGTACAGGTGAGGGTCCGGAGCCGGCCACTCTGGCGTTCCGTTTTAGCGTAGTGGCAAGTTGGTGACAGTCAGAGGCCGCCACGGTCTGCTACGACATTTAGAGTGACAGGAATTCGGGGTTATTCGTCCAATAACAACTAGTTGGAGGTAGATTCAAATTAGTGATGACTAAGTCAGAAAACCAACGGAATGTCATTGGGCAGCCATGGAGTTGCTTGCGACTATAAATAAAGATGAACTCATGAAACTGGCCAGGAGAGAGAGACGGAGAGACTAGCTAGGGACTGGCCTGGAGAGAGAGACGGAGAGACTAGCTAGGGACTGACCAGGAGAGAGAGAGACTGAGAGACTAGCTAGGGACTGACCAGGAGAGAGAGACGGAGAGACTAGCTAGGGACTGGCCAGGAGAGAGAGAGAGAGACGGAGAGACTAGCTAGGGACTGGCCAGGAGAGAGAGAGAGAGAGAGAGACGGAGAGACTAGCTAGGGACTGGCCAGGAGAGAGAGAGAGAGACTGAGAGACTAGCTAGGGACTGACCAGGAGAGAGAGAGAGAGACGGAGAGACTAGCTAGGGACTGGCCAGGAGAGAGAGAGACGGAGAGACTAGCTAGGGACTGGCCAGGAGAGAGAGAGACGGAGAGACTAGCTAGGGACTGGCCAGGAGAGAGAGAGAGACGGAGAGACTAGCTAGGGACTGGCCAGGAGAGAGACGGAGAGACTAGCTAGGGACTGGCCAGGAGAGAGACGGAGAGACTAGCTAGGGACTGGCCAGGAGAGAGAGAGAGAGACTGAGAGACTAGCTAGGGACTGACCAGGAGAGAGAGATAGAGACTGAGAGACTGAGAGACTAGCTAGGGACTGGCCAGGAGAGAGAGAGAGAGACGGAGAGACTAGCTAGGGACTGGCCAGGAGAGAGAGAGAGACGGAGAGACTAGCTAGGGACTGGCCAGGAGAGAGAGAGACTGAGAGACTAGCTAGGGACTGGCCTGGAGAGAGAGACTAGCTAGAGACTGGTCAGGAGAGAGAGACTGACAGACTAGCTAGGGACTGGCCTGGAGAGAGAGACTGAGGGACTAGCTAGGGACTGGCCTGGAGAGAGAGACTGAGGGACTAGCTAGGGACTGGCCTGGAGAGAGAGACTGAGGGACTAGCTAGGGACTGGCCTGGAGAGAGAGAGACTGAGGGACTAGCTAGGGACTGGCCTGGAGGTAGAGACTGAGGGACTAGCTAGGGACTGGCCTGGAGAGAGAGACTGAGGGACTAGCTAGGGACTGGCCAGGAGAGAGAGACTGAGATGATAAATGAAGAGCGATTGATAGGCTGCTGGTAGCTAGCAGGCTGATTAGCAGAGTGAGAGTTGAGTGTGAGTTTGCAGGGTGACTGAACGAGCATTCACCTTCGAGTTTTGGCCAGTCGCTCTTTAAGTGTGTGTGTGTGTTGGATACCCTGTGGACAGTAAGAGATCTGAATGTGTGTCGTACGTGCAGGACACCAAGTGAAGGATGCGTGATCTAGTACATATGAACGCAAGAATACGGGATTGTCTGTGGTATTGTGCAGGACACTTTGGGAACGATGTGTGTTCTTAGGTATGTGCATGCACAGATCGACTGAGTGTGTGACCACAAGAGAGTACGTGATTCTGACTATTAGTGATGTGATCTAATTTCATATGAAATTACATGAGTGTACGTGAATCGATCGAATGCGAATGTACAGATCACCTGACTGAAGAGACCTGAGTGTGTGTGAATGCACAGAACGACAGAGTACGTAATACGATCGCGAAGGCGAGTTTGTGAGAGTGTGAAGATAAATGGGGGGTAGCGGCGAGAATCTTGGGTTAGTTAGTTTAGAGGAGTTAACAAAAGCTAGTGTTTAAAACCTCCATTGTAGTGCAAATTAATACATGATGATTATTTAGTTGAAATGCTTTTGTTCTTTTTGTTGATATTGTGTTTGTGTGAGATTCGTGTTATTAAATATGTTACAATTTGTTTACTGTGTTATTGACTGTGTAGTCGTGTCGTGGTGTGGATACGTGTAACACTTTAGATAAGTAACTAATCATCGATACCTAGACTCTGCCACACGAACCCAGCACCTTCGGGCTGTGAGTCGTGTCACTTAACCACTAGTCTACGCCGTCCCCTTAAACTTTGCTTGATATGAGTGCACTGAGTCTTGGTAAATACAACGGTAAAAGGATGACCAATCCAGAAAAGCGTCAATTGCGTTTGTTTCTCTGGGTCACGAATAACACAATATAAATGACCCATCTCAGATTCCCCGTGGAAAAAAAATGGCATAGTATAACGGTAACCATCTGTATTGTTATAAATGTACACTTCAAACTCATTTTGAAATTAATATCAAAGTAAGTTTTGTAAAAGCAACTATATGTCACAATAAGAACCATACGAACTATAATATCGGAATACACCTATTAACTGAACGACAAATCTGCGCCTTGCGGTTTTTATCATGGCCAGAGCTGAATGTATCATGGTCAGCGAGCCAGAGCTGACTGTTTGTATCATGGCCAGAGCTGACTGCTTGTATCATGACCAGAGCTGACTGTTTATATCATGGCCAGAGCTGACTGCTTGCATCATGGCCAGAGCTGACTGTTTGTATCATGGCAAGCAAGCCAGAGTTGACTGTATTATTGCCAACGAGCCAGAGCTGACTTTATCCTGGCCAGAACTGACTGAATCATGGCCAGAGCTGACTGTATCATGGCCAGAGCTGACTGTATCATGGCCAGAGCTGACTGAATCATGGCCAGAGCTGACTGTAGCATGACCAGAGCTTACTCTTTGTATTATGGCCAACGAGCAGAACTGACTGCGTGTGTCATGGCCAGAACTGACTGCTTGTATCATAGCCAGAGCTGACTGCTTGTATCATAGCCAGAGCTGACTGCTTGTGTCATGGCCAGAACTGACTGCTTGTATCATGCCATAACTGACTGCTTGTATCATGCCATAACTGACTGCTTGTATCATAGCCAGAGCTGACTGCGTGTGTCATGGTCAAAACTGACTGCGTGTATCATAGCCAGAGCTGACTGCTTGTATCATGCCGTAACCGACTACTTGTATCATGGCCAGCGAGCCAGAGCTGACTGCTTGTCATAGGGTTCTGCGAGCCAGTAATGACCATGACTTTATGTCGTTTCAAACGGCGGCCCTGGAAACAGGCTGCAACCGTACAGCTTCACAGATAGAATTGCGATCGAAAAGGCAAACTCGGCCCCCCAAAATGTGCTGTGCTGAAACTGGATGTGTCGGGTCGAAAGTTGCAGATATCGCAGCCTAGCTGTAATATGCAAGACGACTAACAACACGTTACTATCAGGACGAACGAAGAGGACAATGTCTATCATGTGTTCGGCTGTCACATGACCTGCCTACGTCACACACGCACAGATCCGTTGTGCCAGTTACAAATTGTGCACAAATAAATTGTATGAAGAAATGACTCAAACAAAAAATATGAGCTGCAGTGGTCGGCGATCCATAGCTGACTGCTAGCGTCAGGGCCAGCGAACCAGAGCTGCCAAGACCCTTCTACACATCCACGCGGTGATCCTGGATAACAGGCTGCAGCAGGGCAGACTGGCTAAGGAGAAGGGATCGAAGAGGGAATGCTAATCCCGGTACTCATAAAATGCTTGCTGAAGTCTGACGTGTTGGATCGAAAGGTGCAAATATCGCAGTCAAGCTGTAAACTACAACACAACGCATTCCGTTCTCTGGATTACGTTCCGCTACGTAAGCCCTTTCATGGTTTGGTAGCAGGAGATTGAGAACGAACGAAGCTAAGCCAAGCCAAACAAAAAATATATAAGAATTCTGCAACCCCTTCATTACCCCTGGGTCCCCAACCGGTCCATAACCCATGGCCTTCAGTTCCTTCATAACCCCTGGGGACGAAAAATGAGCACCGCTCGTCCAGTAGTCTAGCTAACCGCCATTAGTAATTAGTCCGGCGAGTAGCAGACGCATTCCAACTAGGATGACGACCTCGCCTCGAACCGGCTGAATAACATAGGCAGACACGAGAATAGTTAGGATGCTAGTTACAGGTCAGAGGTGAAACTCGTGCCAGTTTCTTGGTGCATGATCTTTGCCCGAGCAGTATAAATGAAACTTGTGGTTTATATACATGGTTTCTAGTGTGTTCAGAGGATGGCGGTGGGGGTCGTTTGTGTGTGGAAATATATTTATATGATAATATTAATAATAATACTGTTTTTCTTGTTGCTTCGTCTACCCGTCAGTTTATTGAAGACATGCCCATTAACGTGAAAGTTGCCTCTCTGAGGACACTGTCATCGGGGAAGAGGTGTAAGGGACTTTCCTTATTCGATATCTCAGCTACGGCGTATAATGGAGGTGTTGAAAGCAATGTGACGTCACACAATCCTCCGTTATTATACATTATTGTTAGTCTATCACATCGTCAGTGTTCTTATCTGCTATTTGCTACTAGTGTCAACTATTTCAACCATTTAGACAAACGACATCAAACAATTGGCATTGAGCTAGAAAGGAAAAAGTTTATTTTTACGGAATTATGTTTGACAGAAATTATGGTCTGAAGAAAATTATTTAGTTATTTGATTTGGATGAAATATCCATTCTAATGAACCATGCTGTTTCATGTGTAAATCGTTTTCTCGATCGTTCGATGGAGAAACTATAAGAAATACCAAAGCCCTGACTGAACCCACGCATACACTGACGGTTCTGCTACAAACGCAAAAAAAAATAGAAATGGAAGGGCTCAGCCTAACACACTGTAAATGTAGAGGTGGAAAGGCTGAGCCTAACACACTGTAGAGGTGGAAGTGGAAATGCTGAGGCTAACACACTGTAGAGGTGGAAGTGGAGATGCTGAGCCTAACACATTGTAAAGGTAGAGGTGGACGAGCTCAGCCTTACACACTGTAAAGGTAGAGATGGAAGGGCTGAGCCTAACACACTGTAAAGGTAGAGATGGAATGGCTGAGCCTAACACACTGTAAAGGTAGAGGTGGACGGGCTCAGCCTTACATACTGTAAAGAAACAACGCGCTTTCAGTGACGACTGGATAATTCTCATGTACTTTCAGAGCAGGTGGAAGATGGTGGAAGGTTACCACAGCCAGATTCTAGTGTGACCTACGAAGAGTCCAAAAGGCTTATTAGGACCAAATACATGACCAAATGGGAAACAGGGCATACTGGCTACACAAGAAATGATACTTATTACCAGTAGAACAGAAGAGAGCAGGTGGTGGCCTTCAGATTCTGCACATGCCACAACAGGTACCATCTTTTCAATAAACTGAAAATAGGTGCTACTGACGAATGCACTTGTGATGCTGGGAACATCACCTTTCAAAACCTGCTGCAAAATTCACCAGAGAAAGCCCACGTGGCCATCACCAGTGCCAACACTAGACAAGCTCTATGGCAGTGTCGACAGACTCAAGATGACTGCTGCTTTCTTTGAACAAATTCATGTCGGCGTCTTACACAGTACGAAGAAGAAGACAACGAAGAAACACATGATCAGCTCACTGCCTTGCCTCTCTAGTTAGTTGCTCATCGCAAGCGAGGATGCCGACATCATCAGACGGTTTTTGTCTTAATGGTTTAACTTGAGTTGTATTTGGATTATAGCGTGAAAGTGGCTGCGCTGGTCAGCAACCTCACTCTCTTGTCCTGACCTACCTTGGGTCAGTGGCAAGACATAAGTCAAGACGACTGGAGGTAATTCAGGATACATGCACTCTGGTCTCACCTCCTTTGAAACCAGGAGTAGCTTGAAACATGTGGGGTTCGAACCCACGCCGTTTCCGTGAATCAGGTAACATGTAAAGTTAACTGGAGGGTGCCGCTACCGGCAACAAACCTTTGCCGCCGTCAGACGCAGAAACTATACTCACTAGGCCCATTAGATCTGGAAGCAAACGTTCCATATTGTGTTCTTGCTACGACTGGACACATATTAAAGTGTTCCCGGCAGTTTTGATTTTCTTCAAAAGGTGGACTCAGAAATCATCTGATCAACAGAGACAAAAATAGCACAAACGGGTGTGTCAACCTGGGAAGGCAATCAGTAGAACATCTCCTTCACTCAGGCGTGTCGTGGGGAGGGGGGTGGGCAAGCAATATAACATCTCATTCAGTCAGGCGTGTCGTGGGGAGGGCAAGAAGTAGAATATCTCCTTCACTCAAACGGGGGGAGGGGGAGGGAACAAGCAGTAGAACATCTCCTTCACTCAGGCGTGTCGTGGGGGGAGGGCAAGCAGTAGACCATCTCCTTCGAGTCTGTCGACTCCATGCTAGTAGCAGAGTGACAGCACGGTCCATTCATTCAAGATGGGAGATGAAATGTGTGCTGACGAGGAGAGGACGGCTCACGGTAGTAGACCTTTAATTTTATAAAGTAAAATATATTTATTTATTGTTTGTAAACAACTACGAAGAAGAATAGGCAAAAAGAGAAAGAAGACGAAAGTCTGCCATGGGCCCAAGGTCAACAATTTCCAACTTACAAACGATTACTCGGCGAAGCTGGAGTAAAGCTAGCAAGGCGGAAACCTAATCTGTTGTGTCCGCTGGTAAGTCTCCAGGGCCCGTCCACTCAAAGGCAAGGAATTGACGCTGTCTGTCGAGATGGCCTACACAATAATAACCACCCTCGCTTTAGTCGTCTCGTGAAACATGAGTCATCGTTTTGAACACTCCGGGGGTGGGGAAGCTGAGTACGCCTATAATCCACAGGGAGCCAGCGGGGCGGCTTGGGGGTGGGAACCTGTGGAAATTTAACGCCAGCAAACGAGTTGGGTGTGTGACATCGGTCAAAGGGTTGTGAAAGAGGATCAGATCCACTGCCGACGCATCTTATTGTCCATCTCCAGGCTAAGGCCACCATGTAGTCACGATAATCGCTGAAGGCCAGGTAACCACACAATCCAGTCAAGCACGATGTTCGAGCAGGCTATTGTAACCCAGACGCAGAGGAAGCTAATTCTACTTTGATAGTTTGATGCCAGATTACTTCGAGTACAGAATCAATTCACTGAATACTTACTTGGCTACTACACCACCCGTTCCTCAGGGGCAGCTGTATATATATATATGATAATAAGTGATTGAATCCTTCGAGTCGAAATGGTATAGAACAGTACTCAGAAAACCATAGACCGAAAAAACGAAAAATGCAGACATTCGACAAGAGTTGGACATAGAAGAGAACTGGTTCATACATTTCAACATGAACATAAAATCGAAATACTTTGGCCACATCAAAAAGCACAGCGGTCTTAAGAGAACGGCAATGGAAGGTATGGTATCCCGGCAAGAGAGGTAGAGGTAGACCAAGAAGGCGATGGAACGAAGATGTCAAGAAATGCTTGGGCAAGAGGAGATTTGACAAGAGATCGAGTTTCTTTCACATGGGCTGTGATGGGAGTGATGTTCTGCAAAGGACATGCTTCGTGATGATATATATATATAAAAGCCGATATATTACCCTACCTTTTGACAGACGAGATAGAAACTTGTGAAAGTTTTCAGAGAGAGCGTGTTCACATGTCTCTACTGATGTTCCTTTATCCGCTTCTCTTTTGACCTTGACCCGTCAATCGTTTTTCACTGGCCTATCCTCGGAGTCTGTAGCGCTTATTTGTGTTCACACAAAAACATGATTATCTTTCTCCTGCGACTCTGAACGTTCAGCAATAACATTGGTCAGTTATCTTTCTCCTGCATGACTGAACGTTCAGCTATAACATTGGTCAGTTATCTTTCTCCTGCGTGACTGAACGTTCAGCTATAACATTGGTCAGTTATCTTTCTCCTGCGTGACTGAACGTTCAGTTATAACATTGGTCAGTGACATTTACACAAATACCAAGCATTAAAGAAACTTCGCATACGCAAAATTCAAACTGTACCCGATAAGCAAACAAAGCCCACAGAGTGGAAGTCTGCTTTTATAACTTGACAGGGGGAGGAAGACTAAAGTCTGGTTAGGAAAAGTATACTGATTAGACATGTTAGTCAGGGTTAGGCAAAACACACTGATCAGACATGTTAGTCAGGGTCAGGCAAAACACACTGATCAGACATGTTAGTCAGGGTCAGGCAAAACACACTGATCAGACATGTTAGTCAGGGTCAGGCAAAACACACTGATCAGACATGTTAGTCAGGGTCAGGCAAAACATACTGGACAAGACCCTCACCTCGGCTTCCTAGTAGCCCTCCCTGTAAACGAGCTGTTTTCATGGCAGCATGGCTAAGTAGGTAAGGGATCGATGTGATCTCCGTAGTAGTGAGTGACACGCAGATAAAGCCAAGGATAGCACAACCGCATGGATGATCCCGATCCACCTTCATCAGCACGCTCGAGGTGTGAGGTAAGCTACTGCAACCCGCCACTTAACGTCCTTTTCAGGGCGGACAAGAGTAACATACTCATTGTGGGCATTCGCAAACAGCAACAACAACAACAACAACAACAACAACAAATTGACTGTGGCTGGGACATGTCAGATCTTCACAACATTTCGTAGAAGAATGTTTGTAACTCATTTATTGTTTATCAGTTTGTCGTTTACTTTGTGTTACTGTAGCAGTTCTTTTTCGGTTGTTTTATATCTGAAGGCAGGTCGACTCGAGTCACATTCAATGTAACTAAGGTGGTTTCTAGTAAATAGATGGCCAGAATTATTTGTTTTCTTCGCTGACGTGTCTCGGCATATTGATACTTGTGATAGAGATAATGGAAGAAAGTGCCCTCTGCCAGGAACATCATCTAAGCTGAGTTGAGACACAATTATACAGGGCTAAATAGATACAGCGGGCGACTCGGCAAATTGTTTGTTGCGTCATAATCTGACAGCCTGGTCGTGCCTCAGCTGCAAACTGGTCGAGGCTCGAAGTCTTGACTGACACCTAGTGCCTGGGGAGTAGGGCAGTGATTGGCTGTAGCACCGCAGAATGATGTCATCTTGGCTTGGATTGGTTCATTCTCAATATCCCACTACTTTTTTATTTGTTTATTTGATGTGTTTGCCTCACTAGTTTCTACTGGCGGAGGCGCGCCTATTCCGTCCCAGACCGTAGTCAATTTGGACGATACTAAGACGCATAAACCAGTGCTTGGATGCGTGTGTGTATCTGTTTGTACCTAGCCTGGTATTTCCGTGATGCTCCTCCCGTTGTTCCTCGCTTTTGATGATCCTCGTTGTCCGCCGTAGGTATTTGCACAAATATGCACAATTGTTTTCCTGGGACCATATTGGGAATGAGTATATTTATTTTCCTTCATACTTGATTCGGATCTCTTTATTTAGTTCCCGATTTAAATATATATATCCCCCTTTCTTTTTTTTTTCTTTTAAAAAAAATAAATAAAACCCCACCATACATTTTATACACAATTGTGAAGATAGCAGTGTAGTGAGGTGTTCAACGAGAATGAATGAAATGGAATGATTGGGAAATATGACAAACATTATACTTGATACATAAGGATTAAGAGTACAATATAAATTAATTGAAAAGGGTCTTCCTTCTGTTGTGAGGCCCATCTGTGTTGACTTCCTTCCGTCTGGTCTTGGTGTATCAGGTTTTGCCTGCTCTCATATATTTTTCCATCGCAACCATGTATTCCAACTTGTAAGAGATTTACTGATTTGTGTGCCACTTTGTAGATCCTTCGTTTCACCTGTGCTCTCTAGCTCTCGCAGTTAATTTGGTGTTGAATGTGTGGTAGGCTCAGGAATAGAAATCAAAATTTTTTTTAAAAATAGCAACAACAAAAACAAATTTTTTTTTAAATATATAAAAATAATAGAAAGGTATATTAAATAATTATAAATAAATAAGGTTGATGTAGTAGTAGTATAATTATATTAAGTATAAGTATATAGTGGTGAGGATGCCCGCAGAAGGGATATACATATATATATATATATATATATATACATACATACATAAGTGTAACTTACAATGCCCACATAAATCTATACTCATACTTACATATCTACACACCTACACGTGTACACACCGTAGCGTTCGTGAACTTGTCACAACCACTTGCTCCTCAACAGATGGGCTAATTGTAGTGTGGGTCCGTTACATCATCAGTCGACGTATTTCCCCACTGAATCCACAAGCGGCGACCACCGATCAACACGTGCAAGGCACGGGTGACACAGAAACTGTGGCCAAGCTAGAGCAATCTACCGAGTTTATCGCCTCATCGGTACTTGTGCGTTAATTCACCCACGG
Source organism: Ariolimax columbianus (assembly GCA_036924085.1). Taxonomy (NCBI): domain Eukaryota; kingdom Metazoa; phylum Mollusca; class Gastropoda; order Stylommatophora; family Arionidae; genus Ariolimax; species Ariolimax columbianus. Next base: position 141,542,803 of record JAVGWX010000003.1, read on the forward strand.
ATTATAATAGGTCAAATTTAGAAGAATGTAGCCACACGAATCACCATATTTTTCAAGTCGCGTGGTATACCTATGTCCAATGTCATTCTCAGATTTAACACCGTACGTGGAAGATGGATTTCTTGCACCGCAAGAAAATAACTTTTTGTGTGCAGTTTTCGCATGAAAGGCGATTTATACACACCGTCTGACTGTGTACTAAAAAAACGTGTCATGACTTGTTATGTCTCTCACAGTTCACCAAGATCGTTAGAGATGTCTCACATGTCAACAGGACATTCCTGTTCGTTCTGGCACATGGTTAGAGGGCACATGTCAGCAGGACATTCCTGTTCGTTCTGGCACATGGTTAGAGGGCACACGTCTGTCCTATAGGGAGATTATTCTCTTCATGTACTGAGTAAAGAGATGACTAGCATTGCTTTCTGTAAATCAGAGCTAGGAACTGCCAACAATGCTGCCATCAAATGGAACAGTCACCTCCGTGAGGTTTGTGCAAATTCATTAATTGTGTCATAGTTTAGAATTGTTAAAAGTTAATACTTCTCAGCTCTACTAAATATCGTCGATTCGGTTGGTTGGTTGATTTCTTCTTCTTTTTCTTCTTCTTCTTCTTCTTCGTTCTCAATCTCCCGCTACCAAACCCTGAAACGGCTTAAGTAGCAGAATGTAGTCCAGAGAGCGGAATGCGTTGTGTCGTAGTTTACAGCTTGACTGCGATATTTGCACCTTTCGACTTCAGCAAGCATTTTTTGA
>JAVGWX010000003.1:142151058-142318558 GCA_036924085.1 Ariolimax columbianus
TGGCATGTCTGCTATACGTTGTCCATGTTTCAGAAGCATGTAATAGAGTGGTTAGCCTAAAGTTAGGGCACACGTCTAAAACAAATATCAACTACTGTGGGAAAAGCAAACAAACAGCAAACACCCACAAGACTCCATCAACAGACTGAACAGGAAATAATATACCACCATTCTCCACCTTAGGACAGACTATTACAGGTTAAATGCACACATGAAATGATAGTACTGGCACCAGAACACATCTTGCAAACATGCCTACTGCATCAAAGCTCCAGTGAGAGGACCTGGCCCAAAGAAAGAAGAATGGGAGATAAACTGTAGGGAACCATTCAGGACAAATGACTGACATCTCACTTCATCTGGTGGCATCAAATGAGCATACGAAACCAAATGCTAAGAAGAGGAAGAGGAGTGGTTAGCACTACAGCATGATGCACTTTAACCATGGTGGTGACACTGAAGCCTATCTGTTCTAGAATTTATTTGTAGCCTCCCAAACACAGAGCTTGCCTTTGCAATTCTGTTGTTGACTGCAGAGTCCTTATTTTCTTCTCTGGTGAGGGTACTCCCTAGGTAAGTGAAGCTATTGACTACCTGGAGATGTTGGTTTTGTATGGTAATGTTTAGTTCGCTGTACGGCTTCCCAGGATCCGGCATGAAGAGTATCTGTTTTCCTAGTGTTGGTTGTGTGACAAAAATTACTGCACACCATCGAAAACTCTGTCATAGGGACCTTCAAATCCTGTTCTGAGTAGGTGTTAAGGACACAGCCGTCAGAGAACAGGGGATCCATGATGGTGACTTTATTCACCTTGATGTAAGACTTTGGGCGTCTCGGACTGAACAACTCATTGAGTCTTGTACCTCATGCATGCCAGCAGCAGCCATGTGCAGCATTATAGAATGTTGCTACAAAAAGCTTGCTAAAGATATTTGACACCATCAATGATTGATAAGTCTACAGCCATTTCTTCTCCATGCAGTCGACGAGCCATCATGGAGTCATGAAACTGGCAGACGTACAACTGTAATGAAATTTCTTGGGCAAATTTCGCCATGATTTGCCAGAGCTTTCCCTGTTGACAGTGTCAAAGACCTTGGTCTGGTCAACAAAAACTGTGTCCAAGTCACAATGCTGTTCTTGTCATTTGTTCTGGAGTTGCTGTATTGCATATATCATGTCAACCATCCTACAACTCATTTGAAAACCACCGACTCTCTGGAAGTAGGCTCTGCTCAAGATGACTAGTTAGGATCTGCTCAAGATGACTAGTTAGGCTCCTGAGCAAAGACTTGACCACAATTTTGCATGTGATTGACAGGAAAGAGTCCCCTGTGGTTATTGCAGGATTGACAATTGCCATTTGGCTTTTTCAAGTGGATAATGGAGGCATCCTTCAGGTCCTGAGGTATCTGGCCATCATCCCAAATTGAACAGAATAGGTCTGTCTGATTGGTGTAGTGGAAGAGTACTCGCTTTTTACAGCAAATATACAGAGTTAAATTTCCTCTACTGACACGTTTCTTTCGACCCAGTTGTAAAGGGCTTCCTGAGATGTGGTTAGACAAGCGTGAGCTGGCTACCCCACCTCACACAAGGTGTGTTTATTCCCGACCATCGGTTCAATCTGCTGAAGGACACCTTTTACCTTAAGGTTTCTCATCCGTGGAAGCTTACAGCAGAGCAGAAAGAGCATCTAACCTGGGAGTCTTGTCTCTAGACATTTGTCTGATTGTGTTCTTGACCTCAATGATGCCTGGAAGAATGTCCAGCCAATATGTTGGTTGCGATTTGTGCTAGGTCTTGCTTGCTGATGGTCAAGGGATGGTTTAGGATTTCACTGAAAGGCATCGCCTAGTGCTCAAAAATCTATCCCTTGTCTGTCAGTAGTGTCATCCCATCACCATTGAGAGGTGATTGGATTGAGGATCATAGACTGCTTTCAGAACATCATAGAATCACTTTGAGTCATTCATATGTGCATATTTCTGGATCTCATCTGCTTAGTTATCATACATCTAGCATCTTTCTAAGCTGCATCTGTACTATTCTTGGCATGCTGGTGAAGGTCGCCTGTTTGAATATTGAAGGACCATGTTGAAGGTGGGAACTGTACAGACAATATTTTTCAGCAAGCAAAGTTTTGATCTTTTCATATTTTTCGTAAAATCAGTTTGAGTTCTTGCATGTGGTAAGGCCCAGGATTTCTAAAGTGGCAGCGTATACCATCTTCTTCAGAGTGACCCATTTTTCCTCCACTGAAGACTGACAGAATTGTCTAGAATATAAAACCACTTATAGCCTCTGTGATCTGACCTTCACCAAGTATGTGTGTATGGTGTTTTTCTGATGTGTCTGAGGCTATGACTTGCCCTTCATTTTGATTTAAGAGAGTAAGAGTTGTGCTGGTCGTCAACCTCACTCTCTTGTCCTGAACCATCTGGACCAGTGGCAAGACTTGGTAAAGATGGCTGAAAACAAAACAGGGTGTAGTAAGTTACTGTGACATTGTGTGTATCTTGTCATGCTTTGTATATCCCACGTCACATTTATGGAACTCACTGTCCTATCTATTGAACCAGCGCATGGTTTCATCTACGTAGAGTTAGCCAAATCCAGGCTTCATATGCTCAGGAAGACAGACCCTGATGGAGATGTCAGAATATTGATGAAACCACCACTAGACTGTCTTAGAGATACAAAAACCAGATTTTTCTTCAGGCTCTATTCTCGAAGCCTTGTTATCGTGTAGAATATATTGCTACAGAAACTACCACTATAAAAGCACGCAAAGTGGTTTGGTTGTGCAGACGTCCATTTTGCTGCAATAAAACAATATGGAGTCAAGATACGAATAGGCTGTTGATAAAATCTTCATCATACTCTCAGCAGTCTCCCACATTGTATTAGCCAGCCACTGACACACATCATAATTTAATCAGTCTCTCACATTGTAGTAGCCAGCCACTGACACACATCATAATTTAATCAGTCTCTCACATTGTATTAGCCAGCCACTGACACACATCATAATTTAATCAGTCTCTCACATTGTAGTAGCCAGCCACTGACACACATCATAATTTAATCAGTCTCTCACATTGTATTAGCCAGCCACTGACACACATCATAATTTAATCAGTCTCTCACATTGTAGTAGCCAGCCACTGACACACATCATAATTTAATCAGTCTCTCACATTGTATTAGTCAGCCACTGACACACATCATAATTTAATCAGTCTCTCACATTGTATTAGTCAGCCACTGACACACATCATAATTTAATCAGTCTCTCACATTGTAGTAGCCAGCCACTGACACACATCATAATTTAATCAGTCTCTCACATTGTAGTAGCCAGCCACTGACACACATCATAATTTAATCAGTCTCTCACATTGTAGTAGCCAGCCACTGACACACATCATAATTTAATCAGTCTCTCACATTGTATTAGCCAGCCACTGACACACATCATAATTTAATCAGTCTCTCACATTGTAGTAGCCAGCCACTGACACACATCATAATTTAATCAGTCTCTCACATTGTATTAGCCAGCCACTGACACACATCATAATTTAATCAGTCTCTCACATTGTATTAGTCAGCCACTGACACACATCATAATTTAATCAGTCTCTCACATTGTAGTAGCCAGCCACTGACACACATCATAATTTAATCAGTCTCTCACATTGTAGTAGCCAGCCACTGACACACATCATAATTTAATCAGTCTCTCACATTGTAGTAGCCAGCCACTGACACACATCATAATTTAATCAGTCTCTCACATTGTAGTAGCCAGCCACTGACACACATCATAATTTAATCAGTCTCTCACATTGTATTAGCCAGCCACTGACACACATCATAATTTAATCAGTCTCTCACATTGTAGTAGCCAGCCACTGACACACATCATAATTTAATCAGTCTCTCACATTGTAGTAGCCAGCCACTGACACACATCATAATTTAATCAGTCTCTCACATTGTAGTAGCCAGCCACTGACACACATCATAATTTAATCAGTCTCTCACATTGTATTAGCCAGCCACTGACACACATCATAATTTAATCAGTCTCTCACATTGTAGTAGCCAGCCACTGACACACATCATAATTTAATCAGTCTCTCACATTGTAGTAGCCAGCCACTGACACACATCATAATTTAATCAGTCTCTCACATTGTAGTAGCCAGCCACTGACACACATCATAATTTAATCAGTCTCTCACATTGTAGTAGCCAGCCACTGACACACATCATAATTTAATCAGTCTCTCACATTGTAGTAGCCAGCCACTGACACACATCATAATTTAATCAGTCTCTCACATTGTAGTAGCCAGCCACTGACACACATCATAATTTAATCAGTCTCTCACATTGTATTAGCCAGCCACTGACACACATCATAATTTAATCAGTCTCTCACATTGTAGTAGCCAGCCACTGACACAAATCATAATTTAATCAGTCTCTCACATTGTAGTAGCCAGCCACTGACACAAATCATAATTTAATCAGTCTCTCACATTGTAGTAGCCAGCCACTGACACACATCATAATTTAATCAGTCTCTCACATTGTATTAGCCAGCCACTGACACACATCATAATTTAATCAGTCTCTCACATTGTAGTAGCCAGCCACTGACACACATCATAATTTAATCAGTCTCTCACATTGTATTAGCCAGCCACTGACACACATCATAATTTAATCAGTCTCTCACATTGTATTAGCCAGCCACTGACACACATCATAATTTAATCAGTCTCTCACATTGTAGTAGCCAGCCACTGACACACATCATAATTTAATCAGTCTCTCACATTGTAGTAGCCAGCCACTGACACACATCATAATTTAATCAGTCTCTCACATTGTATTAGCCAGCCACTGACACACATCATAATTTAATCAGTCTCTCACATTGTATTAGCCAGCCACTGACACACATCATAATTTAATCAGTCTCTCACATTGTAGTAGCCAGCCACTGACACACATCATAATTTAATCAGTCTCTCACATTGTAGTAGCCAGCCACTGACACACATCATAATTTAATCAGTCTCTCACATTGTAGTAGCCAGCCACTGACACACATCATAATTTAATCAGTCTCTCACATTGTAGTAGCCAGCCACTGACACACATCATAATTTAATCAGTCTCTCACATTGTATTAGCCAGCCACTGACACGCATCATAATTTAATCAGTCTCTCACATTGTATTAGCCAGCCACTGACACACATCATAATTTAATCAGTCTCTCACATTGTATTAGCCAGCCACTGACACACATCATAATTTAATCAGTCTCTCACATTGTATTAGCCAGCCACTGACACACATCATAATTTAATCAGTCTCTCACATTGTATTAGCCAGCCACTGACACACATCATAATTTAATCAGTCTCTCACATTGTATTAGCCAGCCACTGACACACATCATAATTTAATCAGTCTCTCACATTGTAGTAGCCAGCCACTGACACACATCATAATTTAATCAGTCTCTCACATTGTAGTAGCCAGCCACTGACACACATCATAATTTAATCAGTCTCTCACATTGTAGTAGCCAGCCACTGACACACATCATAATTTAATCAGTCTCTCACATTGTATTAGCCAGCCACTGACACACATCATAATTTAATCAGTCTCTCACATTGTATTAGCCAGCCACTGACACACATCATAATTTAATCAGTCTCTCACATTGTATTAGCCAGCCACTGACACACATCATAATTTAATCAGTCTCTCACATTGTAGTAGCCAGCCACTGACACACATCATAATTTAATCAGTCTCTCACATTGTAGTAGCCAGCCACTGACACACATCATAATTTAATCAGTCTCTCACATTGTATTAGCCAGCCACTGACACACATCATAATTTAATCAGTCTCTCACATTGTAGTAGCCAGCCACTGACACACATCATAATTTAATCAGTCTCTCACATTGTAGTAGCCAGCCACTGACACACATCATAATTTAATCAGTCTCTCACATTGTAGTAGCCAGCCACTGACACACATCATAATTTAATCAGTCTCTCACATTGTAGTAGCCAGCCACTGACACACATCATAATTTAATCAGTCTCTCACATTGTAGTAGCCAGCCACTGACACACATCATAATTTAATCAGTCTCTCACATTGTATTAGCCAGCCACTGACACACATCATAATTTAATCAGTCTCTCACATTGTATTAGCCAGCCACTGACACACATCATAATTTAATCAGTCTCTCACATTGTAGTAGCCAGCCACTGACACACATCATAATTTAATCAGTCTCTCACATTGTATTAGCCAGCCACTGACACACATCATAATTTAATCAGTCTCTCACATTGTAGTAGCCAGCCACTGACACACATCATAATTTAATCAGTCTCTCACATTGTATTAGCCAGCCACTGACACACATCATAATTTAATCAGTCTCTCACATTGTAGTAGCCAGCCACTGACACACATCATAATTTAATCAGTCTCTCACATTGTATTAGCCAGCCACTGACACACATCATAATTTAATCAGTCTCTCACATTGTAGTAGCCAGCCACTGACACACATCATAATTTAATCAGTCTCTCACATTGTATTAGCCAGCCACTGACACACATCATAATTTAATCAGTCTCTCACATTGTAGTAGCCAGCCACTGACACACATCATAATTTAATCAGTCTCTCACATTGTATTAGCCAGCCACTGACACACATCATAATTTAATCAGTCTCTCACATTGTAGTAGCCAGCCACTGACACACATCATAATTTAATCAGTCTCTCACATTGTAGTAGCCAGCCACTGACACACATCATAATTTAATCAGTCTCTCACATTGTATTAGCCAGCCACTGACACACATCATAATTTAATCAGTCTCTCACATTGTATTAGCCAGCCACTGACACACATCATAATTTAATCAGTCTCTCACATTGTAGTAGCCAGCCACTGACACACATCATAATTTAATCAGTCTCTCACATTGTATTAGCCAGCCACTGACACACATCATGATTTAATCAGTCTCTCACATTGTAGTAGCCAGCCACTGACACACATCATAATTTAATCAGTCTCTCACATTGTAGTAGCCAGCCACTGACACACATCATAATTTAATCAGTCTCTCACATTGTATTAGCCAGCCACTGACACACATCATAATTTAATCAGTCTCTCACATTGTATTAGCCAGCCACTGACACACATCATAATTTAATCAGTCTCTCACATTGTATTAGCCAGCCACTGACACACATCATAATTTAATCAGTCTCTCACATTGTATTAGCCAGCCACTGACACACATCATAATTTAATCAGTCTCTCACATTGTATTAGCCAGCCACTGACACACATCATGCTCTCAGCAGAATCTCTCATTGGAAGGGATGCCTTTTTCCCATTGTATTAATTAGTTGTCCATCGCAAGTGAAGATGGCGACAGTGTCAGACATATTTATTCAGATGTGACTGCATATGACTGTACAGTCCGATTTGAGCATGACAAGCTGTACCGCACGTGGGGCACACGTGAACAACATTTTTAGTTGGGCATTCTTGCATTCTTTCCTTTTGTGCAGCTCGCTTTTCCTGCACCTCCGTGATGGTTCTCTGCTCAGCGGTGCAAGCACCATGTGTGACAGTAGTGCGCCAGGCTGAGCGGTTCAGAGCAAGTAGCTCCCAGTCAGCAACATCAATGGAGAAACTGTTCAACAAAACTTTTAGAGTGTCTTTGTATCGTTTCTTTTGTTTCCCCTACGAGCGCTGTCCTGCCATGAGCTCACCGTACAACAGTTGTTTAGGGAGGTGCTCATCTGACATGCAAACAACATTCCCTGTCCATCTGATCTGGGCTCTCTGTAGCAATGTATGGATGCTAGAGAGTCTAGCCCTGCAGAGGACTTTAGAGTTGGCCACTCTGTCCTGCCAATCAATCCTGAGCAGTCTGCGGAGACAGTTTATATGGAAATGATTAAGTTTCCTGACATGCCAGCTATAGACTGTCCATGTTTCGCATGCATACAGAAGGGTGGTTAGCACAACAGCACGATACACACTAATCTTGGTGGCAAAACTGATTCCCTGCTGGTCCCAAACATTTTCTCAAAGTCTTCCGAAAGCAGTACTTGCCTTGGAAATCCCGTTGTGGACCTTAGAATCAATATTTCCTTCTCTGGTGAGGGTACTGCCAAGGTAGATAAAGCTATCAACTGCTTTTAGGTGATGTCCTTGTACAGTGATGTTTGGTTCGTGGTAGGGCTCCCCGGGGGCAGGTAGAAACATTACCTCCGTTTTCTTGGCGTTTACAGTAAGACCAAAATTAAAGCACGCAGTTGAGGAACTCATTCATGATTGACTGCATATCCTGTTCTGAGCACGTGTTAATTTGGCAGTCGTCTGCAAAGAGATCTAAGATAGTTGCATCTTTCACCTTTGTGAGGGCCTTTAGGCGGCTCAGAGTGAACAGCTCCCATACGTCCAGTATCTGATCTGTCTGCCAGTGTCACAGTCATGTGTTGCATCGGAAAGCATGGCGGCAAATGCCATGCTAAAAAGTGTTAGGGCCAGCACACAGTCCTGTTTGACTCCATTTATGACTTGGAATGCTGCAAAGAGGTCACCATCATTCAGTACGCGGTCTGACATGCCATCATGAAACTGGCGAACTACTGTGATCACCCGAATTTCGCCATGATTTTCCAGAGTCACTCCCTGTTGACGATGTCAAAGGCGTTGTATTAGCCAGCCACTAACTCACATCATACACTCAGCAGAATCTTTCAGTGGAAGGGATGCCTTTTTCTCATAGCCAGCCACCAACACATCACACACTCAGCAGAATCCTTGAGTTAATTATTTTCTATCATACAATATTTATCCAGAAGAAGCAGCATGTTTATACTGAGCCATTTCATGTCTTGTCTGCATTCATTTCACTAGCCAGCAACAAACCAGGTAGTATTGCCGTTCTCCTGCCACATAAAGCTATTTCTTTATTTACGCCTCATGCCACATTGTGTATCAACTAGTCAGCACTGTATTGTGTGTATTTTTGTTTTTCTTAATGTTATCATTTGTTTTTTTCTTTCTTTCAAGTCGAATATTACAGTTTTGCTATCGTGTAGAGTATGTTTTTGTTAGCAAACTTTTTTCCCACCCACTGTGCCTTATTGTTTTGTATTCAGTATACAAGTGTGACCACTGTGTGCCCATTTGAGAAGTTCAACCGCTTAGTGCTTTCTCATTATTTCTTTACAATTTTGTACTTTTTTGTTGACACAAGGTCAAAAATTATTTGCATGTTATCATTATGCATGTGTCAGCATTTTCAAGTCTGCTTTGAATTATTATGTGTATAGAATGTGAAGGTTTTAAGTAAAAGGACTATTAAATCTGGATAAATTCATATGCTTACTGTTTTGTCAGTTAATGTGCATTTTCTTTGCAGTGCTTTAATATCATGGATTAAATATGTATATCCACAATATTAATTACATTTTACATAAAGTGATGACTCATCAGAAAGTCCACACACAAAACAGCCAATTGAAATAGCCCTAACAAAGCAGTCCACACATAAAGTAATCCACACATAAAGTAGTCCACATGTAAAATAGTCCCCACACATAAAGTGGTCCACACATAAAGTAATCCACACATAAAGTAGTCCACATGTAAAATAGTCCCCACATATAGTTGTGCCACACATAAAGTGGTCCACACAGTGGCCGCCATGACTTTGATTGAGTTGATACCCCTCTTTGAGGACAGCGTGAGCTAGTGGTTAAGTGACACAGCGCACAACTCGAAGGTGCTGGTTCGCTCCCCAATCACAGCACCGCCGTTACCACGGGGGAAGCAAACCCTTAGAAAATGCAGGAGGAAGCAGACCCTTACATAAAATGCATGCCAAAGCCGGATGCGCTGGGCCGATAGGCGCAAAATAAAAACATAGTGCAACGCAAGCCGCATTTGGGGAATAGAGAAATAAGGCGAACGCAAATAATAAAACTAAAAAATATGCGTTTCAAATGACCAGTTTAGTTACACATACTTTTGCTTCAATGTTTCTGGTTGTTGAAATCAATGCTTCCCAAAGTGCTGGTTCATGGACCTCTGCCAGTCAGCAAACCCTGAATCGTCCGTTCTCACAGGGCTTCAAGAAGCAGGACCAAAACATGTAGATGTTTCCTGACTTGGGTCTCGGCTTCCAACAAAATTAAAGAAAGAAAAAAAAATTATATCAATCAATACATGAAGGCCACATGTTGGATATTGTCCTCCTTTGTGTGAAGCACTGTCTAGAAACAAGCCATGACTAGATTAACTTGTAAATAGTAAGCAAGCTCTCCTTTTGTTTTAGTTCAACTTAAAGTTTTTTAAACTGTACATGAATAGCACTAATCTCATTCTTATAATGATTATCTTGTTTTAAGCTTGATTTATAATTTAAACTGTACCTCAATTTGCCATGTTTCTAATAAAAATATAAACTACCTCCAATGTAACTAAATGATTTTGTATAAAGTTCAAAAATATTAAGTCTAAGAGATTTGGTGGCCTAGTGGTTAGCAGCTTGGTTTACTCTCCCAACGTTTTAGGTGTGATCACGTCAAGACAGACGTTTGACAGACTGGACATGTCGTTACTCTCTCAACGTTTGAGGTGTGATCAGACATTTGACAGACCGGACATAGCGGTTTTTTTTTTCTCATGTTATTTTCGCTTCTTCAGGTTGACACAGCTGTCAATGAGTACTAAGTTATGATATTACCTCACATATTGTGAAGGTGCAGGAGATACATGACTTTGTAGGAGAAACATGACTTAACAGGAGATACATGACTTAGCTATGATACATCATCTGGCCACATAGTGTGAAGATGTATACTTTAACAGATCCAATGAAGACACATCAAGCCTGTCAAAAGGGACCTCCTGGCAACAGATATAACATTAATGCTGTCACATAGACACAGTTCATGCTCTGGATGAACATAACATAAGAACGTCTCTAGTCTGGAATCCTGAGAGTAAGAGCAGTAGAGGATGATCAAAACACACATGGAGGTTATAGCTGAAGGTAAACACATGAAATAAGAAAGACATTGATGGCCCAAGTCAGGTGGGCCTGGCATGTACTTCAAAGACCAGCAATAAACTGAGCACATATGGGGGGCATGCAATGAAGTCAATTCTATGAACCATTTTACAATTCTCAAGTCTCTTTAAATTTTTAAAATAAAAACAATTTCCATTTTTTTAAACAATCGTAAGAAAAACACTTACAACTGTTATAATTAAATAGTAATAAGAGTTAAAGAATTGACTAAACATACATTTAAACAAATTTTAATACAATTTAAAATGATGAAAAAAAGATAATAAATTGGGGGCATTGGCTCCTGCTGCAATGGAAAAGTCGCTGCTGGTCCATCATACTGAAAAGTTTGCAAAGTGCCCACCAGTGGTAGTACTTTGTTGAAACAGCATGGTGACATCCTTTAAGGGAATTATTCATGCCAGGAACGAGCCAAAATTATGTTCTACAGTGTTAGATAGGAAGACAGCAAACAGAGGTTCAGTTCTTTGACAGTGCCTTCCATGAACTATTTAGTTTTTTAAAGTACAAGCATGTTCCTTTGTTCTCATTTGACTTGCTGAAAACACCAATCAACCAAAACCCTTCAATTCTCTGTGGGGCACATGTCTTCATGATATATGTCAAGTTTACCTGTCCTGAGCCATCCATTCCAGCTCCCTGTGGGTGCACAGATCTCCCGTGCCTTCACACCACATGAGACAGGGATCTATCATAGACAAGGCAGATCTCCTGTACCTTCACACCACATGAGACAGGGATGTATCATAGACAAGACAGATCTCCTGTACTATCACACCACATGAGACAGGGATGTATCATAGACAAGACAGATCTCCTGTACCTTCACACCACATGAGACAGGGATGAATCATAGACAAGACAGGTCTCAAGTACCTTCACACCACATGAGACAGGGATGAATCATAGACTAGACAGATCTCCTGTACTGTCACACCACATGAGACAGGGATGTATCATAGACAAGACAGGTCTCCTGTACCTTCACACCACTTGAGACAGGGATGAATCATAGACAAGACAGGTCTCCTGTACCTTCATACCACATGAAGGATGTATCATAGACAAGACATGTCTCCTGTACCTTCACAGCACATGAGACAGGGATGTATCATAGACAATACAGGTCTCCTGTACCTTCAGACCACATGAGGCAGGGATGTATCATAGACAAGCCATGTCTACTGTATCTTCATACCACATGAGACAGGGATGTATCATAGACAAGCCATATCTCCCGTACCTTCACACCATGTTGACCAGGGATGTATCATAGACAAGACATGTGGCTCAATAGTTATAGTGTTAAGATTGTTATATTCATGCACGTTTTGAATATTTGTGTTCATGTGCTACAAGTTTTCACAAAGATGATCAGTTACATCTTGGGGTGCTTTGTTTGGAAATGTAAAAATATTTGTTGTCTTAAACAGAAGAGTCATGAGTACAAGAAACTCCTGGCACAAGGGCTGACAGTGTTTGCATTCATTCATTTGTTTGGTTCTGTACTTAACGAATGATCTTCATTGCACTCTGTGCTCAGTGTCTCTCGGCAAATGGTGAAGGTGTTTTTTTGTTTACTAATGTTCTTGTAGCTCCTTAGTTGTACACACTCCTGTTCAATCCTCAAATGCACCTCACTCTGCTTGAACCTCATTAGCTCTCCAGTCTGGAATCACTTCTAGACAGTAGAATACATGTTGTACATGTGGTCTGATTAGGAAAATGTAGTTACACTTACTGCTTCAGGTCAAGGTTAGTCTGCCAAGAGACTGCTTGATTCTGTTCTCAGCAGATCTCTTCAGCTCAGCACAAGTCTGCTCCCCAATGTTCTCAGCAGATCTCTTCAGCTCAGCACAAGTCTGCTCCCCAATATTCTCAACAGATCTCTTCAGCTCAGCACAAGTCTGCTCCCCAATATTCTCAACAGATCTCTTCAGCTCAGCACGTCTGCTCCCCAATCTTCTCAGCAGATCTCTTCAGATCAGCACAAGTCTGCTTCCCAATATTCTTGCTCGTCAGTGTAATGTGCTTGTTTCTAGGACGTCCATTGATTCTTTCCACAGAATTTTACCCTCCTGTTCTTGTTCGTTCAACTGATTCTATGCTTCTAGCCCGGGGGAGGTTCATGAAAGAGACTGCGTTTCAGGTCTTTACAGCCCCCCCCTTCCCCCCCAGCTTTTCACGCATGGTCGCTTCCCATGGCCGTACTGCCTCTCTTTGGTCTGTATAAGTGGGGTAGTCCTGCAGGATTTGTTATGGTATATGTTTGTGTGCTCCGGAATCGCACATGGCATGGCAGTGTCTCCGAGACCCATTTGGTGCTATGTTCTATTCTGAGTCTGAAGATCTTTGTCTGCCATCTCTGCCAAGTTTGTCTGTGCTGTCATTTTCTAGCTTGTATTCTTTGTGCTGGTCTCTCCATTTTATCCTCATGGATTATGTTCTCATGGATCGTTTGATGGGTGTCTTTGCTTCTTTATAGCTCTGTGAACGACTTTTGCAAGCTCACCTGCTATGTCATTTCCAAGGATCCCACAGTGGGCTGAAATTCACTGTAAGTCTAGATCTGTTTTTTAGGTGCATTCCAGTATGTTCAATAGAAGACGTCGATGTCTTGTATCATAACCAAACCAAGACAATCCACCTTTATGTATACTATTCATACGTGCCCTTATATTGTTGAGCACTTGCTCGTTTGTTCTATATCTTGTCCAACACATTCCAGCATTCTGTCTGCTTCAGTTAACATCAAATGTTTAAGAGGGTTGAGAGCAGTTATCCTGGTCATGAAATGTATCTTATGATGTTCATGAACTCCAGACATATGTTATGTTTTCATATTTGTACTGCTAGTAGTTTTGTGACTTGCATGCTGTTTGGTGAATTAGGTTAATTAATATAGATTGGCTGAGTGTTTCTATTAATGTAGATTTGCTGATTGTTTCCATTAATGTAGATTGGCTGAGTGTTTCCATTAATGTAGATTGGTTGAGTGTTTCCATTAATGTAGATTGGTTGAGTGTTTCGATTAATGTAGATTGGTTGAGTGTTTCGATTAATGTAGATTGGTTGAGTGTTTCGATTAATGTAGATTGGTTGAGTGTTTCCATTTAATGTAGATTGGTTGAGTGTTTCGATTAATGTAGATTGGTTGAGTGTTTCGATTAATGTAGATTGGTTGAGTGTTTCCATTAATGTAGATTGGCTGAGTGTTTCGATTAATGTAGATTGGCTGAGTGTTTCGATTAATGTAGATTGGCTGAGTGTTTCCATTAATGTAGATTGGTTGAGTGTTTCGAGTGTATACATCTCGCACAAAGCATCTGGATTAGTTACCCAATTACGAAGAGGTCATTTTAAGCATCTGGATTAGTGACCCAATCACGAAGAGGTCATTTTACTCAGCTATAAAAATGAGTACTTGACTATTTTCTGAGTTTGGAAAAACAAGACTGCAAGAAAGGCAATCAGTCACCTCTACATGATAACACTGCAGACATAAATACTAGGGTCAATTATAACATCTAACCCCACCTCATAACACTGAAGACATAGATACCAGGGTCAATTATAACATCTAACCCCACCTCATAACACTGAAGACATAGATACTAGGGTCAGTTATAACATCTCACCTCCACCTCATAACACTGAAGATTAAAGAAGCTAGGGTCAAGTCTAACATCTCACCCCACCTCATAGCTGCTTTTAAATTCTCTGTATCAACCACACAAATGAAATAGCTGCAAACATGCATTCTAAATGTTCATGAGATTTTGTTTAAAAATGTTCATAAGTTTCATCACAAAGTTGGTTTTCTGTTTAGCTTATTTCCAGTGAACAAAAATAAAAATCCATTTCTCACAGTTCTATAGAAACTCGTTGGTAATTTTGTTGGTTCCAAATCGTGCAGAACAAAAATTGATCATGTTCCTGCAGGAAATGGAAAACGCTCATTCACTACTACACTAAATGTTCTTGATGCATAGTAAATGTCAGTGTTAAGGTCATCACAATACATTTACATTTTATTTGAAGGCAAAGAATAATCTTAATCTGGTGTTAAATTACAATGGGGATACAAATTACATTTTCAATGATCAAAAACATCTAAATGATGTTTTATCAATGTTTCTCTGTGGAGGCTAAACGTGGCAATCTTTATCATTGTATTTCTTCTTCTTCTTCATTTTCGGCTTTCAAATCATAGTATTTGAAACCCAGAGAAGAAAACAATGCACATCTTGGCTATGTCACTGGTCAGGTCATTCGTATGCTGGGTCCAAGACTGCTCAATCTTCTTCGTGAGAAGACAAGAAAAGCTAGATAGGTTTGCCAAAGAGGTTGTTAAGAAATTGATAGAATGTTTGATTCTAAAGAAATTTACACTAAAGAAATTCAGTTTGGCTGCGGAAGAACAATGATATTGTTGTCTGACAATCTACATTATAGAAAAGGCTACGGTGTGCAGGCTTCACCTTTCACAAGTACCAAAATGATCATCTGTGAAAAGTCACGACTAGTAACTTCTAGTAACATGAGAAAAGATCTTGTGAACGTGAAAATATGAACTTTATATTATAATTAGATGTTTAAAAATTTAATTTTTCTGCGAATAATAAAAGCACATTGGACAAGAATAGGATATGTGCATTTCTATATTTGTGGCATACTTTATTGTTAGATTATTGAAGTAAATAGATGTCCACTGAGTTTCTTGTAATGTTATACTTGATATCGGACATAGGGTCAGTTTCATCTGAAAATATTAGTTTAACCAGATGTTTTTATATACATATATACATAATGACAATTAACACAATAGTAGTGGTTAATTAGTGTTTTATACCGAAGACTTAGGTCTTAAGGTCAAGTCTAACATGTCACCTCACCTTATAATACTGAAGTCTTAGGTCTTAGCGTCAAGTCTAACAGGACAGCTTACCTTATACTTAACTTAACATCTTTATACTGGTTTAGAAGACTCTACAGAGTCTGTATACAACCAGTTTCATTTACATTACCTTGCTCTAAATGCTATGCACATCCAATTTATTCTTAAATGCATTAATTGTCCCTGCCTCCACTACCTCCTGTGACAATGCATTCCAAGCCTTCACCACTCTCTGACTAAAAAAGTATTTCCTAATAACTAATCTGGACCTCTCTTTAGTTAATTTGTAGCTATGCCCTCTTTTTCTTGTAGGTGGTTGTATTTTGAAAATCTTCCTTATTGTCTAATTTATCCGTTCCTGTGATTATCTTATAAACCTGTATTAAGTCACCTCGAATTCTTCTCTTTTCTAGACACTGAAGGCTGGTTATAATACTGAAGTCTTTGGGTCAAGTCTAACATGTCACCTCACCTTATAATACTGGTCTTAGGGTTATCTAACATGTCACCTCACCTTTTATACTGAAGAGATAAGTCTTAGGGTAAATCTAACCTTATAATACTGAAGTCTTAGGGTCGAGTCTAACATGTAACCTCACCTTATAATACTGAAGTCTTTGGGTCAAGTCTAACATGTCACCTCACCTAATGTCTTATGTCATAACATATGTCTTAGAGAAGTCTAACATGTCACCTCACCTAATGTCTTATGTCTGACATATGTCTTAGAGAAGTCTAACATGTCACCTCACCTAATGTCTTATGTCTGACATATGTCTTAGAGAAGTCTAACATGTCACCTCACCTAATGTCTTATGTCATAAAATATGTCTTAGAGAATTCTAACACGTCACCTCACCTAATGTCTTATGTCATAAAATATGTCTTAGAGAAGTCTAACATGTCATTCTCTATTGCTGTGTCTGCTATGAAATGCCCAAAACTTTGTTGTACTACTATTTCATGCATGAATTGCCCAAAACTTTGTTGCACTTCTATTTCATGCATGAATTGATAGATATACAATTTTTAACAAGTTGACATACAATGTGCTTATTGGTTACCTTACAGTCATTGTACTATCTTTGTCACTTTTCTGGTCAAGTGTAATTTGAGTATATCTCTTTCTGACCATTTTAGCTTAATGTTGTATGGCCACTTGGTGCTTCAATGTTTTCATGTTCATTGTCTAGTCCAGCATTTTGTTGGATCTTGCATGTTGTACTTACTAGAAGTTTATATTTGCTACAGGAGAGAGATTAATCCAACACCAGTCTGATAACATGGCTATTGAGATACTGATCAACCCACTGGCACAGTCTGTGAAAACTTCTATAAAGGTATTTAACTATGGAGTCTAGGTTTTTATTTATGTTAATGTTGTCATTTTCTTTGGCACTCTAAAGCATTTATCTATCATAACTTCTCCTTCTAACTCTATCTCTTATTTACCTGCTTGCATATGAATAAAATGGTGGAAGACATAACTAGTGTAAAACTCACAAAATACAGCCGGGTGGCCAGATTCAACCTCGCCCTGATTTTATCTGGACTACGTGAACTATGATAAATTTTCAGTCTCTGCCCTGCCATCCACCTAAGTTTTTTTCTGTGATCAAAGAGAAAATAGAACTTTGATAGCTTACTCATTAAATTCAGGATTTACATTTATAATAAATAAATTGTTTCATGAGTCACGCATGTGTACTCATCGTTGACCTCATTTCTGACATCTGTGGAATGTAATCTTTTGAAATTTCAGGGTAAAGCAAGTTAAGGTTAGTTAAGGTGAAGCTAAAGTGGCATTAAGAAACGGCCTAACATTTAAAGAAAATTTTGAGTGCACACAAGCGGCACCGTTGCCATAACTGTCAGTATTGAATTGAATATTTATAAAGCTGTAATATGCAAGTTTATTGTATTTAACTATTGAAATATTGTGATTGATTATATTTGGCATTCTAAATTATTAAGAGGACTGTATTGACGAAGAGGGAAATAGACATTGGGTGTTGTGCATTTCAAGAAAAATGGACTGATGATTATCTTTACATCATGCAAAAGGAAAACCCTGTTTCTTTGGTTTGTTTTGAAATTATTTCAAAGGTTGACTCAGTAAAGAACTAAAATTAAAATAACGATGCTCACAACATTGTTCTGCCTAACTTTGTTAGCGAAAAAAATGTCAAAGCTCTCTCTCCTATTATATTCCGAAGGAGACTTTGTCAAAGAATGTCTCAGCACTGTCATTAAAGTACCGAACCTGATGAAAGCAAGAATATTGAACAAATAAGTCTTTCTTGTTGGACTGGGACGAGGCGCATTGACATATTGGCCGATGACATAAAATAAAGCCTAAAAACACTTGCATTACCATTTGAAGCATTTTCAATTGGTCTAGACGAGAGCACAATCTAAATCAGTAGCACTCAGTTGGCTATTTTTGTCAGCTGTGTCTATGCTAATTTTAATTGCACAGAAGAGTTGCTTGCTCTTCAACCAACGAAAGATATTACAAGAGGAGAATACATTTCCCAGCAAGCAACATGTATTTAATTTAAATTTCACTTTCAATTGGATAACCTAGATGGGATATAACTCGATAGAGCCCTTACAATGATGAGGTAAAACTTATTCTTACTAAAATCAGATGAGTTATCTGATATGATTTTACACCAACAAAATGGCTGCAAAACCAATCACATTCACACATATTATGACCATGGTAGAATCCTGCATAAATTTACTTAAGGCAAGAGCTTTAATCCACCACCAGTTTCAAGAATGTGTGGGAAGATCAATCTGAAAGACCTCACTTTTACTGTGGTGTTGGCTAAGTAAGGGGATGATGCTGAAGGACTTGAAAAATGATGTATCTGTTTCCGTTGACGTGAAGGGAAAACCTCTGCGGAAGTTAGAAAATAAAAGGTGGCTGTATCCAACAATCTTTCTCATGGACAAGGTGATGGAAACAATAATGTGATGGTCAGATGATAACCATCTGGATGACTTGGATTTTGGCAATGGAATATTTAAACTGTCACATGAGCAGCAATGCATACAAGGAAATATATACAAACTAACATGTGAAGCAGAAGACATACAAGGAAAGATAGACAAAACTAACATATGAAGCAGCAAAGATGAGATTGCAGATCAGTGTGAATAAAACAAAGGAAATGGGAATAAATAACAATCTCTTCATAAAGATTAATGATCAGGTAAGAAGTGCAAAATTTGACCAACCTGAGAAGTAACATTGATAAAGATGTAACAAACCAATATGTTAACGCCAGGATAAACAAAGCCAAATTTGCATTCAATTCTATTTGCCCAATATAGAACTTGGCAGTATTTTATTCTCCATGGAAAATAAAATTAGGTTAAACACAATTGTAAAGTTGCCTTGCAATATTACTTGGAGACATGGCACACGTCTAAGAATATCACATCCAGACTACGGACCTTCATCAAGAAATATTTTAATTGCATACTTCATGTATAGCCAGATTTGTCATGGATTGAAACCCACAGAGCAAGACAACGGTGACACAACACAGGGCAAAGAACAGTGGAAGAGGAAGCCAATTCAGTTTGGGGTCACATGGACGGAACTTAAACGACTGTGACAGCCAAGAAACACAGTGCAAAGAACAGTAGAAGAGGAAACCAATTCAGTCGAAACTCAAGAAAATGGCTCAGAATAGGAACAGATGGAGAACACCTGTTGCCACCCTGTGCTCCAAAGGGAATCAGATGTATAAATGATGAGAATGATTGCATGTCAACCTGGGGTATATCCATTAGTTTGGCAAGAATTGGGTCATTATGTTAACATTTGTCACACTTTTTTCAGCATTCTGCAATTTGTGTTCAAATTTGTTCTGCACTGCCAAAGAAAATACTAGTTCTAATTATTTCCCACAGAAACTTCTAATTGCACCAGCCCCAACCAAGTACATCATCTATGCTGGCTACGCGTTCCAGGGATCTGGTGCATGGGTGCTGCAGGACGACACCTTTGCTTTCAGTAATTTGGCTCAGGTTACTCATCTTTTTGTTCTTATTAATGTATGGTTCCAGCACTAGCCTGTTTAGACCATATTTAATAGCTCTTCATCCTTGGAAGTACACAACAAACATCTGTCATCATCCTTAATGGTTCACTTCAATCAAAGCACGGGGTGACCAACAGTTGAGCTCAATCATTGATGTGGGGTCTCCGCGGCAAATGGTTATACAGTTTGCCTCGTGTTCAGAATGTCAGGGTTTGAATTTGAACTGTGACAGTTGGTTCATGGTGGCAATTTTTCAGGAGATTCCTGGCTGGAGCTACAGAGTTCCTGCTTTGTGCGATGCTCTCGGCAACGCGGTATACCGTTCTGTGGAGATAGACCGAGCCATATAGGGAGACACACGGTGATGAAGCCGAGCCCTGCCCTTTAACCTTTTAATTGATGTGCATACAGAAATGTGGCTTCTTTAGTTCTGTTTTGCATGACGATGCTACATTTTCCATGCACATCGTCAGCATCATAAAAACTCTCTGGGGAGCACATGTCTTCAATAAATACAATGCCAGGTTGTTATGTCCCGGGCCTTCCATCCCAGCTCTATCCACGTCTGCACTGTTTCCTTTGTTTGTCTCAAGATCTCTTCTCTGTGTGTTTTGGCCAGTGAGATGTTGACCACATCATCCCTAAGTGTGTCGTTGGTCAATACAAACATGAGCTTAACACCATTGTGACAATATGTCCCACTGATGGGAAATCAAGATCTTTACTACCCATTTATGAAATGATGTACCCCTTTTGTTGTTCTCCATGTTTCAGAGTCATACAATAAAGTCATCTTTACATTGAAGTTGAAGTTTTGTATTGGACTTAGTATCTTTTTTTCCCCCTTAAGTTTGCCAATGCAATGAAAGCTCCTCCTGCCTTTTGTATTCTAATTTTGATCTCTTATCTGTACCTTCTACTTTGTCTACATTACTACAAAGATTGTTGAATGATTCTGGTCTTGTAGTAGTGTGTCTCCCAACACAATCTGGTTATCATTGCATTTATTCTTATAATCTTTGTGTTTTTTCTCGGTGAATTCTCGGTACCAATTTCTGTGACCTCTAATCAGGTATTCATGTTTCTGTTGAACACCAGTTCTTATCTCAAAGGTCTCAGAAAACTGACCTTCATGTAGCTCTATATCAAGTGGTGAGTGCCATTCTACACTTTGTTCAACTATTATTCTCAGTGTAGCTGTCTGGTCTGTAGAAAGCCTGTCTGTTATTCTCAGCTGTTTGTCTACGGCAGTGCTCTTCAACATTGGCGCTACCACCCACTAACAGTTATCCAAAACCTAAAGGAAGAACATTGAGTCCTTCGAGTTGAAATGTTATACAAAGATTCTCTGGATAATGGGGACCAAAAAAAGGAGAATGCAGACATTCAACAAAAGTTTGCCATAGAGAAGAACTGGTTCACAATTTCAAAAGACACATTGGTCTTGAGAGTTCTGAAATGGTAGGTATAGGGCCGGGCAAGAGAGACAGAGTCAGACCAAGAAGGCGATGGCACCAAGATGTCTAAGAATGACTAGAGCAGGCTGGAGATTTGCCAAGAGATCGAGTTTCTTTCAGACGGGCTGTGATGGCAGCGACATTCTGCAAAGAACATGCTATATGATGATTAAAAACATCAAAAATAATAATATACAGACTCAGTGGGTGGTAAAGAAAATTTGTGGTCATGAAAGTTATAAAGTGGGCGCCAGCAATAAACTGGTTGAAGAGCACTGGTCTACGGACTCTTTTAATCTTTCTGGTATGATCCTATTTAACATTTTCCATAGGCACTCACAATAACATTATTCCTCTAATATTTGTACACCGCTGCAGAAACTTAACTACATAGCCTTCCCTTCAGTCTGCTGGTATTTTCTCTCTATACCAAATTTTACCAAGTAATTAGTATAATATATGTTTGATTGTCAGTGTCTTATTTGATTGCTTTTGCTGAGATAACGTCTGGGCCAATGGCTTTACCATATCTTAGAGGCATTGTGGCTATCTTAATTTCATCTTTGTTTGGTTTATCACAATTAACTTGCAGTTTTATTTCTGTCGACTGAATGTCTGGAGCATGTTGTGGAGTTGCTCAAATGAAAAGATCTTCTGTATGTTCTGCCCGTTTCTTCATCTGCTCATTTGCATTGTTATTCATTTTTCCTTCATTATCCTTAAAGTCATTTACTTGCTTATATTTTCCTCTTAGTTTTTTTGTGCCATTGTACAGGTTTTTCGTATTTACTTTTGGTGCAGCTTCAACTCATCAATGTATTTCTCTTATCACTTCTGATGCTCTGTCTTACTTCATTGTTGCCTTCAGTATATATTTCCGGAGCCTTGAATCTAACATTCCTTACTTTACTTCTGCTCAAATCTGCCTTTTACATTGTTCTTTCCTTTATCTTTTATGTAGTTTCTGTTGTTATCCATACTTTGTGTTGGCATTCTCTTTTTCCCAGAACCTGTCCACAATTCTCATTCCTTATATTTGTTAATCTGCTGCCAGTGTTCTTCTGTATCTTCTTATTTGTTCTAGTTTGTTAATCTGCTGCCAGTGTTCCTCTGTATCTTCTTATTTGTTCTAGTTTGTTAATCTGCTGCCAGTGTTCCTTTGTATCTTCTTATTTGTTCTAGTTTGTTAATCTGCTGCCAGTGTTCTTCTGTATCTTCTTATTTGTTCTAGTTTGTTAATCTGCTGCCAGTGTTCTTCTGTATCTTCTTATTTGTTCTAGTTTGTTAATCTGTTGCCAGTGTTCTTCTGTATCTTCTTATTTGTTCTAGTTTGTTAATCTGCTGCCAGTGTTCTTCTGTATCTTCTTATTTGTTCTAGTTTGTTAATCTGCTGCCAGTGTTCTTCTGTATCTTCTTATTTGTTCTAGTTTGTTAATCTGCTGCCAGTGTTCCTCTGTATCTTCTTATTTGTTCTAGTTTGTTAATCTGCTGCCAGTGTTCTTCTGTATCTTCTTATTTGTTCTAGTTTGTTAATCTGCTGCCAGTGTTCCTCTGTATCTTCTTATTTGTTCTAGTTTGTTAATCTGCTGCCAGTGTTCCTCTGTATCTTCTTATTTGTTCTAGTTTGTTAATCTGCTGCCAGTGTTCCTCTGTATCTTCTTATTTGTTCTAGTTTGTTAATCTGCTGCCAGTGTTCCTCTGTATCTTCTTATTTGTTCTAGTTTGTTAATCTGCTGCCAGTGTTCCTCTGTATCTTCTTATTTGTTCTAGTTTGTTAATCTGCTGCCAGTGTTCCTCTGTATCTTCTTATTTGTTCTAGTTTGTTAATCTGCTGCCAGTGTTCTTCTGTATCTTCTTATTTGTTCTAGTTGTAACACATGATAACTATTTGATATATTGCGTTACAATTTATCTTGTATGTCCTTGTTCCTCAGGAATCCTGCACTGTACTATTGTCCTTGGTTATATGTTGTATACCTTTTAAGTTTCATCTTTATTTTGCAATCAGAAGATCGTGCTCTGATGCCACCTCTGCTCCTCAACAGAGTTTTATATCATGTAATGATGATACCTCTGGCCTTCTATGGTTCACCAATCACCAGTTCATTTCAAATATAAAGTATGCAATATGTGATTTTATGAATGACCTTTTCCACACATTGCCGTGGGTTATTGTACGAGATGTGTTCAAATGAAACAGGACAACACTGCAACAAGTGGACATATGTACGATGCGCATGATGACGTTACTTCTGGTGTAAATAGCACATACCAACCGTCAAGTTTGCAAAATTTCATTATCTTCCGATTCATAGTTTCCTCAGCAGACCATTGAAAACATGGCGGGTGTGATATAGAATCCGTCCAGAGTTGATTCGTGAGTGGTGATTCGGTTTCTAACAGCTGAAGGATGTCGACCAGTTGACATTCATCGCAGAATGCAGACAGTGTATGGTGACAAAAGTGTGTTGAAGACAACAGTGAAGAACTGGACAACGATGTTTAAAGAAGGACGTAATTTTACCCAACAATATGCGCCTGACCTGGTCTTGAAAATCTGGAAACTCACATCCTTCTTTAAACATCGTTGTCTAGTTCTTCACTGTTGTCTTCGACACACTTTTCTCACCATCCACTGTCTACATTCTGCGATGAATATCAACTGGTCGACATCCTTCAGCTGTTAGAAACCGAATTACCACTCGCTGATCAACTCTGGACAGATTCTATATCATACTCACCATGTTTTCAACTGAGTCAGAGGATAATTAAATTTTGCGAAATTGACGGTTGGTATGTGCTGTTCCCACCAGATGTGACGCATGTTCACTTGCTGCAGTTTGGTCCGGTTTCATTTGAACCCGCCTTACAGAACTTCTGAAATACTATCCAGCGATGACACATTTAAAAAAAAAAAAAATACTTAGTCGCTCCTCTTCTACCCCAAATAAGGTCAAATGCATTCTATTTACTTATGACTGGAAGAAATGTACATTACGTCGATCTTACAATAACTTAAAATATAAATTTTCATCTATTTATTTCTCATAATTGCTGAGGTATATTATTGTCAAGATTGGTACATAGTTCTGAGCGCACTATAGTAACGTAACCATCAACAGCCTAGCTGAATCTGGTAGATTTGTGTCTTGCCGTCTGAGGAAAATGCCACAACTCTGTCAAATAGTCTTTTCTAAACAAAATTTATTAATGTTTAACAAATTGAGCTAAAATTATGATCTCAACAGACATAATTAAACTATCTATGACATGAAGTATTTGTAATACAAATATAAATTCATATGACTGGAATGAGATATACCACTGAAATGTTATATTTTTTCCTCACCACATGCAGTTGAATTTTTGCGTCATCCCATTGATAGATTTACTACATTCGCATTCTCCTGTGTTCCATTTAAAGTCCAAATCGAACTTGTATTGAATATCCATGTAAACTTCAGATGCATGATCATTGATCTGATAAAATAATATATTATTTCTTGGCCTTTGAAGTCCAAATTCCATCACTTGAAATTCACAACCTAAATTCATTCAGAGGATACTTAAATACTTATGGAAAGCCAAATACTCTCATTAAATGAATGCTGTGCATGTACCAGATATTATGCCATTCTTAAGCTCAATTGTAAATATGTAAACATCGTGACTAAGTGATGGCCAGACACGTGTGTTTGATGTAGATTTTTGGCAAATCGGACAGTAACATGTTTTGTCCATCATTGAGGCCGAACAAATAGGACTGTACATAGTTCCGAAACATGGTGATAACTTGTGACTTGAAGTACCTAAATGGTTGGTTGTGTAAGTTGGATTGGTTGATCATAGCTCAAATTCTCACATTTTATTGTCATCAGGTGTTCAAGAATATTGATGTGGAGAATGCCCTGAAACAAAACATTGAAGCCAACCTGACCATTCACACTGTGGCAGACAGCAACTGGGGAACGAGCATCAGCAAGGCTGACTTCACAAACAGCCTGAGGATTCAGCTGAATCCTCCAGAGAAGCTTGACAACATCCATGGAGTCGTGCAGTTCACAGCTTATGTGGGAGGTTTTGTTAGGGTTGTTCCAATACCTAGTCTGCTTCAGGCCTCAGAGCAGTTTGGAAACATTAGCTTCACACGTCCAACTCTGTACATCTTTCCAGGTTGTCAGGGAGACTCTGCTCTGTTTGGAATTAATGGGTTCAATTTGTTGGTTAATGGGGGGTACAACAGGCGGGCCTGTTTCTGGGATTTTGCCAGACATTTAGACAGAATTGATGCCATGTTAATGACCCATTTAGGCACAGATAACATTTTTGGTCTCAATACAGTCTTGCAGAGAAAGAGTTTGGAAAACATACATCCACAGGTTGGTTATTTGTACTTCAACGCCCCTGAAAAAGCAGGTGTTGTGCCATCCGGAGAAGGTGAAGATGGTGATACTAGTAAAAGCCCTAGTTTATTGATAAATCTAGCAGAAGAAGCTAACAAGATAACGCAGCTGGCCAAACAGTTGGGTATCAGTCCACATCCATGCTCTCGCAGTGCTACTGCTGTCAGCAGTGAGCCAGTTAATCTCTACCATAAACTGGGACATGGATCTCTTGACATGTACATTCTGAATCCAGTAACTGACAGCAAAGAGCTGAAGGAATTTTATCAACTATGGGGCAAACAAGCTGCCAATCTGGATGCAGGTGGACCATTTTCTGTAGCAAATGCGCTGTCTGTTTGTGCACTGCTTGTGTGGAAACCATATAACCTTGATGACAAGATTGTCAGAATTCTGTTTCCTGGTAATGCTCCACAGCACAAGATTATTGAAGGATTTGAAAAAATGAAAGGTTTTGGATTTCTAAAACTGGCATCATGTACCACTAGGGACTTGACCAAACCTGCTCCAGTCAAGAAACCATTGGTGGGATTAAACAAATCCACCACTATTGGGAGATCTCAGCCCAGGGCACCAACTTCTGCCAGAAGTGAAACATCTAGGAGCTTCAATGCTAAAGCAGATTCACCTCGCAAAGGAACAAAGGCTGCCCCTGCAAAAGCTGAAACCAAAGTTTCATCACCTACAAAGCCTGCCAGGCCTGTCAAAATTGAAAATAACAAGATAGAAAGGGAAAAACCTAAAGCTACTGAAAGAGAAACAAAACCCAGGTCTACTCCAGCAAAAGAGGATGAAAAAGAGGCCAAGCTGAAAAGAGATGCTAAACTGGCTTCAGCTCCTAGTCCAGTCAGGGCTACTTCACAGGGAAAATCCCCATCCCCACCCAAGTCATCATCACCACCTAAATCTCCAACCAAAACCAAAGCACCTCCAGCTGCAGCAGCTGCTAAAGTACAGGAGCCCAAGCCTGTTGTTGCTGCTGCTGCTCCTGCTGACCAGGAAGTAGGTGATGGTCCTCACGTTGATGATCATAGCTTGAGACCAGAGTCTGAGCAAGGGCAGCTCCCCCACCAAAATCAGGTGGAGTCTCACCAGACTTTAGATGGTACCATCTCTGAAGCTCGTGATGCAGTGGGAGCTGTTGATGACATGATTGCTTCTGTGTCATCTGCAGTGGATAAGCAGAAACTTGGAGACTTTGGCATTTTTGATGAAGAGCATAGTTACAGTAATGGAAAAGATGCTTATGAGTTTGAAGAAGAGGAAAAACCCCAGGCTTTACCAGAGCCACAAGTCATGACAGAATCTATGTGCTTAGAATCTGAATCTATGCCCGACTACAGCTCCAAGATTGAGTCAGATGAGCAGGAGCTGTCAGAATTTAGCCGTGCTGAGGAGGAACTCATGGAGCTTGAAAGCAGAAGTGAATCTCAGTCTTTAAATCCAGCACAAGACAATCCTGAGCCACGTCTGGAAGAGCAACACGACTATCAGGCAGCTTCATTGGTAGAACCACAACCAAGCTTTGAGACACCTGTCTTTACTAACGATGAGCCTGATCTGACTTCCAGTGCCAGTCAGCCATCTGTGGAACATAATATCCAGTATGGCATTGATGATTCATCAAATGGACGAGACATGGGTGGCATTCAAGAAGTTGATGAAGAACAAGAAGAAAATGGCAGTGTCATAACAGAAGATAATAAAAAAAGTAACAAAGAGACACTGCATGGAGTGGGTGCTTATGATGATGAAGATGATGATGGTGCAAATGGTTTTGAAAAATGTTCTAACCTAGATAATGAAGAAAGGAAACACAATAATGAAGGAGAAGGAGAATTATCCAGAGAAGTTGCAACACCTATCAAAAGACAGTTTTATGGTGAAAGCTTACAGCATGCTCAAGAAGGTCTTGATGAAGGAATTGAAGATGATGAAAATTCATCATTGCCAGCAGCTTCTGATAAAGACTCGAGTCCAGATGTTAACATTGATGACAAACAAATAGGGGAACAGATATCTGAGCAAGGTCTCCTAGATAGTGATGACAGAGATTCTCTGGATGGTGGCATTCCTGACGATGACAAAGATGTGAATGAAACTTCATCTTCCATAACAAATGGTGGTGTGATTGAGAGTGCGGGTCAAGTTGGCCCGGTTCATGAACATAAATCAGCTACAGAGAATCCCTTTATTGGCGTAGGAAGTCAGGATGGTCGCTCAAAAAGTCAGTATGTTGATGATGAAAGTGAGGATGAACAGGTGGCATCATTTGATCCTGCGACGCAATGGGGCCAGCCAATGGGCTTGCCTTCTCCACCTCCAGCCGACAGTGCAGCAGCTGGGGAGGGAAGGAGAAGTGTGGCAAATTCTAAATCAAATGGTACTGACAAGCGGCCTGGAACAGCACAGAAGCCAGGAGCAAGCTCAACTGATACTAGAAGTTCTCGTCATGCTCCAATCCCTCCTGAAGGCAGAAGACGGCCTGCCACAGCACCTGCTGCAGGTAAAGGAACTGCTAGTTCGAGCTCTACTACTAGAAGACCTGCAACAGGGTCCAGCAAAGCTTCATCTATAAATGTAAAGATTCCTCCTCTCCCGCCAGTGACCCAGTTTTACGTTGATCTGACGTACATGCCTAACCATGGCGACCCAGCATACAGTGATGTTGAATTTTTTAAAAGAATTCGAGCTCGCAACTATGTGGTTAGCTCCTTGTCTCCTAATCCACAAGTGTTGGATTCTTTAATGGAAGCTAAGGCCACATGGGAGCAGAAGGACTTGGAAGTCACCATCATTCCAACTTATGATAATGAAACACTTCGCCACTGGATGGGTTTGAATAAAGAGAAGTTGCAGGAATCACATATAGATGTGGCACCTGCTGTCAGCCGCTGCACTATTAAACTCCAAGATCTAGAGACCAGTTTGCCTGCATTTCGGCTTGAGGTCTGAGTCTTATCATTGTGATCATAATGAATGGAACCCGTGGGTCATGGGAAGACATTTTATGAATAGACGACAAGCATCTCTGTGTCTCTTAGCTTTCATAGTTTAGTTTACTAATTGTGTCTTGTGGCCATCTACCCCAATCTGATCTCTTGACACAGTATAAAAGCTGTGTCATTAATGGGCTACTTACTTTCAGAATATATAAATGCCAATTATTTGTCAACCTGTCTTTCATTCTACATGTTACTCACTTGTGTGCATACCATGGTAGGGACTTTGAAGGAGCAGATTGCATTGATGCACTCATTTTAACTTATTAATTGTTTGTACTGTTAACACAAGTTCACATTAAGCTTGCATTGAGCCTATGGGATGATACAAGGGCATCTCAAATACAGAACTTTCAACTATTCATCTGTCTGTTAACTGATGCTTTTGGGGAGTTCACTTATCTGCTAACTGATCTGTTCATGGGGTAATGTAAAAGTACATAAGTGGTGTGATGTTTTGGAGTCTTGGGCACTATCCTATATGAAGGATAAACTGTTGACAGAAATCTTTGACAGACTACCAAGTTTATTATTGAAGTAGATGTCATTATTTCAAGAAAATATGACGACGAGAGAAGACCTACAGACCGCCAAATTTATAAAGAGAAATAGATTAATGATTATGGGGAATACATGTAATTATTAGAAAGTAATGGATAGTGTTGTACATGTTAGCACTGTGGTGGATCCACTTATTGCTTCTACCATCTAATACAATCAGCACATTAAACTTTACAAATTAATGTTGTGTTAGTATATTTGCTGAAGAATGGTGAGAATTCCATGTAGAGCACAGGAAATGAATGTAGATGTACTGGAAGAGGCATATGCATAACTTGTTTTATACAAGAAAACTATACCATCTTTTTATGACAATGTTATGAGAAAAGTATGGCGGGAACCCGTTGTGGTAATAGGCAGAATTGGTGGAAACGGACAGAGACTGACAAGAATGGCAGTTTAACACCATCACATAGAGGAGATGAGGGACAGAGGCTGACAAGAAGGACATGGAACAGCAGACTGACTTCAGGAAAAGGAACAAATCCACCATCAATGCTGCCCAAACAGCAGACTGACTCCAGGAAAAGGAACAAATCCACCATCAATGCTGCCCAAACAGCAGACTGACTCCAGGAAAAGGAACAAGCCACCATCAATGCTGCCCAAACAGCAGACTGACTCCAGGAAAAGGAACAAGCCACCATTAATGCTGGACAAACAGCAGACTGACTCCAGGAAAAGGAACAAGCCACCATCAATGCTGCCCAAACAGCAGACTGACTCCTGGAAAAGGAACAAGCCACCATCAATGCTGGACAAACAGCAGACTCCAGGAAAAGGAACAAGCCACCATCAATGCTGAACAAACAGCAGATTCCAGGAAAAGGAACAAACCACCATCAATGCTGGACAAACAGCAGACTGACTCCAGGAAAAGGAACAAGTCACCATCAATGCTGCCCAAACAACAGACTGACTCCAGGAAAACAAACAAGCCACCATCAATGCTGCCCAAACAGCAGACTGACTCCAGGAAAAGGAACAAGCCACCATCAATGCTGCCCAAACAGCAGACTGACTCCAGGAAAAGGAACAAGCCACCATCAATGCTGCCCAAACAGCAGCCTGACTTCAGGAAAAGGTACAAGTCACCATCAATGCTGCACAAACAGCAGAATGAAAATAAACAATGTATTCTGTCATGTATAACATGTAATTTTTGCTCTATGCTGTTCTATTATTGTAATCACAGTTTGACAAAAAGCTGTGAATTAAAAAAAATTTGTGAAATGATTACATTGATTACAAATTATTACAAGCTTTTGGAACATAATTTAATTGGTATTTATTCTTGTTTGTCTGTACTGTGTGTGAATGTCTTAGAAATGATCTGAACATTAATAATCTCCTCTCAGTAAACTACTCTTTATGCTAATGATTAGTGTATGTGCCACATCGATAATGAACATTTCAAGATATATTTGAAATACAGTTCTCTGCAATACTTGTTGAAGATAGTGCAGCAATTAAAGGTTAACTTTGGTAATAAGCAAAACACCAAAAGATAAGATATCACACCTGGCGCTACAAATTGATACAAGTGGAAGTGTTGAAATACTGTACATAAGGGGGCCAGACTAATAATCAAATGTGCCCTAAAACTTCATGCCAAACTTACTTAATAAATGCTAAACCCAAACTTATACAACTAAAATGTCTATATTATAGCTTGTAACAAGTTCATGTCATATAGTTGTCTTACAACTGATTTCTGTAGGTAGCTGGCCTCTCTTGAGCAGATGCAATTCATCATGATTTGATCAAACAATGAAAGCTAATCTTAGGAATAAAAGTGCTTTAGTATTGTTTGTCATAAAACGATGTTATAAGATTGAATATGCTTGCTGTCAGTCAACCCTGATATTCGTATGTATGTCATGGAAGCTGTATGTGGATGGTATGTCTTATGAAGTATTGTTGTTTTTTTTCCATTTTCAATGCATCATTAAATTTAAGAAGAAACTAAGTGTTCAGAAGATTTATAACAAATTTGTCCTATAAAATATAAATCTTTTTGAAATAAGACTTTTCTTAACTGTGTCAAGACAAATACGTTTTAAATTGAGTGAGTTTGTGATACAGCTGTTTGCAAGTAAACTTTATTTGTGAACTTTGTAAGACATTGCTCTGTAAACACATATTCCTTATGACTTTTTGTGAAACTTTATTTTGTATAATAAATATTTAGAGCAACTTTGTCATTGAATTGTAGGAGAAGCAACATCTATCAACTATCAGTAACATTATATTGTGCTGGATTGCTGTTGTTTTGAATGCCAACAACGAGTACATTTACTCTTTTGTGCGCCCTGTAAAGGATTGTTTAGTTTAGTTGCAGTAGCTTTCCTCACATCTCGAGTGTGCTGATAAAGGTTGACTGTGGTCCTCTAGGCGGTTGTGCTGCGCTTGGATTCATCTGCGTGTTGCTCACAACTATGGGGATCACATCGATCTCCCACCTCATTAGCCAGACTGCCAAGATGAACAGACCATTTTCAGGAAGGGATGCGAGGAAGCAGAGATTAGGGTCTTGGCCATTATATTTTGCCTGACTCTAACAAGTCTGATCAGTATGTTGTGCCTGACCAGACGTTAGTCTTCCTTCCCTAGCTGGATTGTATGAGATATGGGACTCGGTGGTCTCGCAGTAAGGTGTAGACCTCGGGTGCCAGATCTTGAGTTCGAATCACGGCATAGATGGGTTTTTTTCACGTGGAATTTCTGGGGGGAAAATGCCCCTGGTCTCTGGGTAGTGGGATCAGACTCCCATGTTCAGTCACAGACAAGCTAAAAATCACTCGGCAGTTAGAATTTGAAAAGAGTAGGCTTAATGGCCGCTTCCAGGACAAAATTCAAGTTAAAAATCTAGCCAAATTATTTGTACCTTCCCCCAGGTCTAGTAAGCCGCAGGAAGTTTAAAATACCTACTATGGATAGCCTTCAGCTACCTGGCAATACATTAACAACATGCCTGTTTGAATACCAGGATTCCAAGTATCACATATGACATGACACCCATCATGTACACTTTTTTTTCCCCACTTGATTAAATTAGATATGACACATCCGTTTCCTTCTCTTCCCCCCTCACCCCATCCCCTCTCCCTTTTTTTTTCTTTTCTTGATTATATGTGACATGAAAACCCATCAGTTACCATTTGTTTCTAGAATGTATGAGATATGACATGACACCTATCACGTACACTTTTTTGTTGTAGATTGTATGAGATATGATACCAATCAGTTACTATTCTATTTTTTGTAGATTGTATGAAATATAGCATCTTACCTTCACTACACTGAATTGTATGAAAGTTGATGTCCAAAATACTAACTTTCCCCTGTATCCTGTGAAACAGATATTTCTAGAGTATTTTGTGAAACTGCTTTCTAGTGGTCTAAATGTACGTGCCCTAATGAATTGAAAAGGCACAGTGGAATTCTTCACAATGAACTCTGTGTGACAATGTTGCCAGAAGACAAACATTCCTCATTGACTTTACAACACAGCGTCCTAACAATAAACTTTCCGTCTGGATTTTGAGACACACACTTTTTAAAATTATAAACTTTCCACATACATTTTGTAAGATGTGGATTTTGTATTCCTTTTTTTTGTAAATTGTTTTATGTTTTGTTATTAGACAAATACTTTTCTACTCAGTTATTTAGTTATTTAATTTGTTCATTCAAATATGTATTTTGTTCCTTTTTTTTGGTGGCTAAGTACATAATTGTAATATCTTTCTAAATAAATGTAATTGAAATGATTCCTTAAGTTTTTGTTTTTCATGAACTATCACATTGTCTTAAAACAAATACAAATTAAAAACTTGTTCGTCTCCTTGAATGTACAAAAGTGAAACCATACTTTAGCAAGTGCATGGTCAGTGCTAGGATGAGTGAGTGAGTATGGTAGTGAATGAGTGAAAATATACAAGCTTCTTTTCCTTATTTTGGTAAAGGATCCACCCATCTATCTATCTATCTTCAGTCCACTTATGTCGTTAGACGTCATGGGGAGATGTGACCATTTGTTTCATATTTATTAGCACATGAAAATCCACTGGTGACTTGCCAGGTCAATCCCAGCATCTGTTAGCCCCTGGAATATACGATCGCCTATTTTTGAGACTGGTCAAGGTGGAAGCGTAGATTAGAGCAAGATAGATCCAAAGCCTGTTAGGCGTCATCTAAGCCGCTCCGCTAACCACATAACCAAGACCTGAAGTTATAGTCACACAGTCCCCTTTTTGCGACATGTTCTCTGTGGGGGCCAATATCCCTAGAATAATTTGAATAGATTTTTAACTTAAATTTTGTCCAAGCAGGGGCCGTTGGGTCTACTCTTTTTGATTTCCAACTGCTATGGCATTTTTACCGTGCACACGGGTGTCTGATCTCACTACTCTGAGATTAGGGGAAATATTTACCGGATGATCCACGTGAAAAAATCCCGGTCTCCACCATGATTTGAACCTGCGATCTCCAGCACCCGAGGCAAACACCTTACCTTGAGACCATCCATCAATTACATTAAATTAAACAAAATCAGAAAAATACGGAATACTTGTGCTGAACCCCAGGTAAAGTTAGTTATCCACTGTTTCACTCTTTCTGTCTCTGTCATAATATATTTGGGAAGATGTTTCTGGAACTTTCTTTAGAACCCAGTGAGCTGACTATCTGCCAGTCTACTCACCACTGCATATAGCAAGTCTTAGTTGCCATACATTTTCACACACAATATATAAACAAATATTTACTAGTTTGGTCACTCCACCTCTACCCTGGAGGGGTGAGAGGTCTAATCTTTCTCTTGTCGCTTTCATTCTGTCTGTAGGGTTACTGTTTTTTTTAACCCTAGTAAAATGAGCAAGAAAACAAATGTGATACACTTAACTAGTGCATCTGGATGATTAAAAATGGGGAAAATGTATTTGGTAATGTGATTTTTAAGAAACAGCATTTTTCCAGATGGATAAATAATACTTTGACATTGGAAAACAAAGGAAGACAATGATGGGAGAAAAGCAAAACCAGGGGTTCACCAAGAGGTCATGATTGGGAACAAAAATGATAAATATATTTGTTTAACTTTGTTTGCTGGGCTACATGTTTATTCAGTTGACTTTGGCTTTACTTTACATGTAGCTTCAATATTCAACACTGTCAATAAGTAGTATTAACATCAGTCTTGCTCTTTTTAAGGGTTTGTCCTGAAAAGGACGTGTCATAGTTTACAGCGAAGCTCCGCCTTTTGGCCCGACACATCTGCTTTCATCTGGCTTTTTTTAGTGCCTGGTTTGCCTTCTCACTGCGATCCCTAGCCCTTGTCCAGCCTACACTAGTGCATCCTGTTTGCAAGGCCACCACATGGAGGCACAATAGGGTCTTGGACAGCCACGAGTCGGTGGCTGCTGTCAGCTCATGATGCACTGCTGCATCTTGGTCCTATTAACATCAGTGAAAATATCATTGGCAATCATCGGATGATTGTGCTGACTGATCACGCTAAGGTAATAATAAAAGTTACCTGTCGCAAGCGGTGGCAACAGTATCAGACTTTGCTGTGAGATGTGATAAAAGCCTTAATTTTCTCACAGATTTTTTTTGCGATTCGTCTGGAAAATCTGATGCACCAAGCTTCGTTCAGCTGGTCATAGGATCATGTGGTCGGATCAGTACGCTGCTGTGAAAGACATGTTTCTGCGGTGTTCGGGCTTACTTATTCATCTTTGACGTGTCTGGTCCTGAGGTAGGGAATCTTATTGACATGTGTTCCAGTCTCTGTCAAAATAATGCATCCTACTAAGTCATGTAATGCAAACAAGAATCTAATTCACGCTAAGTTCAGAATATACAGTCAATGGTATGCAAGAGTTCCTTGAGACCTAACAATTATTTTAACGGTTCCGCCTTGTTAGAAAGGCTGATCAATGTCTATCAATGATTAGATCTACTCAGGTTAACTTTATTTACATTTTGTGTGTCTCATAGATGTCTTATGTAGCAGAGAGATGATATTTATATAAGAGATTTGAAATATTTATCTAATAGTCTTTGGGGTAGAGATTATCAACAAAGTCACTTGACTAAGGGGGGAATTGCAGATTTCTTTACCATCTGGACTCAATCAGGCACAGTGTAGCAGCTCTTGTTGTTTATATGAGGCTTGCTATGAAATCACTCAATTAGTTGGTGGAGATTTCCATTGTCACACAGAAAAAGATGCCAGTCTTGTACAACTTGTAGTTTGTTGTGAAGGTTTGATAATATGTGACCAATGCCATTAAATAAATATGAGAGATATCAGTTAGTTTTGAAATTGTAAGTAAATATGCTGCACATTGAGTCAAGTTGTAGAAAATATCATCTGGTTTGTTTTTCTATTACTAGCATCTTAGTTTCAGTTATGCACATATAGGTTTGCATTTACTCAAATTAACATTAAAGGCATTCATTGAGAAGTCACCTCCATTAGTAACAGAACATTGCAGAAGTAAGCATATTATGAGTTCGATAGCGGTCTACTTACACTGGTTCATTTTAACTAGATCCAGTCTCAGTCCAGTGGTATGCGGGTTGAACAGAATAGGGCCACTGTAATCTTTCAAGCATATTGTAAAAGGCAACTAATAAGGGTTGTGCATTCTCATAATGTAATACCATTTGCTCTTGAAACAGCTGCTACACATGCTTTTTGTAAAGGGGTCATCTGTAGGGGGGGCACAATGCTTGACTTTGATCAAAAAGGTGAATCAATCATAAAGATCCAGTCTGCCAAGTTTAAAAATGAAGTCCCATAGCAGACACTGCCCTCGGGGATGAAGTGTTGGATATTTCACTGCATGAGGCTGTAGCTTGATTATGAGTTCCCTTACTCATTACCTTTCCTTTCCTAACAGTAAGCCTGACATCAATTTACAGCTAGGTCAATATGAGTGTGCCTGTAACCAGAGTCACAACCCTGTATCTCTATCAAGTGTGCATGTAACCAGAGTCACAACCCTGTATCTCTATCAAGTGTGCCTGTAACCAGAGTCACAACCCTGTATCTCTGTCAAGTGTGCCTGTAACCAGAGTCACAACCCTGTATCTCTATCAAGTGTGCCTGTAACCAGAGTCACAACCCTGTATCTCTATCAAGTGTGCATGTAACCAGAGTCACAACCCTGTATCTCTATCAAGTGTGCCTGTAACCAGAGTCACAACCATGTATCTCTATCAAATGTGCCTGTAACCAGAGTCACAACCCTGTATCTCTATAAAGAAAAGAAAGAGCTCTACCACTTTACTAATAAGTTTAGAAGCCTGTAATTTGAAGTTTATTTTGTCAACAATTTTTCAATATGTTTGGGAAGTTTTGGCCCAGTGATGTGTAATTTGAATATAAAAATGTCAGTAACGACAGGCATGAGGGTCATGATCTTATAAAATTAGATAACTGGACATTGAGGAAGTTGAAACTGAAGTCAATAGCAGAAGAATATTTCATTCACCCCGTGCACATACTGTATCCAAGTGTTTTATACAGCTTCTTTTTTTTCTTCGTTCTTTATTTCACGCTGCCAAGCCCTTAAAAGGGCTTTGCAAGTAGCAGAATGGAGAACTGAATGCACTGTGTCGTAGTTTAGAGGTTAAGGCACTTGCCTCTCCTAGTGATGAACGGAAACAATGGGCAATCGAATCCCGCAAGTTTCAAGCGACCCCTGGTCTCACGGAAGGTAAGACCAGAGTGCCTGTATCCCGAGTTACCTCCAGTTGTTTCGACCAATAGTCTTGCCACTGATCAAAGGTAACTCGGGATAAGAGTAAGATTGATGACCAGCACATATTCTTCCTCACTAATAATCCAAATACAGCGCACATCACATTATTAAGACAAAACTGTCTGATTTTGTGGCCATCATAGCGTCGCGATGGGCAATATGAAGTGACAGCTTGAATGCGAAATTTGCACCTTTCGGTCCAACACATCCGGCATTTTTGGGTACCGGGTTAGCCTTCCCTTTTCGATCCCTTCTACTTAGCCAGTCTGCTCTGTTGCAGCCTGTTTTAACCGTGTAGAAGGGTCTTGGCAGCTCTGGTTCACTGGCCCTGACGTTAGCAGTCAGCTATGGGTCGCTGACCGCTGCAGCTCATTCACTGCTCAGTATCGTGATCCCCATTTTATACAGCAATAACACGTCTTTAATGGTTGTTTGGAGGAGGGGCAAATACTTGCTAGCATGAGGATAGCAATTTTGAGCACTTGAATGGTTGTTTGGAGGAGGGGCTAGCATGAAGATAGCAATTTTGAGCACTTTAATGGTTAGTGCTAATCATAAGCAGGCCCCTTCCAAAGGAAGATCAGTCATCAACCAATATACAATATTAATTGTGCATTCTGTTTGCAATTGCAAATTTTGTATCCCAAGTTTAGTTTATTGATCTAATGTTTCTGTATCCGATGTTTAGTTTATTGGTCTAAGGTTTCAGTACCTCAAGTTTAGTTTACTGATCTAATATTTCTGTATACCAAGTTTAGTTTATTGGTCTAATGTTTCTGTATCCAATGTTTAGTTTATTGGTCTAATGTTTCTGTATCCAATGTTTAATTTATTGGTCTAATATTTCTGTATCCAATGTTTAGTTTATTGGTCTAATGTTTCTATATCCAATGTTTAGTTTATTAGTTTCATGTTTTTATGTAGAATTGTTTTCATGTAGCTTATTCTGTTGCTATTTTTGTATATGCATTCAATTTTCTGTGAACAAATAATAAAATAAATGTGGTAATAGACAAATGTCTTGTTTTTTTCCTCCTGTTTTTGTTTTGTTTTGATGTCTGTTTTTGAACATGCATAAAAGTGTTGTTTGGTTTGCTTGGACTGCAGGGCACCGTGCTTTTCTGTGATGCACAAGAGTGTACGCATGGCTGCTTACTCTTGGGTATGGCTCACACGGTCCTGATAATATAAGAATTGCGTGTGTGTTGTTTATCACCATAAAATGTGCCTTAGTTCTTTGATAGCAGCCTATATATCTACGAAGTTTAGTTTTGGGGAGGAATCTTCTGTCATTTTTTTTTTCATCTTTAACTTCATTTGTTTTATAATGCTTATCCCTACAAATAATGGAGCACTCACCACCAATCACACGAACTTATCAGTGTTCAATTTAATCCCATATTCTTCTCTTCTCCTCTCCCCCCCCCCCCCCCTCCCCTCCCCATGTTTATATATACACACAATGGAGTATAACCACCAACACGAACTTTTCATTGACCAAATTAATTTTTCCGATTTCGATTAGCACTCTCCGCCCATCTCCTTCCCCCCCCCCCCCTTTCTCCCACAAACACACACCTGGTCTTAAATAATGGTAACATTTCAAGTGAGGGTTAGTTATTTGAATGCAGTGCAAACACTTGTTAGCATGAGACTAGCTAGCTTGGCCACTTTGTTTGGTTAGTTGCTCCTCCCAAGGGGAGGTCAATCCTCGACGAAAATAAATTAAAAATGGCCGGTGTCTGTTGTAAAATGACGGAAATGTACAACTAATTCAGTTTGTAAGTATCACAAGCAGCTACATATTTTTGTTTTAGGATCCGAATTAATTTGAAACCCAGCGACAATGAAATGTCTGCAATTGAAGTATTCCTTTATAGTATAATAGTAAATGATGTAGATGGAAACAACGAACGACACGACCTCGGTCGCCGAGTGAGTCTCATCGGCCTGAGAGTGATTTCGACAGCGCGCACACCCGCATGGAACTAATCGGATGGTTGTGATCGTGTTGTTTCAAGTGCTTATTAACTGGTCTATGAAATATAACAGTCTAATAATTAGAGTGACAGCTGTTTGTTTTAATGTACATAAATTAGTGATTGTTTACGTTTTTTCACACAATCATCAATCACGATGATTGATAATAGATATTAATAGATAATTCTTTCTTATTCAATGAATCATTCTCATTCATTGATTTGTGTCAGTTAATTAAAGAGAGTGATTTTACAAATACTTGAAGGTACTTTTTTTATATTAATTAGTAATGACGGTAGGCAACACAGAAGTTAATCTTTAAAAATATTACACCCAAAACCCGTGTTTCCTATTAATACTATTATTATTAATTATTCGGATTATTCCAATTTTAATCTTTGTTAGTGTTACTGTTACTAGTGTTACAGAGTTAAGAGTACAGTACTCACTAACACTAACAGTGTAGATGAACATAGCATACGTGTCAGTACACTTACACTATAATTTGAATTTAATTGTTACTGCTAGTGCTAGACTAGACTAAATCACTATTTGCCCCAAAATATAATATATTACTATTAGTATTAAACTGCGTATCTACCCTAAACTGGCTAAACTACTGGCACTGGCAGTCTTGAGAGCCCCTGACTTACATATACAACGTAGGGTTATAGTTTACAAATGTCGACACATTCTTATTGTTGACCCTTCAGATGAGGTTAATGAAAGATCGTCAGTGATGAAGGATCAAAATGTGAGCCAGAATAGCACAGACAATAGCGGCGCTTGCACGGCTTAACAAAATCTGGCAAGATAAACGGTTAGCACTAAGCACGAAAATCAGATTAATGCGTACACTGGTCCTGTCAATATTCCTCTATGCTTGTGAGACATGGACAGTTACAGCTGACCTTCAACGAAGGATACAGGCCTTGAAGATATGTTTCCGAAGACTTTTAAACGTCACGTTCAAAGACCGAGTTACAAATGAGGAAATACGAAATAGAATTACAACAACAATAGGGCCTTTTGAAGACCTCTTGGCAACTGTCAAAAGCAGGAAACTCGCTTGGTACTGTCACATATTGAGATCAAATGGTCTTGCAAATACAATCCTCCACAAAAAGGTGCATGGCAGACGACGAAGAGGCCGTTCCAAAAAGAGATGGGAGGACAAAATAAAAGAATGGACCAATCTCCGACCAGAAGAGTTACAGGCAGTGGCCGCTGACAGAGAAGGGTGGCGTAGTGTTGTGAGGATGTCTTGATGTGTGCCCCAAAGACCTCACCGGTTATGGGATGACCTGACCTGAAAGTTAGAGTAAGAGATGTTAAAGTAGGGATACATCTCAAAGATCAGTAATAAAATTAACCATGTCTTTAAACTTTGTATCATGCAGAACTACTTTAGATTGGTTGACAAATTCCTCGCAACATCAGCCTTAATGTAGAATAATTACGCTTATGGTCGTCTCCTTCAATTTCAGCAATCTTAACTGTTCTTGATTCTAGGAACCAACATTATCACACATGGGACATTCCCATAAGTGCTCCGTTCTCCAGCCAGCCAAGCGTATATATTCAAAGTGCCAGTCAGGTGTTGATTTTGTGTTCTTTGGATATTTCCAGACAGAACACATTTTCTCCCATCTCCCCGTGTCACTCCAAAATCTATCATCCTCTGCACATATGTATTTTTGCGACCCTCTGTCTCTTCATCATTCTGTAGACTGTCCATGACTGCCCTTATCAACTCAACCCTGTCTCTCATCATCGCGTCGTCCGTCACTGCATCAGCTCTTTCATTGTCTCATATGCCTGCATGTCCCGGCAGTAGATCCATGTGATACCTTGTATACCAGAGTTGCTCAGAAAAAAGGACCACTCCCTTCTTAGCATGCACCTTTCTATCTTGCGGAGCATGTCCTCAGAGTCTGACAGTATCATTGCGTGTGTCACCAACCAAGTTAGGGCCGCTGTTACTGCATCATTCATCCTCATACACGATGTGATAGTGGAGTTGATTTCTCCTCCACCTACCTGCCATTTTGGTAGCCAACAAAACCCCAACCACGCTTGTTTGCATCTCTGTTGGCGGAGCCTTCTGTGTACAGAATTAGGTTTTGTGGTCCTAGTGTTGCTGGATCAGCTCCTCTATTCAAGCTTCTGTCCTAGTGCTGCCCCACTCGCGACACTCTCTGCTAACTTGTATGAACACCCTTGTCTGGGTCTCTCGTTGCCCACTTCTACCCATTCATTATCTATTCCCACTTCTTCCAATGCACAGACCCTCATCAGTGAGTCTTCTGCCTCTGCCATCCATTACTTTCCTCACTTAATGCGTCTGTCCTTAGTGCAGACTATGCACTAAGTGCCGTGGACTACAAAATAATATGGGCCTAACACTATATTTTCTATGCGCCACATGGCGTGACGGAATCCTTACCTTGAGTGTATCCAAGTCATGGTGCAAAGGGTGGTGTTCATTTTTTGAAATGTTGGCGTATGACTTCACCAACTCTACTTGATGTCACACCTTGATAGGCAAATCAAGCAGGAATGTCATGGCAGCAATGGTTGTATCTCTAGTGCATCCCAAAACGCCCTGATAGCCTCGTTCTGGATTCTCTCCATTCTATCTACCTGTGTCTGTGATAGCATGAGTAGTCCAAGACCGTAGTCCAGGACAGACAAAACCATTGTTGCAAGTCTGTGGCCGCCATGACTTTAATTGCATTGATACCTCTATTTGCTTTCAGAATCACATTGTCAACATGTTTATTGAAAGAGCGGCTTCTGTCGAATGTGATACCCAGGTATTTCATGTCATGTCCTCTCTCAATGTTGGTGTCCATGCAGGTGGCCCCTGGTAGTGTATCTGAGACCAACCTATTTTTTAGGGAGAACCAGACAATCTTGACCTTATATGGATTGATTTCGGCGTTGTAGTCGGTGCACTATTCATATAGTTTTTCCAGCTTGATCCGCACACGCATGACAATTTCAGTCCTGTCTTTGTCCTGGTAGTATAGCAGGAAGTCGTCCTCATTTGTGAGGATCCTACTAGGCCCAGTCACCTCCATCTGTGCAATTTTGCAAGTGTACAGGAGACAGCGGAGAGCTTTGAGACAGCCCCGGCGCTGTGGTTCTGATCTCTGATGTCCAGGAACTGCACTTCAGAGCGACACTTCTTGACATAAGGAACATTGCAATCTAACGGATGATCCAGGGGTCAATATTGAGGTCTACTAATAGGTCGATTAGTTTGCCGTAGTTGACCCTGTTGTAGGCATCTTCCAGGTCGATCGTTGCGACGACAGTTTCCTTTTTTGTCTGGAAGCCCTCGTTAAATGTCTTTTGCCAAGACAGCTGCATTGGTGGCTGTGTTTCTGCCAGGACTGGATGCGCCAAGGGTGTCTGAAAATTCACATGTGTTTTCCAGCTCACTGGCAACTTGTCTAGCCTTTTATATTAGTAGCACATGTGCCTGGTTTCGCCATGGGGATAAGATATCTGTGTAGCCACTCCTCTGTACATGAACTGCCGTAAGACTCCCGTTTAAATCATGTGTAATCTTTGCACATGAACTGCCGTAAGACTCCCGTTTAAATCATGTGTAACCTTTGCAAACTCACCTACAGTCCTTCAGCAGGCTGTATTGTATTCCATCGGGCCCAGGTGCACTTTCCGAGGTTCTCTTTATGGAGTTTCTGACCTCCTCAACACTAATCAGGTCGTGCTCACCCTCCATTGTTCCTAGATTTGTCACCAGTGCCTTGCGTTGAACAATGTCGTCTTGGTTACTCTGCTGAAGGTAACTGTAACAAAAAGGCCCTTCCCTTCTGTTTGTCAGTAGTCAGCACCTGTCCCAGCTTAATCTCATGCACACACCGGATCTTGTGTCCATCCTCCAGTTCATTGTCCTGTCATCATCATGTAGCATGTCCTTTGTAGAACGTCGCTCCCATCACAGTCTGTCTGAAAGAAACTCGTTCCCTTGCCATAACTCCAGCTTCCGCCACTGTCATACTCAGGCACTCCTGGATATCTTGGTGCCATCGTCTTCTTGGTCTACCCCTTCCTCTTTTGCCTGGCACCATACCTTCCATCACCGTCCTCTCAAGACCGCTGTGTCTCTTGATGTGACCAAAGTATTTGCATTTTCTAACCAAAATGGAATTGATAAACCAGTTCTCCTCTATGCTCAACTCTTGCCGAATGTCTACATTTGTTCTTTTCTCTGTCCAGGGTATTCTGAGGATCTTTCTGTAACATTTTGACTCGAAGGATTCGATTCTTTGTCTAGAAGTTTTGGTAATCTTCCATGCTTCACAGCCATAAGCTGCCACAGGAAAAACACAGGCTCTCAAGACTTTTACTTTTATCGTTTTGTTGGTGCCCTGCCATAATTTCTCCAGGCTGTTCAGTCTCTGCATTGCCATAGCTAGTCTTCTTCTGATTTCTTTCGAGCAGTCACCATTTTTGTCGATTCTGGAGCCCAGATATTCAAAATGTGTAACCTGATCTATTTCCTCACCACCCACTGTAAATGTATGCTGACATTGTGT
The DNA here is from genome assembly GCA_036924085.1 of Ariolimax columbianus. Taxonomy (NCBI): domain Eukaryota; kingdom Metazoa; phylum Mollusca; class Gastropoda; order Stylommatophora; family Arionidae; genus Ariolimax; species Ariolimax columbianus. The sequence continues at coordinate 142,194,955 of JAVGWX010000003.1, forward strand.
TTTATCGGTGGTCATTATCTTTGTTTTGTTTATGTTTATGAACAGATTTTGATCTTTACTATGTCCATTAACGGCTGAAAGTAGCTGCTCTAGCCCTTCCGCACTTCTTGATAGTATCACTGTGTCATCTGCATATCGTAACTCTGGAATCTCGTACCCCCCAATCGTAAATGGGTCGAAACTTTCAATGTTCTCATCTTCTCGCACATTTCTCATTATACATTCCGCATATATGTTGTACAGATAAGGTGAGAGTATACATCCCTGTCGAACTCCCTTTTGTACTGCAAACCAATCTGATGTTTGCCCAGATACTCGGACAGCGGCTTGTTGATCTTGGTATAATGTTTCAATGAGATGGACTATATGCAAAGGAAACCCCATTTCCTTCATGATTCTCCACAGATTTTGATGTTTTACCATGTCGAAGGCCTTAGTGTAATCAATGAAACATGTGTACATGTCTACATTAAACTCTCTACATTTTTCATAGATATTCCTTAAATTGAATATGTGGTCCCGGGTCCCTCTGTCTTTCCTAAAACCTGCCTGGACTACGTGAATTTCAGATTCAAACCTTTTCTCTATCCTTCTTAATAGGATTCGCAGGAGTATCTTGCTAGCATGGCTGATCAGTGCGATAGTTCGGTAGTTCGTGCACAGCTTCAGGTTGCCTTTTTTGGGGAGGGGAATATAAATTGATTTCTTCCATGCTTCTGGCCACTCTGCACTGTGCCATATCTGTTTACACAGCTTGTGGTAGACTCGAGCACATGCCTCTCCTCCTGCTTGTATTAGCTCTGCTGGGATATCATCGCATCCTGGGGACTTTCCCTTTTTCAGGCTTTTAATTGCAGAGCGTACTTCTTCCAATGTTGGTTCAGGTTCTTTCTCATCCTTTGGTAGGATTGTAACTGAGCGCTTTGTGCTATCTCCATACATGGTTCTGCAGTACTCTCTCCATCTATTCAGTATGTCTTTGGTTTCTGTTAGTGTGTTATCCTCTTCGTCATTTATGACATGTGGAACCGGACGGAATTCCCTTGTCAGTATTCTTATTGCTTTGAATGCATCTCTTTCTTTGCCTTGTTGTTGTAGGTTTTCTATATCCGCCTCCACCTCTTCAGTAAATGTCTCCCACCGTTGCTGTTTTACTGCTTTGGACATTTGCTTGAAGTCTTCAGTGACCTTTCTCATTCTGGTCTCTACCTCCATTCTTCTCTATAGGTGACGTTTGCTAGTCTTGAATGTGTAGAGGCGGAATGTGGCTTTAGAGTTTAGTGTTTCTGTACACTGACCACAGCAAAATCTTCTGGTCCAAGTACATCTGCATGGTTGGCACTCACTTTCTTCCAATTCATTTCTCCACATACAATAAAGAAGAGAAAATTGCGACTGATTCAGAAGACTGCATTAGAAGAAACGTTTTGGCTTGCCATTTCTTTCAGTGACTCTTCCTAGAATTTTGTCCATTACGATTTTTTCTTTTTTTTCTTTCTATCTCCAGTCCTTCTAGGTTTTTGGATCAAAGTGAGATGTGTAGACTCCAGAGCCCTCCTGGTTCATTTCTATTTTTTCTTGGCAGTGAAATTATGTCACAGGGTGACATTGGAGACTGCAGACGCACGAGAAGGCCGTCTTAGGACTGGTAGCATCATATAACATTGACAAACTCTCTTTCTTGTTTTGCCTCTCAAATAGTTGTTGTGTATATATATATACAGACCACTGTAACTTTTACATTTGCAAAATGTTTGATTGTAAAATATATTATCTATAATCTTACTTCCAATTGCAGATTTACCCGAGATACTGGAGACATTTTTCATGATTTATGAAGACAACATTAATAATTCAAGATGTCCAAATACCAGTACAGCAAGTTAGTGATGGAGAAATTTCTCCGCAGGTCATTTTATGATGCTGTATTGGAGTTGTATGAAACAGCTCAAGGAACCCGAATCATATCAGTCAGTTTGGAGGGCAACTTGTCACTGGTCGTGAACAAAGATGAAAACTTCATCATCAAACTCAATGAAATTGCTCAGAGAGCAGATGATCGAGAAGAGAACCAGCAGCGGTTTAAGACCATTAATGACATAAAAGTGGAGGGCATTGTGGACAGGTTTGTTGTGAAAAAAGAAGAATTTCTTCCTCATACATCTAGTCATCGGAATGAGGTTATCAATCTTGACACTATTTCAAAAGATAATGACAAGTTTGCCGTCGAGGTCGGTGCTGAAACTGGCAAAATATACTTCAATGATCAGAAGTACAAGTTTCCAGAAGTAGCAGATGAAAAGTTAAATGACAGTAAAATTGAGAGTGATTCATTTGAGAAATCGAGCGAAGGGGAGAGTGAGTCAGAAGAGGAAGCAGACAGTGACATAGGTATGGTTTTCCAGCGACACACAATGATTCTAGCTGAAAATCAGCCAAGCATACCAGGCAAGGTGGAGATTGAAAGCACAGGTGGGGATGAAATTTGCTTTGTGCCAGTAGGTCATGTTGATGAATTCAAAAGGAAGTATGAGTACAGAGGAGAGCAGGAGCAGATAGAACTTCCTGGGAAAAAGTCACCAAGGAAAAAAAGAAAATTATCCTCTAATGAGGAAGACGAGGAAGTTAAAGCGGAGGATAGGGACAGGGCAGGAATCTCTGGCACAAGTGGCGATGATATTGGTGGCCCTCAACTGCTCCCTCACACAGGTATTTATTTCTATGAGAATTTATTGTTAATGTGGTCATTTGTATGCACATTTTCTATATACAGACATGCCCCGTTTTAGGTCAATTTTTTTCATGGCGGCATTTGTCTAAAGTACATGTATTCGAAAAAACTTGACGCATTCTACCTTCCAATCTGCTTCCATACAACCAATTCCTGATGTGATGTCATTTTGTTTACAAGGACAATTTGCTTTTGCAAGTTAACTGTATAATAATCACATAATCTGGAAAGATATTGTCAGTGGAACAAATGTTGAAGAAGAGGGGGAGAGTTTCAAAATGGAATCTGAAAGAGGAATGTGTTCCATGAGAGGTAAACATCAAGTGTAAAAAGTGGATAACTAGATCTGTAATTAAATGTAAAAGAACTAAAGCATGGACAACATTTTTAGAGGCAGGTAAATGAAAAGAAACATATACAAAATATTTGGACAAGCAGAACATAGCTTAGAAAGTGAATAAAGCTGCGAAAATGGACTTTGAAAAAAACTTGCTCAGAAGATCAAGCTTCTTATCTTATGTTAGAAATAAACAAAAGACAAAGTAGGCCCTCTCATAGACAGTACAGGAAAAATAAGTGAGAATAGGAATGCTGCTAAACTGAATCATTACTTCTGCACAGTCTACACAAAAACAGACTGCTACAAGATCCCAGAGCCCATAGATATTTTCCAAAGGGACAGGGATACAGTTGGATTAAGATCAATCTATGTTACGGAGAAAATGGTTTAAAAACAATTGAATTGGTTGAAAGTGGATAAATGTTCGGGTCAAGGTGGTATTCATCCAAAATTGCTGTTTGAAATTAGAGACCAACTAGCAAAACCATTGGCTATATTATGTTCTCAATCACATGTGAAGGAGATTGTTCCAGGGAATCGGAAAGACGCAGTAGTGATTCCTCTGTTCAAAGGGGGCAAAAAATCAGATTCAGCAAATTATACGACCGGTGTGTTTAACGAACATAGTCTGTAGAATGTTAGAGTAAATAATCAAATAAAACATTGTAATGCATTTAGACAAATTTAATTTAATCAGAAATAGTCACAATACAATACAATAGTACGCTTAGGCTACCAGGGCCCGTTACCTATCATGGCCGCGTTGTGTATCTAGATTTTGCTAAGGCCTTTGATAGAGCATCTCATCCAAAATTGTTTGGGAAGATAAAATCACATGGAATAGGTGGCTTAGTTGCCAAATGGATTGAAAGTTGGTTAATGGAAAGAAGGCAGAGACTGGATATAAATACAAATACTCTGAGTGGTTTGAGGTAAAAAGTGGAGTGCCACAGGGCTCAGTTGTGGGACCAATTTTGTTTTTTTAATATTCATAAACAATTTGGACAATGATATCGGATCCACGATTGCAAAATTCACGGATGACACAAAACTATGCAGAAATGTCTCATCTAAAGCCGAAGTGGATATATTGAGGTCGGATTTAGATAAAATTTGGAATGGTCTGAGAGCTGGCAAATGGAATTTAATGTATAGTCATTCACGTAGATAGATGAGTGAGGTGAGTGAGCTAGTCCAGGTAGCAGCGAAAAAGGCAAATGCAATGTTAGGTATGATAAAAAGAAATATTAAACACAGGAGCATGGAAGTGATAATCAAACTATAAAGCATTAGTCAGACCTAGATTAGAGTACTGTGTACAGGTGTGGAGTCCTTATCATAGAGGGGCTATAAACATGCTGAAAAGGATAGAACAAAGAGCGACAAAACTGATAGTGAAATTTCAGAATTATAGTTACGAGGAAAGACAGAAAAAGCTGCCTAAAGTGTCTAGAAAAAAGGAGAATTCGAGGTGATGTAATACATGTTCATAAGATAATCAATGGTATGGATAAATTATACTAAAACAGGTTATTCAAAAGGCAGCCGCCTGCAAGAATGATACGGCACAGTCACAAATTAATTAATGAAAGGTCCAGATTAGATACCAGGAAATATTTGTTTTAGCCAGAGAGTGGTGAATGGTTAGAATGCATTGCCACAGGAAATAGTGGAGGCAGGGTCAATTAATGTATTCAAGAATAGATTGGCTGTGCATAGTTTTTTTTAAGATTAAGTGCATGTAAAAGAAACTGGTTGTATACAAACTCTGCAGTCTTCTAAACCAGTGTTTTACAATCGCTGATCCGCAGAAAAGTTATTGCAGCTTAACTCTTTCATGGAAGACATCAACTAATGCTAACTTAATCGTTGTGAAAAAGAAAGCCAGATCGAGTTGTTTTGTTTATGTCACTCTGGTGGCCAAACATAAAATACAATTATTATTATTTCAATTTTGGATATCACTTGAAGAACGAATATCTAATATACATATAGTTACAGAGATATAAAATTGCTGGTTGAATTTTTGACTACATATTTTTCAATCTGCCACTCATCAAAACCAAACTAAGAAGCAGAACGGATTTCTTCGCTTTGTCTATCAGAAATAGGCTGTAGCCACGGTTATCAAATATTTCAATAAAATAAGCAGCAACAAATTTCACACAAACTTGAATGAAATATTGCTTTCTCATAATATTCTATTATTATCGGATAACCCGTTCTTCAGTGGTGGTTACACAGTTGCGGGTCCCTACTTCTTTTCCAACGGCCTCTGTCTTGGGCCACGGTGGACCAGTGGCGAATGAATCGTCCATCTGTGGCATCGTAATTGTTGTTGCGGGGTGTAAGGCAGTCGGACCAACGTGTTGGTGGTCGTTTCTTATCTCTAGGGTACCATATTGCTGTCACTGTGCTCCATAGATTGTCCATTCTTCACAGTAAGTGGTCGCCCCAGCGATGTTTCATCTTGTCTGCATAAACAACTGCATCTTTCACTAGGAACAACTGACGCAAGTCTGAGTTGTGAAGACTTTTTTTTGTGTGCTGGCTATGAAGCGTCACTGAGTTTGGGCTCCATCTCTTTCATGAGTGACCATGTATCCGCCATATAGCATATTGCAGATAGTACTGGGGAGTTGAACAGATAGGTACGCAGGCTCTAGTCGTGGATTTTGTCCAGTACCGGCTTTATCGAAGATATGCACGACGCCATCTTGTCAACTATGGGCTCAAGTCGCTCTCCGTGTTGAGAAGGCGCCCAAGGTAGATGTACTCGTCCACGTCGTCGAGTCTCTCTCCATTCAGGAAGACTGGGCCGCGGGAAGCGAATCGAAAGCGCATGACTTTCGTCTTGGACCAGTTCACTTCGAGTCCGCTTTCTTACCCTCTCGGTGGAGCGCTGCTAGCATTTCATTGGCATCTGTGGCTGCCTACGTGATAAGCACTAGGTCATTTGCAAATTGTATGGGTACTACTACCTGTCTTTGGAAGGGTTCTATTATTCGTATTTGAATTTACCTCTCGGTTTCTGGGTGGTTTTTAAACAACTATAAAAGTTTCATTTGATAATATTAAGATTTTTAAAACTTATACACAAAATATCATATAAATAATGGTCTTTATTTCTGTCTCAGTTATATCTGATAAATGTTTCCTATTTTTACCAGCCTGAATTTTTATTTTCCTTTTTTCACCGGTTCACAAAATTTCTTTTCACATTTTCACTGGTACATTAAATTTCTTTCATATTTTCACTGTAATGCAAAATACCTTTAATATTTTCACAGTTAGCCGAAATACTTTTCATATTTTCACCCATCTGCTGATGTAGAAAGGTTGGAAAACAATGTAGTAAACCAATATAAAGGCGTTGAGTTAAATATATAACTTATTTTATTGACCAGTCATATGGCTGTTATTGATGTTAGCATTTCTTTGCTTTGTACCCCTTAAATAGCCTAGGTAAAAGTTAATACTGTATTTTACTGTTTTGAACTGTTTATAACTTTTGCTAATTTGTAAAACAATGCTCTGTGATTAGTACTCAATTGCTTTGTTACTCCTCTTCGCTGCTTGGATGTAGAGGTTTGCCAGAATTAGTCGCATCTCTTCATCGCTTGGATGTAGAAGTTTGCCAGAATTAGTCGCATCTCTTCATCGCTTGGACGTAGAAGTTTGCCAGAATTAGTCGCATCTCTTCATCGCTTGGACGTAGAAGTTTGCCAGAATTAGTCGCATCTCTTCATCGCTTGGATGTAGAAGTTTGCCAGAATTAGTCGCATCTCTTCATCGCTTGGACGTAGAAGTTTGCCAGAATTAGTCGCTTCTCTTCATCGCTTGGACGTAGAAGTTTGCCAGAATTAGTCGCATCTCTTCATCGCTTGGATGTAGATCTTTGCCAGACAATTCTATCTGCCATCTTCTTAATCTGATTCCATTTCAGTCATCAGTGTCTTATATTGTCTTTATCCTAGCTGATCTTGGGTTATCTTGGTCCGGTGTCCTCCAGGCGGTTGTGCTATGCTTGGCTTCATCTACGTGTCGCTCACTACTATTTGGATAATGTCAATCTCTCATTTCATTAGCCAGGCTGCCATGACAACAGCCTGTGCCCATGGAGGGCTACTACAAATTTCTCTGGCATTTCTCATCATTAAATTAATCTCATGAAGAAGCTGGCCGGAACAAGCTGGGGTGCAAATAGCAACATCCTCAAAAATGTATACACTGGCACAGTCAGGCCAGTACCTGAATATGGCACTGACGTCTGACAGCGTACGAAGAAGAAGAATACGGCATGACAGCCTGGACCACGGCACCAAAAACAAACACGGAACGCCTAACCAAAATTCTGGCTTAAGAATAATAACAGGAGGAATGAAGACTACACCAATCCAGAAAATGGAAACATATACAAATATAAGACCCCTAAATACTAGACGAGAGGAAAAAGTGCTGACACATAGTGAAAAGATGCTAGGCATGCCTGATCATCCCATACATATCAAACTAAAACACTCAGTTAAAAATAGGCAAAAGAGAACCAGCTTCATTCGTATATCCAACCACCTACACCAAAAATATGGAGAACTAATTCCCAACCAACCTACAGAAATAGAAATGCTTATTAACTATGAAGAGCCAAGCTGCAACATAAACAACTCAAAATAAGTACAGAGATCCCAGGAATAAGAAGAAAAGACCAACACAGTGTCCACAAGCTGAAAATTCTAGCACAAACAATGATTGAGGAGAAATATAATACCAAGGAATGGACACAGGTGTACACAGATGGTTCAGCAGAGGGGGCAGGCCGAAACGGGGGAGGAGGCATATTCATAAGACACAAAAGAGGAAATATAACAGAAGAGGCCCTCCCAACAGGAAAGTTGTCCACAAACCTTAGAGCAGAATCAATGGCCCTCCTGTGAGCACTGAGAATACTTCAAACAGAAAGGCAACCTCCAACAAAAATAGCTGTATTCACTGACTGCAGAGTACTATTTAGAGACAAGAGCAGAACTGGGAAAACTCGAGATCCTCAACAATAGCGCTCCAGCCCCCCCCCCCCCCCCCCCCCCACCCTCCCCATTGCGGAATCATGGGAAAGGAGAGAGCTGATGCTCTGGCATAAGATGGCAGCAAAAAGGCACAGTTTAATCATCGAGTACCAACAGAGAAATCAAGAACATCATCAGAAATCAGTGTATATATATATACACCAATGGAGAGAAGACAGAAACACGAGCAGTACACCAGACCAAATTCACCAACTCAAAATAAATCAACAAACTACCTTATTTCACCTGAGAACTGGACACTGCAGACTACTAGAACATCTTTACCGACTGAAGATCTCACACACCGATGAGTACCCATGTGAAACAGGATGCCAGAACCCTGAGCATATTCTACAGGAATGCCCAATCTATAGGGAAATGAGATGCCAGACCTGGCCAGAGGGTACGGAGCTGAGACAAAAGCTGTGGGGCAGCCATTCCAACCTGGTGAAGACTACAGACTTCATCATGGCGACTGGCCTGCAGATATAGCATGACCAAAATATCCTGAACGCAAAGAAGAAGACTGAAATTAATGTCTCATTTCTTGTTGGTTCACATTGTTTGTATGTGCTTGTGAGGGAACTTTGCATTTATAATGACCATGTTTTGCTTGCTACAAAATATCTGGATTGACCTTCCATTATCATTCACAACAAAGCTCTCAATCATACATCTCATCTAAAACAATCATTTTTCACCTTGTCACTGACATTTTCAAGAAGGATGATTTCATCATTACAATCATCCACTATCTTTTCAAGCAGTGGGTCAAAGAAGTCTTCTTTGTTATCTGCTTTATCACTTTCATTCAGTGCATAAACAATAAATTTCCATTCCTTGATTTTGTTCTTTTGATTCCTAATCACAATACAGCACACTTCCCTTTGCCTCTATTGATAGTGGGAACTCTGCTGTAGATGAACATTTTACCCTTAATATCCATAACTCCACGTCCTATTTTCTAAGTTTCTGTGAGAGCTTAGATTTCCAATTTGATTTTATTTATTTATTGCATGAGCTTGTCCTCCATTCCGTTGATACTTCTGTTTTATATTCCAAAAGTGGTAGTCCGTAATCTGTGCAAGTTGGTTGCCTGTAAGGTCTGTCCAGTCTTCTCTCGGTATAGACTTATAATCGGGTGTGTAGAGAAATGGGTGATTGGCCTGTTGTGTCTTTGCATGGTGGAGGAGCTGCCTCCATAGAGGCCACCTTTACTGGTTCACTGCTATTTATTGGCAATTGGCGGCTAACTTCCAAATTTAGAGGCCATTCAGCTATCCGTCACCAAGCTTTCACATCTCGTAGGAGGACAGAATCTTCCTCCTCCTCCTCGCTGGTTAATAGTACACTTCCCGTTATTTTAAGAATATGACCTGCAGTGTTTGTTTTAGTTGCACATTTCATTGACATTAGTTAACATACATTTATAATTATTGCAGTGCAGTCCACCCATCAAAAAGTAAAAAACAGGAAAATGTCTGTCTTGCATCTTTTTGAAGTACGATGTCCCCCTATAACTAGTTGGAAGTACCTTGTCCTTTCTCCCCCCCCCCCCCCCCTGTAACTTGTTGGAAGTACGTTGCGGCCCCCCCCCCCCCCCCCCCCCCCCCCCGTGACTAATATGGACTTAAGTGTAACATACTCCTGTATATTTGAAAGATTTGTCAATTGTGTGGGTTTAATTAATTACACTTGTAGGTGTATGCACTTCTCTCTGTCCATAATTTAAAACAGACTAATAATAATAAAGGTACAATTTAGTCTCAAATTTCTTTTGTAAGATATTTTTTCTAATCTCAAATATAATACTTGACAGCTACCGGACCAATTATCGTGGAAGAAGAGGACAACAGCTACAGTGGTAGCATGACTGAGAGCCAGATGGCCCAACTGGCCGTGTTCCAGATGAGAGATCCTGGTGTGAGCATGTTCCGGCAGCAGGACCTAGAGGAACTGGCTAGACAACAGCAGCAGTGGCAGATGGTTGCTTACCAACGCAGTATCATGGAGAAGTCATATCTGCAACAACAGATGCAGCAGTATCAGCGAGACACTGAACGCCTGAGGTGGGAATATGCGGCTCAGCAACAGCGAGATATGGTACAGACCAGGGACTACCCACAGCACACAGAGGATGCAGAGAAGATCTACAGGCAAACACAGAGCCAGAATACTGCCCCTGGAGCTGCAGTGCTAGCAGTTGCTGCTATTGATCCGACAAAAAGAAGTTCCAGGGAAGGTATTGATGAAACAGGGATCAATATAGACAAACTCTCTTCTCAGCATATGCGCCTTTTAGCCGAAGAACATGTAGCCAGCCAGCTGGCCGTTGAATATGAGGAAGGAGAGCTGAGGCCAGAGTCATACCCGTGCGTCCTATGTGGAATGAAGTATGTGACGGTAGAGCATTTGATGAGACACATGGAAAAGCATCGTGTGGACTTTGAGAGATCATGTTCTGTTTGTCAATCTGGAACACTCACAGGAAATATGCTCATACTCCACATGGAAGCTTCACATGGTCCAGAAACAATCTTTCCATTGCCATCATCGGCACCGTCAATACCTAGTGCTGTCCTCTCTTCCAGTGCAACATCAGCCATCTCAGATTTCCCACAGTCTTTTCCTACATCTCTACATGATGACTACAGTCTCCAAGTACAGGAGGAGACCACGGGCATGAAACTTCCACAGCAACCTCAGTCTCCTCAACATATAGTGGGCAATCCAGATATGATTGAGGAGACTACCTCAGGCTGTAATGTGAAATCTGAATCTGAAGAAAGCTTTGATTATACGTTAGCTGCATCCACCTCCAAAGAAGATGATGATGTCATAGCAGGCCTACCCCAAGATAATTTTCTAGGTATCTCATCTCAGTTCTACCCTCTGATTGGGTGTCAGGTGTGTGGGGAGAAGTTTGCTCTCAGTGAAGCTCTTGATCAACATGTGGAGAATCAACATAAGGACACATGCTGCACTTATTCCTGTAAGCCCTGCTGTTTGTCATTTGAAACACATGTGGATTACAGCAAGCACATGACTCGACATGAGGCATCTTCCACCAACCTCAAGTGCAGTCATTGCCTTAAGTCATTCAAATCTGTCAAGCAGCTGCGTCTACATTACGTGGCTGCTCATGCCTGCTGTCACTTCTGTGAGTATTGCCGCGCCGGGTTTCCAGATGCCATGTCACTTCAGCTGCATGAACAGTTGCACACCCTAGACCCAGAGAAGCTGACTTTTCGCTGTGACATATGTAGTAAGGCCTTTTACACACAGTCACAATGCAGTGCTCACAAACGTACGCACAAAGATGAGAAGGCCCATGCTTGTGATGTGTGTGGAAGTGCATTCTTCAAGAGAGGAGATCTTACTAAGCATGTACGCACAGTCCACTCTCCCAGTCGGCTCTTTTCTTGTAAGTATTGTGGTAAGAAGGGCACTCGAATGGACAATATGCGCAGCCATGTCCGTTCTCATCACAAAAACATGACACGAGATCAAATAATCAATATGATTGAAGTTATCGAGTAGCAGATTTCAGTTTCCTTTTTCTTCATAAGGTTGCAGCTGGACCCGTCACAGATTTGTGCTGAGGGCCATCTCTTTGAGCTCTCCTGTTTTCTCCTCACTATTTCAGTTTCTTTTTCTTCATAAGGTTGCACCTGGGCCCGTCACAGATTTATGTTGAGGGCTATCTTTGAGCTCTCCCATGTTCTCTCCTCACTTTCTTAAAGCACATGATTAGTTGAATTGTTAGGTAGTTTTCTGAGGGCATCTCATATCTATATATACCTTATCTCCAGCTGTATTAGTTAGTGTCCCATTCTCATCTGCATCTGGTGTTATGAGCTCATTGAAATTTACGGACAATGTTAAATTAGAAATGTTGGGAGAAGGTGCTTTCTTATAAACTCTAGCATGTTGTCATTAAATTCATGGGCTTGTACATTTGAGTTGTTACTACTTTCCCCAAGATATGATATTATTTGAGATCAGTGACACTGATTGTCAGGTTTACCTGTTGCAACCTTGTATGTTTGAAACATGATATTTCAGATGAAAGCTAAAGATGTCAATATTTTCATCCAAACTAAATCATTTCTCCCCAGCATATCAGTTTATAAAGCTGTATCTGTTTTATATTTTTACACTGTTCTTGTACCAAGCTTTCACAGCATCATTTGATTGGGTAGTCATTTGGTTGTATAATCTTTCTAAACGCCATACAGCTGCTTATTAAACTCATAGAAACAGGTTAGACACAATGAACAATCAAAACTTTAGACACTGCCAAAATCCTTCTGAAATGGTGGAACTTCACATGCTGTCCTGCCCAGAACTTCCAGAGATTGGACAGTTATTCCTGCCTCAGAACCCAACCATTGAAAACATCCTTTATGACAGACCTCAAGAACCGAGCTGAGCTAACACTCAGCGATGGTCGATCAGATCAAGTCGATGCTGTATTTGTTATATTTGTACACTGTTATTGTAGCAGCATATTCATTGTCCCATTTGTTGTACTTGACATCATTTTATTTGGTAGACATTTGGTTGTATAACTTCTCAGCCAGCATACAGCTTGTGCCTATAGTGACTGCAGCCAGTGCTAATCTTTGAATATAATCAGCTATTATCTTGATATCGTCTCAGTTTTATTGAACTGCAGCGTGATCTCACACTGAACTGCCAAAAACTATCTGGTGATTTGTTGACCAGGTTTCGACAAAGTAGATCTGACTCTCAGTTTTGAATTTGATCAATAAATGGAAAGAGTTTTTGACTTCCCATTATATTACTTGAAGGGTTATTTGCTTTCAGTCAAACCATGTCACATAGTCTACGTAGATGTTTTGGATTGTGCTGCATTTGATGGCTTTTTGTGAAGGTATATGTTTAATCTGTTAAATTGGACATTTGGATAAGACATATCTTCTTCGTAAGCAATATGTTGATTTGAATTTGTCCAAAGAAGGCAACGGTGATCCTGAGGTTGTCGACACTGTCAAATAGTTTGGGTGTTGGCCATATATGCTTTCTTTGGTCCTCGTGTGTCGGGCAATTTTGCAACAGATGTTCAGGGGTCATTTTCCAATAACTACAGGTGCATTCGTTAGTAGGATGGTTGACAGATGACAACTTGCATTCAGGACAACCCACATCGCCTGGAGAAAAAGACTTGATTTGCAGATAAACAATTCCTGGTTCCTCCCCCATATCAATGTGCTAGCCCACACATTTACTGTTCGTTCAGAAATGTTTGCAAAAAACCAAGATAAGTGTTTCCCTGGCCACCCTACTCACCTGACCTGGTCCCAGAGGACTTTTACAAATATTTCTAAATCTCAAATTCAGGTAGAAAGGACTGATTTCAGGCCATTTAAGATATTAAGGGAGATTCACGGGCAGATCTGTGCATGATCCCCAAAAATGCCTACCACAACAATTTCAGAAGTCAAAATGGCTTTGGGAGCAATGTGTTAGCTCTTAAAGGCCATAAGAGTGCTGTCAGCATTCTTCCTGGCGTTCGCTTGATCCCAGAAAAACAGCTCATATCGTTAACAGCACATTGAACAAAATTTTTTCAGATTTTTCAGTGTTTCTAAATTTTAATTGACATTACATGATAAGAGAAGTAACTTATATTTGCGTTTCAATTGTAAAAGCAGCGATGTGCATTGTGAGGAAAATCAAAGTTGGAAAACATTTGTCATCTTTCAAGTCAGTTTATCATAAACTTGTGTAGCAAACCTAGCACTTCAGGATTGTCTAGTAGTAGATTGTTTTTATCTGTAGAAAAGGCTAAGGAGTTGTGTACTCTAGATGAATTTAGCATCAAGCATTCACATTTTTCTGATGTTTAATCAGAGTTAGACATAGGACATAATAATATTATTCAACCTATGCAGCCTACTGAATCTGATGCTGAAGATAAGGGGCCGTTGTCACAGGCAGGACCTAGTGCTGCTAAAAGGCAAAAACGTTTGTAATTGCACCATCAATAGAAAAACGAAGATGCAATATTTCTAAAGCAAATTCTAGAGAACATGCTAACGAATGGGTTTCAATACCAAATTCCATCACCACTGACTGACTGAGACCCAGAACTCATTCAGATTGCTTCCAAAATGTGGTCGACCATGTGGAGTGAATGGAGACCTGCAACTCAGTGACACATCAACTCCATTTGACTGCTACAGAAAATTATTTTCTTGTAGATATTATTCATATGTAGATTACTGTTATTCTGAAGTACACTAGACCAATCTGCATTACGTTTCAGTGGTTATTCATGGATTGGTGACATTTTTGTGCGAGAAAAAAGTTTTTATTTAAAAAAATGACGATATAATTATTAACAATTACTCGTAATAATTTATGAAATTTTACAAGACCTTCATATTCTTACTGCATATTCATTTTCCTTTAATTTGATATACAATATGTTTGTTTCCTTGTGAAATAATTAAGAGAAGTCAAGTTTAATGAAGAGACAGCTTTTATAGAAAAAATAATTCTGGCAAAATTAGTTACAAAATTATGGCCTTTAAGAGTTAATAAAGGAGTGGTGTATGTTAAAGGAAGCAAAGTGGTCCAAGCAAGCTCAAACAGATATACAAAAATTAAAGAATTTTCAAACAGATCTCGCATACACTAGTCAAGTCTAAAGAAAGATTGACAAAATGCATTCTTCAAGTACAAAGTTGGTTCATACAGATTCCTGTTTCTTGTCCCTGTGATTGTTTGACTATATTATCTACACTATACGTGTATCAACACATGTTTGATCTAGCCTATCATTATTGTAGATTGTAGGCTCTCTCTAAATGTTGGTAGAAATTCTGTGCTCTTAGAATGTGAGACATGGTTAAGTTAGGAACGTTTCAGACTATCAATCATGTAATGGTCACTGTACTGTGTTCAGAATGAATCTGGCATCAATGATGTGTTTGTATAATTTGGTCTCACTGACAAGACTATTCAGCTTCTTCAAAATGAAGGACGCTGTTAATTACAAACTTCCTAGAAGTACCATTTATGTCCACTGTCAGACTTTAAATATATTTTGGAATATAGCTTTGTTGAGCATTTCACATTACCTGATACTATTTAAAGGATCCTATACTGAACATCAATTTATTATATTAGTTTTGAATTATTTTCATTTTTTTATTGAAAGAATGAATATTATGATTCCTTCCATAACTTTCACAAGTAATAGTACTTGATTTATAAAATGGTTACAGGGGACAGAATCAAGATTTATGAAATTGACAAGGACATATCATGTCAGATTGTGTATGTAAATAATGCAATACTTCCTTATTACTGGTATATATAATTGGTGCTCGGACTTGCTGAATTATGAACCTTGAACTATCCATGTTTTTATTTTCCAGCAAAATGTATTTGAATAAGTGTGTTATGAATTTACAAATCACTGGGCCAATGATCAAGTCCAAATGGATAGTACCGACAAGTGTTTACATATACTTTACATATATATAATAATAATAGTTGCACATCCGAAGTAAAGATGGCAGCAGCATCAGACTTGGGCTGTTAGATATGTTCTCACATGGCTGTAAAAACCAATCCTGACACGGCACATTTTGCCACACACAGAACACTCGTGAGACGGTGGATCTGGGGTTGTCATACATTTGGCTCTTTGGGTGGCACTCTTAATCACAGCCTCCATGATAGATTTTCATTTTACAATTGAGCATCTTTGTTGATGGTAGCCTGACCATACAGCTGCTTTGGGATGTGCTCATCTGGCATGCGAACAGCATGTCCCGTCCATCTCATCTGAGCTTTCTCCAGAAGCGTATGGGTGCTCAACATGTTAGTCTTACTAAGAATTTCAGAGTTTGACATTTTGTCCTGCGCCCCCCCCCCCCCCCTCCCCCGATCCTGGCCAGCCTAGGCATTTTGTCCTGCCACCCGATCCTGACCAGCCTAGGCATTTTGTCCTGCCACCCGATCTTGACCAGCCTAGGCATTTTGTCCAGCCACCCGATCCTGAGCAGCATATGCAGACACTCAAGTAAAAACAATTTAGCTATCTGGCATGTCTGCTATACACTGTCGATTTTTCGCAATCATGTAACAGAGTGGCTAACATCAATGAATTCAGGTGTCTTCTGGGGGAACAGTGCAACTGCCCCTGGCATCATGAGTAGGGGCTCCATCGTCCTGAAAGATAAAGAATTAGGATATTTCCATCAACGATCCGTTGTGGTATTGTCCGCCATTTATCTGGATGCCAAGTTGAATAAAATGAATTCCAGTGATGAGACACAAACAGAAACTATTACTGATTTGTTGAACTTTGGTATTTTTTGCAGCAGCTGGGAAGTAATGCAAATTATCTTGTCACTGGGAAAGCTGTGCCACTTTGTTGCGTTCAGTCAACTCTCACCTGTTCCTTGAAACATTTTAATCCAAGTTCATTTGTTACTGTTCTGCATGGATCATTGAGAAGTGTCTGACAAGCAATTTGATGTTGGAAAAGTATGTGTTTGCGGATGTCCTTCTTGACTTTGCACGAGCTCATTGAAGTTGTCATCAGTGAGCGCAGTGTGTGTTTGACCAGTATCTCTACGATGTTCAATGGAGCCGGTTTGGTCTATCATTACCAAGTATGTGATAAGCCGTCGCCTGTACACCACTCCACCATCTGTACACCACTCCAGCAATATGCCTGTTTTGACTTATGGATATATAACAATAAATTATGTTGTTGACATGTAGAGCTCCAGAAAGAAGAAAAAGTCACATATAGCTAAATCAGGCGAGTCTTGGGGCTGCTTGCTGTCCATCAGATGCCATAGTAATATGTCTCATGTTCATAGTGACTTAAAAGATTTATTACAGAAGAGTACATATATGCTAATTATCCATCAGACAGGTGGACATATGCCTATGCAGATGGCTCAGCTACAAATGTCATCCATGACGAAGGAGGAGTGGTGATAGACAAGGAAAAGTTAACCCACCGAGCAGAAATAGAAGCTCTTAAGACTGCAGCAGAAATGGCCCTGCAACACAAAAACTATATACATGAGAAAATTGTGATGCTGACTGATGCACTGTCAGCCATAATGGCACTCAAACCCCACAAGAGCACTGAGCTGAATGAATTAAGGCTAGCCTTGGCGAATATGTCTGAAAGGTTCCAGAAGGCAGTGATTCAGTAGATACAATCACACTGTAACATCAAGAGAAATGAGGAGGCCGAGAGTCTAGCCAAAGAGGAAGCGAAACATACCTGGTCAACTATGAAGAAGTAAAAGCTACAATGTCAACGGACAGGAGGAGCACCGACAGGAAGAACATCAAACAGGTAACGGATACAGCCAACTGTCCAGGACAGGCCAGGTTATCATACCTGGTCTCCGAATTGTACCCCAAATTTAAGATGGGTACCACCAGTCTATGTTACTGCGGCTTAGCAAACATGACAGCAGCACACAGATCTGAGGAGATTTATGTAGCCCATTCCCCTTGAAGTGAAATGTACGGCTGTATTGAGACCCGGAAAAGGACAGAAGACTTTATTGTAGAATCGAGAGTCTGAGTCTAAATGAGCAATGTTCGCAGGAGAAGAGTTAAAGAATCCTAAACATGCCATGCGTTTTTCTGTTTTTCTGTTTCTTGGACCAGTTCTTTGCGTGGTACATGATCTCGGTTGCTGTTAATAGATGTCCCAATTTCTCAGCAGAGGAGATGCCACTTGATAACTAGATGATTAATTGCTTGACAGAATGGGATTTCAACACATTTCAAATTCCCATTTTCTTGACATTGTGAACACACAACCAGCTCATTACATGTTTGTACGTGAAAACACTTTGCTAGGCAATGACATGACCTACTTTCTTCTACCAAGCATTTCAACTACTTAGCAAACTCTACTCTATCATGACTCAGTGGTAGGAGATTTGTACAAACTCTACTCTATCATGACTCAGTGGTAGGAGATTTGTACAAACTCTACTCTATCATGACTCAGTGGTAGGAGATTTGTACAAACTCTACTCTATCATGACTCAGTGGTAGGAGATTTGTACAAACTCTACTCTATCATGACTCAGTGGTAGGAGATTTGTACAAACTCTACTCTATCATGACTCAGTGGTAGGAGATTTGTACAAACTCTACTCTATCATGACTCAGTGGTAGGAGATTTGTACAAACTCTACTCTATCATGACTCAGTGAGTGGTAGGAGATTTGTACTTACAGTAACATCATCATGTAGTGTTAGTCTTGACACCTTGCTTGAATATATACATTATTATCTACTGGCACATACATATATGTTGGATGTATGTGCGTGATCTGAATTCAGCAGCACTGTTTCAAATCTGAAATGTAGACTTAGTAAATAACAATTGAAAAAAATAAAAATAGATTGGCCATCTGAGAGTCTGAGCACAAAAAGTGTCCTTGTTGTGAAACTGAGTTTTCTTTGGGAAAGTCATGAAAGCAACAGTTTTGTTCCCATTATCAATGCCAGTGCCCATAACCTAAGTGTGTCTGGTCATTGATAGTGAAATGATGCCTCACTCATCAGGGTACTAACGTGTAATCTTAAATATCAGCCAGTTAACTGAACCGAAGGAAAACACAAAATTCAAGCACTGTATTTTGTTGAAAGTGGTTACTCATTTCTAAGATAATTTAACAAGTCATTTAATCAATGTCATTTTTTGATGAAACTATCATTTTGGGATTTATTCCCATTGTTTTTTTTTGTTTGATTAAAGGTTTACCTTTCTTGATTCTGCTGGTGAAGTTACACCACTTTCCACCCAATACTGAAGTCCTTTGGACGATATCATGACATATTGGCCAGTGTATGAATATGTGTGTGTGTCTGTTTGTAATGTGTTTCACTGTGGCAGTTTTGCAGTGTAATAGTTTTGCCAATCCTTTCTGTTTGTAGAGAAGTGGTCATACCGAGAGAATTTGCCAACATGCCCAGTAAAACTGGACACAAAGTGATTTCGAACCCACTATGTTGATATTGCCAAGCAAGATTGTGCTCAATTAAACCCCTCCACCATGCACTTATGTCTGCTTGGAGATTTATGGGGCTAGGTAATAATAGCCTCTTGCTCCTGCAGTCACCACCACAGAATGCACAGGCTATGTTTTTATTTTGTGTCTGCTAGACTAAAACTACTGTTCAAAGTGGTTTCATCACTGAAATAACCCATGATCTACAGCAACCACCTGCATTCACCTTTATCATCATGTACTATGTCTATACTTATCTGCCTTTTTGTTGATTATATTTGTTATAATATAAATGACTGTATACAATATTTGCTTCATTGTTGCTGGCATTGCAAAGCTAAACGAAAAATCAAAATGTCATGTTTATTTGATAGAAACTTTTACTTGTTTTGTCGTTGTTATTGCTTGCAAGACACTTGAGACCCTATATCATTCAATCATGTTTTGCCTATTTATTTCTCTTGCCATTTTGTATATTTGGTTCCAGGTAAGTTTATGCAGTCTTCCTACAAGAATACAAGATTTTCCTGTTCTTTATTTGTTTTCTTCCAGTGTAAGGCCAGTCATTGTCCATGTTTTTGTTGTCATGAATTCAACAATAGGTAGAATATTACAGTTTTATTTGTTTTTTAAGCAATGGAGAGGAACATATAGTCATAACTGTAGTCGGAGGAATTTCTAGCACTTAATCCTGGAACTACAACTGGTTTGTATCATCTTTTTATTTCTTTGTTTTGCTCCTTACAGAGCATAGAAGCTGCAGTACAGCTGGTTGTCATGTAAGGTCAAGGTCAGTCCCATGGCAACAATTGCCGTCCGGGATGTAGATAACTCTTCATGAACTAAGCCGCAGCCTATGTGAGGTGGCCAGTTCCCTTCCTTGCTGTTTATACCATCCCCAACTCATCCATCAGGTACCCATTTACAGATGTGTCAACTATGGAAGCGGCCATACCAGGAACAAACCATGCCCGGATTTGTTTCTGTCTGTCCATAATTTCTAACCCTGGCACGCTGTAATCCTAGTCTTAGCAAGCCAACTCACTATCGACTTGGCTACACACTCCACTAGGACACCTGTACTAAAGCACTTCATATGTTTGTATGGTGATGATTACTGCAACAATGTTGTTTCTGAAGATGATGTTGCTAGCTCCCAACACAACTTCTTTATGAACTATTGATAACATGTTTGCGTGTCTGTCACATTGCTTGTTCCCCAGTATGTAGCACACATAAACACAATACCAGATCACATGTCATCAACATCCCTCAATGGATTGACAAGTAGAGGAAGAATAACTCTAAAGTAATGGATGGAACTAACTACGAACATTGTTCTAGAAGATTTGAATTCATCAACGTTTAAATATTTGCACTCTTGTCATGTCTTTTGGATAGAGGACAGTCACCCATATTTGGACAAGGAATAGGTATCAATTGTAGTACAGACATCTATGTTGGGGACATGCATCCATAGTATGGACATGGGACAGGTATCCATTGTTGTTCAGACACCTATGTTGGGGACATGCATCCATAGTATGGACATGGGACAGGTATCCATTGTGGTTCAGACATCTATGTTGGGGACATGCATCCATAGTATGGACATGGGACAGGTATCCATTGTGGTTCAGACACCTATGTTGGGGACATGCATCCATTGTATGGACATGGGACAGGTATCCATTGTGGTTCAGACACCCTTGATGATGCAGATGAAGAAGGGATGGGAAAAGATTGAAACCATTGAGTGACTGACTGCTAATGGCAGAACTATAGTAGATATATTAATGATCTATAGATTGCATGAGTTTGACATGAAAAGTGAAGGAAGGGTTTCTGAGAGGAAAGTGTAAAAGTATGTACAGCCATCGAGCTATAGAAACAATCAGCATCCATCCATGTCATTATTTACTGAGAGAGACTAATCACCTATATGTGTGCCTGAAGTGCAGTGATGCCAATTATGTATAACATACCACAGGACAAATAATATGAAAATGTTCATGACTTAATAGAACTTGGTCAAGTTGAACATATGACCAAGATCATCAACTTGATCTATTTATCTAAACAGTAACGGAATGCTGGTCGAGGAACTGTAGACATGATATTTGCAGTGTATCAGCTACCGGAGACATGTTGAGAACAAAACCGTGATCTGTATACTACGTTTATTGACCTCACAAAAACAGTTGATACAGTCAGCAGTGGTGGGATATGGCAGAACATGTCCAAATTAGGCTGACCTGGCAAATTTGTAACTCGGGTGAAACAGCTTCTTGAGGGGATGTGCTCACATGTTTTTGATAACGGTGAGAGCTCTGCATCATTTGAGGTCTACAACAGTGTGAAACAGGGATGTGTACTTGCCCCGACCCTGTTCAGCATGATGTTTTCGGCTATGCTGACGGACACCTTCAAAGATACAGAGTATGACATGTCAATAAAGTTCTGCATGGATGGTGGTCTATTTAATCCTCGCAGACTGGATACGAAAACCAAGGTCTTTCACGACATAATATGCAGACTCTTGTTCGTGGATAACTGCTCTGAACAGAATATGCAGGAATGTATGGACTGGTTCTCCGCTGCTTGGGACAACTTTGGCTTGACCATTAGCACAAAGAAAATCGAGGTCATGTACCAACCAGCACCAGGCACTGCATATAAACAGTCAGTGGTTACAGTGTGGGGACAGAAATTACAAGCAGTTGACAAATTTGTCTACCTTGGAAGTACACTGCCGGGATCAGTGATTATTGCTGATGAGTTGGCTAATAGAATACCAAAGGCCAGCACAGCTTTTGACCGAATGTGCACAACAGTGTGTGAATGTTGAGGAATCAGCATAATGACTGAGCTGAAGGTCTACCGCCTATCTCCCCACACTGCTCTACGAGTGTCAGACTCGCCGAAGACGGATGTGTCGAATCGAGAGGTGCAAATATCGCAGTCAAGCTGTAAACTAGCGACACAGCGCATTCAGTTCGCCGGACGACATCCTGGTACTTGCAAAGCCCTGTTCAGAGCTTGGTAGTGGGAGTTTGAGAATGAAAGCAGAGGAAGAGTGACAGGACCATATTTCTGATAATGAAGTGAAATCCAGAGTCAACATGCCAGGTCTTCTTGCACTATTGCAAAAAACTGAGATGGGCTGGCTACCTTATTTGAATGTCAAGCGGAAAGCTTCCAAAGAGGCTTCTGAACTCAACTGAGATGGGCTGGCTACCTTATTTGAATGTCAAGCGGAAAGCTTCCAAAGAGGCTTCTGAACTCAACTGAGATGGGCTGGCTACCTTATTTGAATGTCAAGCGGAAAGCTTCCAAAGAGGCTTCTGAACTCAACTGAGATGGGCTGGCTACCTTATTTGAATGTCAAGCGAAAAGCTTCCAAAGAGGCTTCTGAACTCAACTGAGATGGGCTGGCTACCTTATTTGAATGTCAAGCGGAAAGCTTCCAAAGAGGCTTCTGAACTCAACTGAGATGGGCTGGCTACCTTATTTGAATGTCAAGCGAAAAGCTTCCAAAGAGGCTTCTGAACTCAACTGAGATGGGCTGGCTACCTTATTTGAATGTCAAGCGAAAAGCTTCCAAAGAGGCTTCTGAACTCAACTGAGATGGGCTGGCTACCTTATTTGAATGTCAAGCGAAAAGCTTCCAAAGAGGCTTCTGAACTCAACTGAGATGGGCTGGCTACCTTATTTGAATGTCAAGCGAAAAGCTTCCAAAGAGGCTTCTGAACTCAACTGAGATGGGCTGGCTACCTTATTTGAATGTCAAGCGAAAAGATTCCAAAGAGGCTTCTGTTTAGTGAACTGAGTGAAGAACAACTATCATGGAGATGTCTAATAAAGCGTTTCAAGGACGGTCTCAAGGAGTTCCTTAAGTGCTGTCAAATAGACGTTAACCTGGGAAAGTGCGGTCACTATAGATGTTGCAATGAGCGAGGGCCTTCTTGTTCAGGCAGTCCAGGATAGATGTGCAATCAGGAAGTCTAGAGCAGAGAGAATACCAGTGGCAGTTGCAGATGTTTGCAATCATGTCATAGAACTTTCCGCACTCGCATTGGCTAGGTCACTTACAAGCGCACTCACATGCTCAAGGATGCAGTATGACATGGGATGATGTTGGTTGTCCTCATCATTGATGATGAACGAATTATTAGTAACAGAAAGTATGTAGAAGACTGTAGAAGCCACTGAAATCTGCTGGTGGTGTTTGTGCTGCTTAGCTCAGAAGTGCCCTCATTTATTTTTTCGGTATGGTCAGTCTACGAAATATATGTTTAGGAAAGTCTTTGTTACATGTTTGGCTCTGTTTTATTGTTAAAATGAAAACTTAGCTGGCGTCACATGATTGAAAAGGGTTGTTCTAGCAACTGTTGTAGGTGGCCTTCCTACCCTATCTCTCATGTCTATGATGGTGACTCTCTATCTCTCATGTCTATGATGGTGACTCTATCTAATTATGAAACCCTACCTATCTCTCATGTCTATGATGGTGACTCTCTATCTAATTATGAAACCCTACCTATCTCTCATGTCTATGATGGTGACTCTCTATCTCTCATGTCTATGATGGTGACTCTCTATCTCTCATGTCTATGATGGTGACTCTATCTAATTATGAAACCCTACCTATCTCTCATGTCTATGATGGTGACTCTCTATCTAATTATGAAACCCTACCTATCTCTCATGTCTATGATGGTGACTCTCTATCTAATTATGAAACCCTACCTATCTCTCATGTCTATGATGGTGACTCTCTATCTAATTATGAAACCCTACCTATCTCTCATGTCTATGATGGTGACTCTCTATCTAATTATGAAACCCTACCTATCTCTCATGTCTATGATGGTGACTCTCTATCTAATTATGAAACCCTACCGATCTCTCATGTCTATGATGGTGACTCTCTATCTAATTATGAAACCCTACCTATCTCTCATGTCTATGATGGTGACTCTCTATCTAATTATGAAACCCTACCTATCTCTCATGTCTATGATGGTGACTCTCTATCTAATTATGAAACCCTACCTATCTCTCATGTCTATGATGGTGACTCTCTATTTAATTATGAAACCCTACCTATCTCTCATGTCTATGATGGTGACTCTCTATCTAATTATAAAACCCTACATATTTCTCATGTCTATGATGGTGACTCTCTAACTAATTAAGAAACCCTACCTATCTCTTATTTCAATTATGGTGGCTCCAGTCACTTGGGAAACCCTACCTCTCATGTCTATGATGGTAACACTACAGCCATTTTGATGGTGTTATTGGGAAGTGGGCTTTGGCTGGCCAGTAACACATTTCATATAAGCCTGTTGGACAGACAATACATTACTTGTAAATAGTCAGTCTCTTACCTGTGTAACAATGATGAATAGTATTTTGTCTGAAGGCGTGTGTAACAATACTGAATAGTATTGTGTCTGAAGGCCTGTGTAACAATGATGAATAGATTCATCTGAAGGCCTGTGTAACAATGATGAATAGATTCATCTGAAGGCCTGTGTAACAATGATGAATAGATTCATCTGAAGGCCTGTGTAACAATGATGAATAGATTCATCTG
The DNA here is from genome assembly GCA_036924085.1 of Ariolimax columbianus. Taxonomy (NCBI): domain Eukaryota; kingdom Metazoa; phylum Mollusca; class Gastropoda; order Stylommatophora; family Arionidae; genus Ariolimax; species Ariolimax columbianus. The sequence continues at coordinate 142,219,727 of JAVGWX010000003.1, forward strand.
AATGCCTGTGAAACAATGATGAATAGATTCATCTGAAGGCCTGTGTAACAATCATGAATAGATTCATCTGAAGGCCTGTGTAACAAAAGTATTGTGTCTGAAGGCCTGTGTAACAATAGTATTGTGTCTGAAGGAATTTGACATGAGATCCTCTAATAACTACACAATTTATGATGATGCCAGTCAGACTATTTGGGGTCCTGGTGTGTTATGAAAGGGTCACATATGTCTTTTACAAAATGTGTATTGAAAGAATGATCATCCCACACCCCCACCATGGTGGCATGGGGTCTTCAAAATAAATGAATAATTTTGTGGAGTATGACCCACATAAAAGTTGGAACTACTGTTCTTAGATACTAAGAACTGCTTCTGGTCGGCAAGCTAATGATAGCTGTAGGCGAGTGTTTTTCAGGACAAATGTACATCTCAAGCCCTCTATTATATAGGACTGGAAGCTGAACATCAGTAATAATCTCTCTTTCTCCCCCCCCCCCCCCCCCACCCCTTGCCCTAACCATGTCACATTTGTGTATACTGTACATACGTTTCTTCATGTTGGCAAATAATCTGTGATGAATAACGACCATCTACTTGTTTCATGGAGTGCTTTCAATTTGTTTGTGTTTATACGAATAAGCTGAAGAGAAAATAGAAATACCGGTCACATGACAGACATGTGTTGGGAACTTATGCAGCAGAGTGGATCAGTCTGGACATGGGATTCATATGGTTATTGTCTGCATTGATACTGCCGTCTAATCAAGTATGATTATCAAGGTAAAAGTCAGTTTGCTTATCAGGTGTGCATTGTTTATTAATACCATTTTTTAAAGTTGTACATGCTGTGTTATGGATTCACTATGTATTTTTGTCTATTCTGCTGCATGAAATAAAGGTATGAAACCAGTCTTAGTTTTTTGATTCCTCCATTTTAAATCAGATATGCATACCGGTGTGTTACATGTGGGAAATTACTCTTCACAACTCTGAATTCTTTGTTTTATTGATCAAGCCTGCTAATTGTCTTTGAAATCATTATTCTCTTGTGGCATTTGATATGAACATAGCGATTGCGTGGATCTGGCGGTTGTCTACTGTGACTATGCTTGCCTTGTTTGTGATACTTATCATCCTTATATTGTGTGACATTTCATAATCGAGGTGTCTCAGGTGGATTACCAGCAATGATCAACTAGTTATTCAGTTGTCAGTGCCATTGATGCAATGTCTTGTCACTTGCATCTTTGGTCCGTGCACATCATCACAATTTGACTGGATTACCTCCACTGCCTCCTGTGAGTTTCAGGCAAGCCGGATTAATCACTGTGCTGCTGTCACTCTGTGGGTGGCTTTGGCTTTCACTCTGTGACAAGACTTTGGGAATATCTGGAAAATAATTGGTACCAACAATTTCCTGTGCCATCTGTTATGAACATAGAGATTTAGTCCTAGTCGTTCTACATTCCCAGCTCTTTGGATGTCATACCCTCGCTGCCTTGTGGAATACCTGTTTACGGTAAAGGCTTCAGGAGTAAACACTGAGGAAAAATCGGCATCCTGTGCTATCTACAGTCGTCTTGATGTCTTTCCACTGGCCAAAGGTAACTCAGGATGAGAGAGTGAGGTTGACAAATTGTGCAAATCTTCCTCACTTTAATCCAAATCACAGCGCAAGTCACTCTTTCACCCATTTCTGCGGACAGAGGATAAAGAAAAGATTGTCCACACTGTTGAACAGACAGAGAGAGTGGTTATCACATGTTGTGACAGACAAACATCTATTGTTCATTATCTTCTTCCTTAGGCTAGTACTATTGAAGAATTCTCACAGATTTATGAGCATATTGCTTCTCATTTTTCATCAACTTAATTTGAATAAACGTGGCTTATGTATGGGACATTCTAAAGCTTCCATATATTGTTGGCATCTTCCATTTGATATTAGTGTCTTTTTCTTCTGCATTCGTTCTCAATCTCCTGCTACCAAACCATGAAAGGGCTTAAGTAGCAGAATGTAGTCCAGAGAACAGAATGCGTTGTCGTAGTTTACAGCTTGACTGCGATATTTGCACCTTTCGGTCCAACACATCCGACTTCAGCAAGCATTTTTTGAGTACCGGGTTAGCATTCCCTCTTCGATCCCTTCTCCTTAGCAAGTCTGCCCTGCTGCAGCCTGTTATCCAGGATCACCGCATTGAGGTGTAGAAGGCAATATTAGTGTAGATCTTCCTTTTGGATCATCATGTAAAGGTTAGAATACAAAATCAGTGAGGAAGTACATATGACTCACGCAGGTTCAAGACGTGGTGGAGACACGAGGGATCACACTGGTAACACACAACATATTATTGAAAAGATCAGAGAGTTCAATGTTGATTGACTATTGCTTCATAGACTACACTAAGGCTTTCAACTGTGTGCGGCACAGAAAGCTATGTAAAATACATAGGGTTTGAGACACAACTAATTCGACTGACAGAATCACCATAAGGGACAACAAGCAACGGTCAGAATAGCTGGAGAGACATCAAACTGGTCGAGGTGCACAAGCCAGTAAGACCAGGATGCATACTTTCCCATTATATATATGCAGAAAACAGGAGATTGACAAGAAAGAGTATGACAAGTTTGACCCGTTCACATTCGAAGGAATGAAATATCAGAACTAAGTTATGCAGATGATGCAGTTGTCCTCTCGAAGAGCACTTTGGGGCTGGAACAGATGAGCCTGTCGGTTTAACAGTGCAAATTTTAACCTCAAGTTATCCTAGAGAAGCAAACAGCCCAAAACATGACATGTGTTGAACATCTCGGCTCGACTATAAGGAACAATTGAAAATTAAAAATGTATGACAATGTTAATAAAATTCCAAAAAAAGATCCTGAGGACTTGCATCCTCCTGGTAGCAATATACAGATGGGAGACTTGGTCAAGCACACACATCCTGTGGAAGAAGATTGAATCATTCCAGCTAAAATCCTACTGGAGGGGGTACAAAATGAAATGGATAGCGAAAAATAAAAACGAAAAATCTTATAGGAGCTCGACTTAGAACAAAACTGACTAGTAAACAACATTAAAATAGTTGTCCATCACAAGCGATGAAGACCACTCTCTTTGTTCAGCCGTGTGGACAGTCGTATCTCTTGCTGTGTCCGCTGAAATGGGTGACTTGCGCGGTTATTTGGATCAAAGTGAGGAAGAAACTGCGCCTTTTGTCAACCTCACTCACAGAGCCTAAGCTACCTTTTGCCAGTGGCAAGACATTCATCGAGACGACTGGAGATAGCATAAGATGCAGATTTTGCCTCAGGGTTACCACCGAAGCCTTTCCGTCCACAGGATAGAAAGGTGGGATGGCATCTAACGCAGTTTGTCGTGCCTTTTCGATAACCACAAGAGGTCGTATGGACAACACTCAGCGTGTGAGTGAGTCTGGCATCTCTCACCAGCTGTATTCAGCTCATTATAGTAGCATCTAAAATTCCCACACGCCAAATTAGTGAAGGTGAACCGGCAGAACTAACCCGTGAAATACGACACAGGTATAAGCGTAGTGCCGTTCAGACCAGGATAAACGGATGGAAGAAATCACAAAAAAGAACGAAATAACAAGTCCAGACGGAATACAACACCACGTTTCCGTGAACACAAGTGTAAGTCGTCGACTAGTGTGAATTCCAGGCAAATCTGTGGTCTAGCGGCATCCATAATGATCCAAAACAGTAGAGAAATGTAGACTCGCAGCCAGTTATGGCGCCATCTTTGCCAGTCGTAAACATTACATCTATGAAATTAACATATGTCGGCCACATCAAACATCACAATGACCTAGAAAGAACGATACTGGTGGGTATGGTGCCTGGCAAAGGAGACAGACTGAGGAGAAGATGGACAAGGAAGAATACAGAGGCTCTGGGGTTGACAGTGACATGTGGGAAAGCTGGCCAGGGATCAAATGTCTTACAGATTGACTGTCATGAGATCAACATTATGCAAATGATATACTGTATGATACTGATGTATAGCTTCATTTAATATTAGTGTACAGCTTCCATTTATTTTGACCTAGATGTCTTCAAACCTTTTTTGATAGTGTCTCATTTACCTTCATTCCCAAGTTGTTGTTCATCCATTACCTGAGAATAATTTATGTCTAAGCTATGGCCATTATTATCATTTTCTCTAGTTATCTTTATATTTATTTTTATCTTGAGTCAACCACTGTATTCTTGGCAAATCCTTTATGGCTTATTTATGTGTCACTCCTTAGAAGGAATTGCTCAAGTGTGTGTACACATCCTAACTCAGCTGTCATATCTGAAGGCAACTTTTTTATCTGCTATGATTTCTTGTAGGTGCCCTTTGTTGGCAGTATGTGTTCTTAATTAGCCATGTGTTGTTGAGCTGACATTTATTCGTTTCAGCATTTTAATAATGTCCTCATATTTCACTTGAAATGTTTTAGAGTGGTCTGTAAGTATATATTTGTTTTTACTTCTACGGCTCTCTGTCAATGTTTGTGTACTATATATATATATATAATAATAATAATAATAATAATGTTTGCCTAGGCATCTAGAGCCGTTGACGTCGATCGACCACTACCATGTCCAACTGCTGAGGCTTGTAGCCAAACCTCATTCAATGCCAAAGGAGAGGCTGCTATCTGTTGTAGCCACGTAGAACCGAGGCGACCCCTCCAGCCGGCCGGTGGGAGACCGTTGTTACACTTAGCTGAATTTGACATTATCTGGTGAGCCGGAACTTCCTGATCCAGTCGAACCACGTGAGCAAACACAAGACAGGTGGTGGCGGACCAGAGTGTCTGAGATGGAGGGAAGACTCGTCTTAGCAGACACCTCGACATTACGGACGAGATCGAACCACCGGATACCGAGGATACATCGCTGGTTACGCATATGAAAGGCATTGAGTCTTGATAAGTCCTGTTTAAGTCCAAGTCTGAGAACAGGAATCACACATGTCTGATAAATACGTATTTTGGATCCGAAAGAGAGAGCCTTCCATTATTCCACACCCAGTGAATGTTGTTCATGGCGGAGGCAGCAAGCACGACCTCCTTAACATGTCAAGCACACTGCGTCCATCGAATGAAAAAGAACTCCCCAGATATGTGAATTCATTGGTGCACTCCACTGTGTAACCATGGACAACATTGCTGTGAGGACGTGTCGGAGCAAATGTTCTGATTTTTTTTGTCTTGGCCCAAGATATTGATATGCCCAGGTTTGATGTTTCGAAATCAAATTTCTCGAGAAACTGTTTAAGAGCTGCATTGTCTGGGCTGAAAGGACTATGACATCAGCATAGGTGAGGTCTGTGATGTGTGTTTGGTCCATGTCAACGATCAGATGGTGGGAGTCAAGGCAGTACAGAATCCAGATGGCTCGGCAGAAAAGGTCAGGGGCGAGGACGCAACCCTGCCTGACCCCGAAGATGTTGGGAACCTGCGCGAAAGAGTGCCACCTATGCTGACCCCGGTGCCAGAGTCCGTGTGTAGCTCCCTTATCAAGTTCAGCAGTGGGGCAGGATTGCCGATACCTTGCAGGGCTTTCCAGAGAGCAGACATATCGACCGAATCGCATCCTTTAGATCTACATTCACAGCACAGAGGTTGAATGCATGGTGCAGATCAGCCAGGAGCCGGAGAACAAGAATGGAATCCACAGTTGATCTATCCGGGGTGAAACCAGACTGATGGTGGTGGACGACGTTTTGCGATCAGGAGTAGCTTGAGCCTGGCCAGCAGCACATGTGCAAATACCTTGCATGGGACTGAGAGCAGTGTGATTGGTCTATAGTTGTTGCAGTCCTTACGGCTTCCCGTGCCTATGTATAGGGCAACAACTATTCCATCTCGCCAATCTGCTGGAACGTGACCTGTTCTCCAGGCTTGTTTTAATATTAGTTACATTATTTTTTTTTAAAATGTTAATCGTTTAATTAGTCAGTCTTTATAAAAGTCAAATTAATTAAATACTTTCTTCCTTTACAAAAATGTTGCCCTGTCTGTTAAGTTATGCAGGAGACATAAAATGTAAATTTTTGGTAAAGAATTTTGAACGCCACACTGGGGGAAGATAAAATGTACGTTTTTGAACGCCACACTGGGAGGAGGGCGGGGTTAGTGTTAAATGTAGTGACGGCGGAATGGGTGATAGAATAAAAGATGAAAATTGCGTAATGTCAGATGTGAAAACGTCAGCAACCAGGCAAACCGGGAGACGGTACATTCATATTTGGCGCACTTTTCATCTCCTGCTACTTCCACTTTTCGTGCCGAAATATTTACTTCCGGTACATCTTTTTAAATGTTTTGTCGCTGGGCACAAGCATCGAGGAATCAACGGCTCAAATTTGGGCTTTATTTCTGTTTTAATTGTAGCTTAACTGTGAGAAGTCAAAGTTAGCTATATTTCGTGATAAACTTAAGTAATAGCAATGCAAAACATACTTTGAACATCACATAATATAATTGTTATAGCTAAAATGACACTTCCGGTCGGAAATATGAAAATTTGGAATAGCGCTCACCTTGGACAGCTGAAAATACACGGTATACAGTATCTATCTGGGGGTCTAGATTTTGTAGGATACGACTCGTCATTTGAAATGTCTCGACTTCTTGCCGGCAGCCTCATCTGTGTTACCAAAAGCCTAGGTAATCATAATAGATGCTCATTAAATTAATATTTTAACGTTACTTTTATTGCTTATAACAAGTTGCCTTCAAGTTGTAGGTAGTCATAACTTAACTTAACGTCTTTATACTGGTTTAGAAGAGTCTGTATACAACCAGTTACATTTACATCACCTTGCTCTAAAAGCTATGCGCATCCAGTTTATTCTTAAATGCATTAACTGTCCCTGCCTCCACTACGCCACCACTACTACTCCCCTGGCAATGCATTCCAAGCAGACACCACTCTCTGACTAAAAAAATATTTCCTAATAAATACTAATATCTAACCTGGACCTATCTTTAGTCAGCTTACTTGTAGTAGTTGTAGCTATGCCCTCGTGTTATTGTAGGTGGCTGTAGTTTACAAAACTTGTTATAGTCTAATTTATCGATATCTCTGATCATCTTATAATAATAGCTGTCCATCGTTGTCGATGAGGACCGCCGACATCATCCTTGTCAGAGATTTCCCTGTTGGGTGTGGGTGCGCATGTGGCTGAACAGGCCAATGCGAGCACGGAAACATCTGCTACATATCGGGCACACGAGGTTTGTAGAAGGGGATGGTGTTCCCGCTGCTCGGGATTTCCGCGTCTCGCGTCTGTTCTGGGCTTTCACAACACGGTCATCTTCACCAGCAGCTACACCCGATTTGACTGCGTTTCTCCAGTCAGATCTGTTTTTCGCAAGACATTCCCAGGTGTCGATGTCTATCTGGCAACTTTTTAGTGAGTCCTTCAGACCGTCTTTAAAACGTTTCTTTGGGCGCCCTCTCTCGCGCCATCTCTCTCTCAGCTCGCCGTAAAGAAGCTTCTTTGGGAGCCGCTCGTCTGACATACGGACGAGGTGTCCGGCCCATCCTAGTCGTGCTTTTTCTAGCAGGGCATGGATGCTGGGCATGTTAGCCCTCGAGAGAACCTCGATGTCAGTGACACGATCTTGCCATCGGATGTGGAATATTCGTCTGTCATCGTGGCCGCGAACATCATACTGAACAAAGTCGGGGCGAGTACACATCCTTGTTTTACTCCGTTTGATACTAGAAACGTTTTAGAGATTGCACCGCTGTCCAGTACAAGAGCACACATATGAACTTGTTGGGGCAGCCAAACTTAGACATTATCATCCACAGCCCTCCTCTGTTTACTGTATCAAATGCCTTTGTCAAATCAATAAATGTGGTGTACAAGGCCTGATTTTGCTCTCGACACTTCTCTTGTAGATCTGATACCTCAAAGCTCCACCCCAGCGATAAAAGATCATCTTATAAACCTGTATTAAGTCACCACGAATTCTTCTCTCTTCGAGACACTGTAGGCCGGTTTTTCTGAGTCGTTCCTCATAACTGTAATGCAGGATATTAGAGTAAAGACTGGCTTAGTAAGTTTTGATTATCGAGGGGATAGGAGACATACTTACTTACTTAGTCGCTCCTCTTCTACAGTGAGGTGTAGAGGTTTGCCAAAGAGAACGCCACACTGCTCTATCCGTCGTCTTTTTCCTGGCCTCTTTCCAATCCAGCACTCTATCACTTAGGGACTGTCGTATGTTGTCTTCCCAACGTACTTTGGGACGTCCTCGGGGTCTGCGTCCTTGACTTTTGATCTCCCATGACCGCTTTGGTATCCGATGTTCTTCCATTCTACAGACATGGCCAAACCACTGTAGTTGGAACTGCTCCACTCGTGTCTGCAGGGGTTGAACTTCCAGATTGCTACGTATTGTCTGGTTACGGATCTTGTCCCTTTTCGTCACCTGAACCGCCTTTCTTAGGTACCTCATTTCTGAAGTTTGTAATTGCCTTTCTTGGGCTGTAGTCATTGCCCATGACTCACATCCATATGTCAGGACAGGTACATAGGTCGAGTGGTATACATCCATCTTTGTTTTTCTGCTTATTTCTCTTCTACTGAGGAAACCTCTGTTTATTGCATGGAACAGTCTACCTGCTGCTGCCCTTCGTGCAGTTAACTCCTCTTTGATTCCTCCCCTGCTGTCTATTACCACTCCTAGATATTTAAAGTTGCTGACCTGCTCCAGTGCTCGTGTTCCCGGGGTTATCTGATGTCTCTTTTCATCTCTGGCGATCACCATGGTTTTTGTTTTGGAGTTGCTGATGTCCATTCCTCTCTTCTTCCCAGAGTTTATCTGGAGATGTGCTTCGGTTTTCGTGATCAGGGCCACATCGTCTGCAAATGCTAGTTCCGATATGTAACTTGGTCTCATCTTCCAGTACCCTACTTCATACTTTTTTGTCCGTTCCTTGCAGGCTTTGATGACTTCATCCATGAGGAGTATGAAAAGGTACGGTGATAGAATGTCCCCCTGTCTTACTCCGTTAGTGGTCTTGAACTCTCCTGACTTTTGATTTGATGTCCGCACATAATTTCTGCATGTTTTATAGAAACTCTGTATGGCAGAGATCAGGGGTCCTGGGATGTTCTTCCTTGTCAGGCACTCCCAGAGTTTGTTCCAAGGAACTTTATCAAATGCTTTCTCCAAATCCAAAAAGCAGAGATGCATCTCTTTTTCATATTCAAGAGCGTTTTCACTTAGCTGTCTGAGTGTAAAGATAGCAAAACATACTGATCAAACAATATTAGTCAGGGGCAGGCAAAATGAACTGACCAAGACCCTCACATCACTTCCACGCAGTTCTTCCTGGAAGCAGGCAGTCTGGTTAATGAGGTGGGGGGCATTGGCGTGATTATGGTAGTGGTGAGCTACAGGTAGATGAAGCCACGCGCATAGCACAACCGACTAGTCCACCTTTATCATCACACTCGGGATGTGAGGAAAGCTGCTGCAACCCACAACTTAACGCACTTTTCATAGCGCACACGAGTAACGTTACTCATTGGGAATGGGGGTATTCAACAACAATCACTCAGATTGAAGCAAAATATAAGTAAAAGTACCTGGATACATTTTAGCTTAAACTGGGTCATCTGCAGTGTCCCCAAGCTGGTTCATATTGAGAAATGAAGAGACAAGTAGTGAAGAATATTTTCATAGATTTGATTTTTTAAACTTAACTTAACGTCTTTATACTGGTTTAGAAGACTCTGCAGAGTCTGTATACAACCAGTTCCATTTACATTACCTTTGCTCTAGAAGCTGTACGCATCCAATTTATTCTTAAATGCATTAACCGTCCCAGCCTCCACTACCTCCCTTGGCAATGCATTCCAAGCATTCACTACTCTCTGGCTAAAAAAATACTTCCTAATATCTAATCTGGACCTCTCTTTAGCCAGCTTGTAGCTATGCCCTCTTGTTCTTGTTGGTGGCTGTATTTTAAAAACTTGTTATAGTCTAATTTATCCATTCCTCTGATCATCTTATACACCTGTATTAAGTCACCACAAATTCTTCTCTCTTCTAGACACTGTAAGCCGGTTTTAAAAAAATCTTTCCTCATAACTGGAATCCCACTATCAGCTTTGTCGCTCTTTTTTATATTCTTTCCAGCATGTTTATATCCCCTCTCTGATAAGGACTCCACCTGTACACAGTACTCCAATCTAGGTCTAACTAATGCTTTATACAGTTTGGCTATCACTTCCTTGCTCCTATGTTTAATATTTCTTTTTATCATCCCTAACATTGCATTTGCCTTTTTACTGCTACCTGAACTTGCTCCCTCACCTTACATGTATGATCTATTATAACTCCTAAGTCCCTTTCTTTATCTATCTTTCTAATATTGTTTTCTCCCATTCTGTAATTATGTTCCATATTGGATCTACCCATCTGGGTAGATGGCGCCATAACTGGCTGCGAGTCTACACTTCTCTACTGTTTTGGATCATTATGGATGCCGCCAGACCACGGATTTGCCTGGAATTCACACTAGTCGACGACTTACACTTGTGTTCATGGAAACGTGGAGTTGTTTTCCGTCTGGACTTGTTATTTCGTTCTTTTTTTTTGTGATTTCTTCCATCAGTTTATCCTGGTCTGGACGCCGGCTGAATGGCACTACGCTTATACCTGTGTCGTATTTCACAAGTTAGTTCTGCCGGTTCACCTTCACGAATTTGGCATGTGGGAATTTTAGATGCTACTATGATGAGCTGAATACAGCTGGGGAGAGATGCCAGAATCACTCACACGCTGAGTGTTGTCCATACTACCTCTTGTGATTATCGAAAAGGCACGACAAACTGTGTTAGATGCCTTCCCACCATTCTACCCTGCGGGTTACATGTTTATGGAAAGGCTTCGGTGGTAACCCTGAGGCAAAATCTGCATCCTATGCTATCTCCAGTCGTCTCGATGAATGTCTTGCCACTGGCAAAAGGTAGCTTAGGCTCTGTGAGTGAGGTTGACAAAAGGCGCAGTTTCTTCCTCACTTTAATCCAAATCACCGCGCACGTCACCCATTTCAGCGGACACAGCAAGTGATACGACTGTCCACACGGCTGAACAAAGAGAGTGGTCTTCATCACTTGTGATGGACAACTATTATCGATCTACCCATGTGGATGACTGTACATTTATCTACATTAAACTCCATTTGCCAGATTACAGACCATTCTCAAATTTTATCTAAATCCGACCTCAATATATCCACTTCTGCTTTAGATGAGACACTACTGCATAGTTTTGTGTCATCAGCAAATTTAAAATCTAGTGTGGTCAAATCAAATTTAAAGTACCATGTATTTTAGGACCAAATATATTATCTTGAGTTCAGAGCTCCATTTATAAGTAAAATGACTACTAATAAAAAATGTATTGTTTGCCAATATTTTAGAAGGAAAACCAGAAAGACAAGATGCAATGTTTATTTAGTTTAATCATACTTGCTTTTTTACATTTATATATCTCCATAAGTAAATTGAATATAAATAGCATTTTCCACAAATGTGACATAGTCATACCAGGCTCCAACACTCGGCCACTGATTGGAGTACCTAGAAGACCATCTAGATTACTCCTCCACATCTAATGGGCAAAAACCAAGATACAAAACCTTGGCTGGCAATTCCAAAACAACAGTAATTATTGTCAATGTCAAGTCCATTGAGGAGGATTTCATTTATCTGGGCAGAAAGCGTCACTCCAATGCATGACGTCACCTGGGCATCATTCGAAGATTCAGCTTGGCTGCCACCTCTATGAACACCAGCATTGAGTCTGGAATCAGCAGACACTTTTACAGAAAACCAAGCTGTGAATTTACATAACATGTGTCGTCCTGCCAAACAGTTCCAAAACCTGAACTATTTTGTAGAGCACTCAGAAGTCTTCCACATGCCACATTTAGAGGTACTTTCTTGTGATCCACTGGTAAGATGATCTGGTCTCAAATGGCAAAGTCACCCCACAGACAGACCTTGAGAGCTCATTCACCATGCTAAACAGTGCCTGTTTGGACATGTGGTGATCTTGCGGAGGACTACCCTGCCCATCAGCTCTTAAAGCAAGCAAACGCCATCAAAGATGTCTTGTCTTTTTGTCATTCCCTCTCTCATGGTCCATTAATTTTGCTTGACTTTTAAAGTAATTTTACTTTCTTATTTCTTGGTATACTTCATGGTGAACTGCCCAGTCGGTTTCTGCTGCACATTGCCAGAATATACCTCATACATTTTTGTCCCTGTAAATGGGACACTTTTCTATTAAACTACTTTTCTTTGTATTGTCGATCATTTGCATCAGTTTAACACGATTGTATAACACTAAGGTACTAAGTTTCTTACTTCCATTGAGAAATACTTGTTGAATAGGGATGCATCTTCTTCTTTATCGTTTGTTCTTAGCTCCCACTACAAAGACCTGAAAAGGGCTTTCCAAGTAGCAGGATGTAGTTCAGAGAATGGAATGCTTTGTGTTGTAGTTTACAGCTTGACTGCGATATTTGTACCTTTTGGTCCAACACACCCGACTTCAGCATGACATTTATGAGTACTGAGTTAGTCTTCCCTCTTCAATCACCTTCTCCTTAGTCAGTCTGCCCTGTTACAGCCTGTTATCTAGGATCACCTTCTCCTTAGTCAGTCTGCCCTGTTGCAGCCTGTTATCTAGGATCACCTTCTCCTTAGTCAGTCTGCCCTGTTACAGCCTGTTATCTAGGATCACCTTCTCCTTAGTCAGTCTGCCCTGTTATCTAGGATCACCTTCTCCTTAGTCAGTCTGCCCTGTTACAGCCTGTTATCTAGGATCACCTTCTCCTTAGTCAGTCTGCCCTGTTGCAGCCTGTTATCTAGGATCACCTTCTCCTTAGTCAGTCTGCCCTGTTACAGCCTGTTATCTAGGATCACCTTCTCCTTAGTCAGTCTGCCCTGTTACAGCCTGTTATCTAGGATCACCTTCTCCTTAGTCAGTCTGCCCTGTTACATCCTGTTATCTAGGATCACCTTCTCCTTAGTCAGTCTGCCCTGTTACATCCTGTTATCTAGGATCACCTTCTCCTTAGTCAGTCTGCCCTGTTACAGCCTGTTATCCAGAATCACCATGTAAAGGTGGAGAACGGTCTTGGCAGCTCTGGGTCGCTGGCTCTGACACTATCAGTCAGCTTTTGGTCGTTGACCTCTACAGCTCATGCACTCTTTAACATTATATCAAATCAAGAACTCTCAAAATTGTTTGTTTCTTTCGTTTGTGATAAACTCTGTAGTCAATGTAATGGATACATCAGAAAGAAACCTTCCACGTTTTTGGGTTTTGTAAATACATTCCAGAAACTGGCAAAATTGCTTTAAAAAAAAAATAGAGAATGATAGAGAAAGGGGAAAGATGCTCGACAGTTTATCATTTTTAAAAAAAATCTGCAACATAATTCATAACTGCACTAGGGATGGTGAGTTGTGGAGACATAAGTCAGCACTTATAGATGAGGATGACAAAAATGAAAGTTTGATGCCATCAGACTAAAACATTTATTGACCTACGTTATTCAAAACAGTGTGTCAAAAATTAATAAACAATTTCACAATATTAAACAAAAACTTGCAAAACAACTGTCTACCATATCTACATATCAAAATAATATTTCATTTCCTCAATGCTGAAACACTATATACAAAAGTTGTGTTCTTTTCTCAGGCAATATTAGTAAGGGCCTTTGTGAATCGCAGATGCCTCTACTTCCATATTTTCCTCATAGACGACAGTATTCAGAGACGGAAACTTTCAAGCAAATATCAGGTGCCAGGAAAGGAAAAACACCTTCTGGAAAACTGGATGATCCATTTGAAACCAAAGCTGAGCAGGTTCAGCCTCAAAGTGACAAAAATCCGCTGGAACCATTTCCAGACAACAAAAATCCTCTAACAGGAGAAATTGGAGGACCAAGAGGTCCTGAGCCTACACGATACGGCGACTGGGAAAGGAAAGGGAGGGTTTCAGATTTCTGAGGTCTAAATTGGTTACTTTTTTACACACAGACATCACATGTGAGAAATGTGTTGATGTCATTTGTTTTATATTGTGATTTCTGAATAACAACCTGTAAGTGAAGCTTAGTTAAGGTAATCAAATCTGAATTTTAGAACATGAATAATATCCACTGACGTTTTGTTCACCTTAGTGGGGAAATGAGAAAAGTTAAATAATTAATGAAGTATTGTGAATTTTACAATGACTGCATCCGGCGAATAAAGTTCACAGATTATGTAGATAGATATATCAATAGTAACAGAAGGAAATGAATGGTATGCAACATTCTACCGAGTCAGTTTGAGCTGTGCTTGATTAGCTGCGCTCACAATTAACTCCGGTGTTTGTGTCTGTTTCGGATTAATATTTGCACTGATTGTTGCCCTGCAGAGCTGCTTTACTGTCAGAGTGTTTTTATTCATCTAAGTGGTATATTTCGCAAGTTGCAATGCAGTTTGTTCGCTGTCTTTGCATTATTTAGTAAAAATATATGACCATTTCGGTCCAATATCGCTCATCTTCCAGTCGCAGAAATCTAGGCCTACATGACAACACTCGTTCCACTTGACTGCTCCCTAGTGTCAGGCCAAGAGAAGATGTGATATACAAGGGCTCTTCTTTATAGCTTGATGCCAATTTTCTCTCACCTCTCCACCGGAGACCTTAAGCACCCTCTCCCCTCTCATTTCTCCGTATTCTAAATGGAATTTCATCGCCTCGCAGAAGGAAAACATTCAGAATGTGCAGAGATGGAGCTCAAGAACGGAAGACGACAACCTCTGACACCGGTTCGACACTTAGGAAAAGGATAACTCCTCAAACACTATCTCCTCACGGCCCCCATCCCAGGACAGCGGAGTATCTGGCTTCCTCCCAGGAGATCACAGGTATTGCGGTTTACACCCCCACTGCCCAGCTCGTACACTGTCCCCGCCACTGGGGATTGTAGATGCAGCCTGGCAGAACCCCGTTTTGACTGGTCATTCTGGCACCCAACTGATGCAACTGGCCTTAGATGCCTAGGTAAACATTATTATTATTCTACCCAGGAAATGAGCACATGGATTTGATAAAAATGAAGCTTTCTTTTACAAATTAAAGACAAGCATACGAAATAAGAAAAAAACAAGTGAAAGCTTTCAAAATAATTTTTTAAAGTTTTAGGTAGAAACGCAAACTTGTCCGTTATAGTTCTTCAATAAAAATCAGCATGTCTGTGTTAATTATTAAATCTCTGGGGAATCATTTACATCACAAGAGTTTGAGCAAGTAGACTATAGAAAGATGCCTAAGATGTTAATAATGTCTAAAATTTGCTTCATATGTACAGCTGGTCCATTCCCATTTCAAATATTTATGTAGTTTAATGCAAATTATGTAAGATTTAAATCTTGTCCAAATTAATTCATTTGGTTTGATGCATTCTGTCACTGAATTGTCTTCTCATGTTATTTGTGTATGCTGCATTTTTTATTCCAGATATTCAGTGATTTAAAATATTACATCACCATTGAATTATTATTTGGCTAAACATATAGTAGATTTTATTAAACATATTTTAGATAGATTGTCATTGTTAAGTTTCAGTGAATGTTTTTCTGGGTTGTTTTTTTTTCTTCAGAGTTTTTATGTATTGTTTGATTGTTTTAGAGAATGGCCATCCTTGTGGCAAAATGGATAGATTTTTGTGGTAATTAGATGATGAACAATAGCAAAGAGACAAGGGGTTGTTCAGATATGCTGTTGTGGTGTTTGACGTGATGTTACATCACTCAATGTTGTTGTCAATGAGGCTCTGGTCGTGGATGTTGTCCAATACCGGCTTTATCGAAGAGAAAGCCGCCAACCTGGGCGACGTCATCTTGTCAACTCTGGACTCAAGTCGTTCTGCATGTTCAGCAGGCGTCCAAGGTAGATGTACTTGTCCATGTCGCTGAGTATCTCTCCATCTAGGAAGACTGTGCCGCGGAAAGTGAATCGATTGTGCATGATTTTCATCTTGGACATGTTCACTTCGAGTCTCGCTTTCTTTCCCTCTCGGTGGACCGCTGCTAGCATTTCATTGGCGTATGTGGCTGCCTCCGTATTATGTACTAGATCATCTGCAAAACGAAGGTGATTTAGCAGCCTGTCATTTATGTTGATGCCAAAGGTATCCCAGTCGCACCTGCTGATGGTGGATTCCAAGCATGCGGGAAAAAAGGGTCGTGAGATGAGGTCCCCTTGGTGTATTCCTCTTTATATGGGTACTACATCGGTCTTTGGAAGGTTTTTTAAAATATTTTTGTAAACATGTCAGACTCGGACCATTATTGCGAATATCCAGTGCAGAATACATGCAATGGAAATGAATTGATTTAGAAGACTCTTAAATGTTAACATATATGGATCGTGTCACGAATGTAGAAATAAAACGTTATTGGTCCGTTTGATGATCTGTTCACGGCTATCAAAAGGCGAAAGATGGCTTGTCACGAGGTCCAGCAGAATTACATATTCAATACTGCATGGTTCTGTATCAGGAAAGAGAGGGCAGACAACATCTCAGAGTGGTCAAACCTTCGTCCCGGTGAGGCACGACTGGCGGCAGCAGCAGAGAGAGAGTGTTGGCATGAGATTTTGGGAGTGTCTTCAAGTGTGCCTCAACGACCTGATGGGTTAAGAGATGAACTGAGCTGATACTCATGTGTCCTACCTGGGCTTGAAAGTGGAGCACATATTAGTAATAGTCATTCGTATCGTAAGAGGCCACTAAGAATGGTTGGGCATGGGGCTGGCCCATCCTATAGAAACTTTAAGCTGCAAAGTTAGCCTTAGCAGATAAGTGCAGGTTAACATTTGATAATTTGGTGCACATTTGTTGAAGACATGTGCATCATAAGGAGCTTACCGGTAAAAGGTTTTTCCCATTTGATTGATATCATAAATTGTTTATGCCATTTCCGCCACTTGATATTATTGACATATCCACATTGAGTTAATCCCTGTTTTATCTGCTTTCTGCCCATCTGGTTGTCATTTCTATAGCTAGTGTTTTGTTGTTATCAGTACATGTTCCTATTAGCAAATGATAACAAGGAAAATTTAATTTTACCACAGTAAAGTGTTTTTTTTCCCAATCGCAAATTGGCTCCTGTGGTTGATCCGGTCACAGAAATTGGGTACCAGAAAAAATCTAGGAAATATGTGCTGTGGGTCATAAAATAATATGGGCCTAACACCATATATGTAGGTGTATATATACACTACATGGCGTAATGGAATCTTGACTTGGTATATGCCCTATCTCAGATAACATACTAAAAGCTGGTACAATTATATCTTGCATGATTCTACATGACTTGAGTCACAAGGGCCCATTGTGCCAGCTGTCCATGATCAGGATGACTGGCAGAGTCCTAGACCACATGCAGTGAGGATGATATCTTTCCAGTTTGAACTAACTAGATGGTGCATAGACAGACACGGGCAGGACCATGATGGTGTGCAGACAGACACAGGGGCAGGACCATGATGGTGCGCAGACAGACACGGGCAGGACCATGATGGTGCGCAGACAGACACGGGCAGGACCATGATGGTGCGCAGACAGACACAGGGGCAGGACCATGATGGTGCGCAGACAGACAGGGGCAGGACCATGATGGTGAGGGCTGCATCCCACCCTCGATGTCCGTTGCCTGCTTTAGGAGATAATGGGCAGGGACACATGTCCAAATATGGCTACAGATGTTATATGTCAATGTTTTCATTGCCCTACATTTGACAAACTGCTGTTTGGTATAAGATTTGTGTAGTTTTTGCTGCTACCATGCCAAGATGATGGACAAATCTGTTACATCTTAGCTTAACCAAACAACACGCACAAACAAGAATTGACAACCAAGAAACTAACTTTACTTGTTTCCCTGTACCGACCGCTGCAACTAAGTTTGTTGCTGTGTAGTTCACTGATTTGTTTCCTTTTTTATCCTCAACTCTAAAGCAGCAGTTTACTGGCGATTTGGTTTGTATAAGTTGCTTCCCTGTTAACAACGGAACAGAGACAGTTTTTGTGTGTTTTCTCACTTTGATGTGTCCACATCAGCTGTCCATGTGCACATTCGTTGCTGTAAATGATGTGCTGTCCCTTTCCACTGCAAGTATGAACATGATGGAGAAAGCTAACATACAAGATTCATTAGCAGCTGTTCAAATGTCATGAACTTTATTGACATATTACTAACAATTACACACTTGCTGCTGAAATCAGGTCAGGACATGATGCATTATAACAAGAAATCATGCAACATGAGTAACCATAACAATGCCATCATTTTAAAAGTGCCAGAAATCTTTCATAGCCACCTAAAAGTAAAATTTCTCATGCAGAACAGTATCACTTGCTGCGCTCAATCAAGGCAGTGATAGTTGTCTTTCATTTGGTTGACTTTCTTTATGGCTTGAATAAGGGTCTTCTTATCCTGGAAGGTGATTGGTTGTTCTTGTGTTGTTCCCTCTTTTGCTAACTTGTCTGCTCTCTCATTTCCTAGTATGTCACAGAGTGGCACTCCCCTTTTGGCTTTAAGTTGGCTTACATTTTCCCCAAGCTCTGGCAGATTATTATTCTTGAGAGTTTGTAGAATTCATATTGTCAGACCAGTGTTATGCACTAAGTTGTTTGCAGCTGTATTATGTACAAGGAAAATGGTAGATTCAAGTGATACTTTAATGACATTTGTTTTTCTATTTTTCTGCTGTCAGAGTAAAAATAGTTTGTGAAAACCAGAAATAAATTATCTGTGCAGCATACATTTCCCTTAATAACAAATTGCACTCATATATACTAAGTATAAACACACATTTGTAAACTATTTGCCAGGTTGTCTGGTCTGCCTTGTTTAACATTCATTTACTGTTTCACTAAAGCAAGTAAAAGTCGCATACAAGACTTTTTTTTAAGAAGAAAAAAAAAAGAACTTATTGTGATAGAGACATTTATAGATGCAAATTATGTAACACAATATGTTTATTGTCTTAAGTTAATATGCACAAATAAAACCTACCACAAACAAGATAATTCTCCATCAAAGTGCAAGATAATTCACAACTTGTCACTGCACATGAAAATCATAAATGAATCAATCAACTCATGACGAAGTAATCTGTAAAAGCAAGGAGACAACAAACCCCCACACAGATTTGTGCATTAGTCAATGACTATTGACAAATATGCAGACTCATTAAGACTACCGGTTTCTTTCTTTTTGAATATTTGTTTAAAAGGTGAACTGGTAATGACTTTAATGTTTTATTACTGTAAGTAATATTTCTGTATTAAATTGTACTGTTATAACAACTGGAAGCCCTCTAGTTTTATCAATATAATCATTACGTTATTCGATGCACACAATTGACATCTATAAGAAAGTTATGACCATTTTGATTTAAGCTGCAGATTTTCTCAATAGAAATGCAAACTGAGGTGTAAACATATCAACATGATCTGACCTTTGGGGCACTTTACTTCCATGTTGTTGTGTATTAGACCCAACATTAACAACACATATTTACAAAAAATAACAAATATCATTTACACAATAATTTTTATTTTTAAAAAGCCATACTGAAATCACAAATAGGCTTGAACGGTGTGAACAATCAGATTGAATGAGAGATAAACATCCATAGTTTCTGTTGACTTCATAGCCCTGACAATAAAACATTTTCAGACTTCATAGCCCTGACAATAAGACATTTTCAGACTTCATAGTCCTGACAATAAGACATTTTCAGACTTCATAGTCCTGACATTAAAACATTTTCAGACTTCATAGTCCTGACATTAAAACATTTTCAGGCTTCATAACCCTGACATTAAGACATTTTCAGGCTTCATAGCCCTGACAATAAGACATTTTCAGACTTCATAGTCCTGACAATAATACATTTTCATTCTAATAACTGCTAAGACATTATTCCACAGAAAAATCCTAACAAAATTGGTTAATAAAAAATAACTGGGTGTGGAAAAACAGTCAGCAAAACAAGTGATACAAGAAAATAAACAAGAGACAGAACGACAAACAGGAAGTGATATGGGGCGGTAAAACTTGTCAGAACACAACCACGTACAAGCCCACAGATCTGATCAGAATATAACCAAACAACCAGCTATTAGATCAGGATGAAAGTCTATCTCTATGAAATCTGGTCGTTCACTCATCCCATGTAACATACATGCCCCTCGATATCAATAATTAAGAACATCAGCAGCTGAGAAGGTGAAGAATATAGAGCAACATGAAAACCTCACGATCTGAGGGCACAGAATTGCTGAAATACTTCCAAGATGTGAATATCGATGTCACTAGTGAACAAAAGTTGCTCCAATGTGTTGATGTAGCGGAAAACCAGTTCATGATGCTGTGGACACAAACAAAAACAACGCACTGAAACATTGTGAATAAATTATATTTGGACATCATCGTTCGTTCTCAAACTGCCACTATCAAGCCCTAAAAGGGGATTTGCAAGCAACAGGGAGAATGGAACGTGCTGTGTCACATAGTTAGCAGATTGACTACGATATTTGCACCTTTCAGTTCGACACATCTGACTTTGGCAGGCATTTTAGGGTACATGGTCTGTCTTCCCTCTTCGATCCCTTTTCCTTAGCCTGTTATCCAGGATCACTACATGGAGGTGGAGAAGGGTCCTGACAGCACTGGCCCTGATGCTGTCAGCTTTGTGTCGCTGATTGCTATAGCTCATGCATTGCTCAGCATCTTGATTTTGTATTTAGATATAAAACACATATCTCAGTCAGATCCACACTAGACTCACATCTCTCACACACACTCAGTGAGACCCACATAGATAAACATCTCTCACATACAGTGTGAGAACATATAGATAAACATCTCTCACGCACAGTGAGACCCACCCTATTCACCTAGACAAATACCTTCTCACACACAGTAAGTGAGACTCACCTAGACAAATACCTTCTCACAAACAGTAAGTGAGACTCACCTAGACAAATACCTTCTCACAAACAGTAAGTGAGACTCACCTAGACAAATACCTTCTCACAAAGAGCCACACCAGACAAATACCTTCTCACAAAGAGCCACACTAGACAAATACCTTCTCACAAAGAGCCACACTAGACAAATACCTTCTCACAAAGAGCCACACTAGACAAATACCTTCTCACAAAGAGCCACACTAGACAAATACCTTCTCACAAAGAGCCACACTAGACTCACCAATAGGAAGACTTGCTGAAGCCTCTCTATGACCCACTTGTACCAAGGTGTGTTGTAGTCGATGCCAGCAGATTCACATCGCGCCAAGTGTTCAGTCAGAACAATGATAAATCTCTAGAAATGTGAGTAGACATTTTTCAATAAGAAGACAAAGATAAACTTATGGTGCGTGCATGCATATGAAGATGAAATCAGAACTAGGGTTACAGTAGCAAAAAAAGTTATTCAGGGATAAATAAAAACTTCTGACATCAATTAACATCAGTATTGAGCTGTGTAAACGAATCAGCACACATTTCTGACCAGTAGCACTGAATGATTACGAAATATGTACTAACAAAAATCGATGAAAAAAACCTTGAAAGGCTATGAAATGTGTTATTGCAGGATGCAAAGAGTAAGCTGGACAGACAAAAATATAAAATAAGCAAGAGCAGATATATTTAGGCACATAGACAAATAATGGAAAGTATAAACAAAAAATTAGATTGTCTTGGCTTGGTAACAGTATGAGACACAGAGGTCTACTACTGGAAGGCAAACATTCCAGAACCAATTGTATCACACAGACATGCTTAATATATACTGAGCTGAAGTGATCTGAAACAACAGAGGCCAGTGGTGTGACATGATCAGACTAACAGGACAGTGATTGGTTGACTCCAAAACCAGTCTCCAGACTGACTTAAAAAATGGCTAGACATGATCAGATACCTCCAACACCAGCCTCCCACCAGAAGCACACACAAACAATGACTTACTTGGAATATGACAAGGAAGAGATTCTTCTGTGCACTAGTGGCCGCTTCCAGCTTCTCTTCCATCCTCTCTACAGCCTCATCACTTGGAATATCATCATCAATCACATCTAGACCATCTGCCTCCTGACATATTTCAGATGAAGGCACTTCTTTAACATCAATGTTGACATGTTCAATACAATCCTATGTAAGCAATCTTTAGTTCAACATGAAACACCAAACTGGTTGGTCCTCCACTGACACACCAAACTGGTTGGCCATTCCCTGACATACCAAACTGGCTGGTCTTCCTCTGACATACCAAACTGGTTGGTCCTCCTCTGATACACCAAACTGGTTGGTCCTCCTCTGACATACCAAACTGATTGGTCCTCCTCTGACATACCAAACTGGTTGGTCCTCCTCTGACACACCAAACTGGTTGGTCCTCCTCTGACACACCAAACTGGTTGGTCCTCCTCTGACATACCAAACTGATTGGTCCTCCTCTGACACACCAAATTGGTTGGCCCTCCTCTGACATACCAAACTGGTTGGTCCTCCCCTAACACACCAAACTGGTTGGTCCTCCACTGACACACCAAACTGGTTGGTACATCCCCTGACAAGAAGTCTACTCCTCCAAACGTTCTTGTAGTGGTTGATCGTATGGTTAGGTTGCCTTTACAACATTCCCTCGTCAACTTTTAAGACATGCTTGGTATGACACAGGGTCTAAACTTAGTATTACAATATATAGAAACAGCAGCCAAATAATCACCTCTTTAAAATGGGGGTTTGCAACTTTATTGCACTAATATATGTGTGTAAACTTATATACAAGGTAGCTTCAAAAAGTTCCAGGAATTATTGGATTGTATAGAAATAAGTTACAATAGAATATTCTACGCTACATTTCCTTCAAAGTAGTTCCCTTCGGCAACTACACACTTTTGACAACGTGCATACAGCTGCTGGAAACATTCGTGGAACCTATTCTTTGACACCTCTCCCAGCTGCTGGAAACATTCGTGGAACCTATTCTTTGACACCTCTCCCAGCTGCTGGAAACATTTGTGGAACCCATTCTTTGACACCTCTCTCAGCTGTCTTGTCGCATGGTGATAACGTCCTCAGCATCCTTGAATCGCTGTCCTTTCAGTTCTGATTTCAGTCGAGGGAACAAGGAAAAAAATCAGCCGCTGCCAGATCGGGGGAATATGGAGGATGTTCCAAGATAATCACGTTGTGCTTTGAGAGATAATGTTTCAGCAGAAGGGATAGATGTGCTGGCACATTGTCATGCAGCATAATCCAACTGTTTGTTCTCCATTTTTCTGGTCATTTTATTCTGATTGCATCTCTTACACGACGGAGGATATAAACGTACATTTCCTTGTTAACCGTTCGGCCTTCAGGAATGAAATCATGGCAGACAATACCCTGGGGATAAAAAAAAACTTCCAACATAACTTTTCCTTTGCTCTTGTTCGAACAAAATTTATGTGTTAATTTCTGAGATGTGGGAGACTTCCATTCAGAGGACTGACGTTTTGTCTGAGGATTGTACACAAAACACCAGGTCTCACCTCCTGTGATTATGTTGCGAAAATTGTTATCTTGATCAGCCGTTGTGATTAGGTCTTCTGTCAGGGTCAATCTCATTTCTTTCTCTTCAGGAGATAACATTTTGGGAACCATGTGTTGACAAACACGGTGCATGTTCAGATGATTGTGGAGAATACTGTGACAACTTCCAACTGATATTCAAACTTCTGAGACTAGTTTCTCGACACTAAGTCTTCTGTCAGCACACACGTTTCTTCTTCTTCTTCTTCTGCGTACACAGTCAGACAGCAACCATTATTTTTTCGAAAAAAGCGGCGGTCGTCCTGAGACTCTCGCCACTACCATAGAGCTTGTCTTGCAGTTCCACTGGCAATGGCCACATCTGCTCTCTCTGATCCCCGTATGTCGGGCAGTTC
Organism: Ariolimax columbianus; assembly: GCA_036924085.1. Classification (NCBI taxonomy): domain Eukaryota; kingdom Metazoa; phylum Mollusca; class Gastropoda; order Stylommatophora; family Arionidae; genus Ariolimax; species Ariolimax columbianus. Next base: position 142,243,798 of record JAVGWX010000003.1, read on the forward strand.
TGCAGCAGATGTTCAGTTGTCATTTTACCAGTATACACACGTTTCGAACACGCTCAATATTTTCATTGTTGATCGAGGTTGATGGTCGTTCACCATCATTGACACTAACACAACATTCACTGAAACGCTTGAACCTTTTAAATATTTGCGATTTCTTCATTGCGGTATCATCATATATTTTATTAAGCAATGTTTGTGTCTCTGAGGTTAACTTCTCAAGCAAAACACAGAATTTAACATTTATACGTTGCTCAATCAAGAACATTTTCAACTGGGAACGTTTTATGGCTACCTTGTATAATAAATATATTTGTATAAATTTATATATAAGAAATATTTGTTAGTATATGTTTTCAGCAATCCTGCTTATTGACTAACCTGCCCAATGCCCATGTCAATACATAATAATAAGTTAGAGGAACTAAGTGTTGAGAACTCACTTTTCTTTTAGCAGCTTCTTTCTTGTCATGAGCAGTGTCCACCTCCTGCTGTAGTTGGTCTACATGCCTACTCATCTTCTTGATTGTGCTGTGCATGACCTCCCACACGTAGAAGCTGATCACCACAAATATAAGTCACAATTATCTCAGATCATCATGAATGTTCTCTGCCAACAGTTCCTAACTTTCATTATCAACAAATATCGCATCAGGTGGAGCTAACAACCCATCACTTCTGCAGTGAGAAAATCAGCACTTTAGATGCTTTGTGTTTTACCATGTCATCCCCCATTGTGTTTTACTATGTCATCCCACATTGTGTTTTATCATGTCATCTCAGGTTTTACCATGTCGTTCCAGATTGTGTTTTACCATGTCATCCCCCACTGTGTTTTACTATGTCATCCCACATTGTGTTTTATCATGTCATCTCAGGTTTTACCATGTCGTTCCAGATTGTGTTTTACCATGTCATCCCTGATTGTGTTTTACTATGTCATCCCACATTGTGTTTTATCATGTCATCTCAGGTTTTACCCTGTCGTTCCAGATTGTGTTTTACCATGTCATCCCACATTGTGTTTTATCATGTCATCTCAGGTTTTACCATGTCGTTCCAGATTGTGTTTTACCATGTCATCCCACATTGTGTTTTATCATGTCATATCAGGTTTTACCATGTCATCCCAGATTGTGTTTTACTATGTCGTCCCAGGTCTTACCATGTCATCCCAGATTGTGTTTTACCATGTCGTCCCTGATTGTGTTTTTCCGTGCTATTCCAGATCCTTCTGTCATCCTGTCTCTCTTGCCCTTGACCTTTCCCATTGTTACAATCAACAGTGCCTGCCTTCTTGTTATTTTGGTAAGCAGTGATAGTTTAACGCTTTACACACTAACATGGCCAAAGATTCTCGCTCAGTCTCCATGTGCCTTACTTACTTACTTCCATGTGCTTACAATATTAATTCGCTCTAAAGTGTCAGCCAATATTTTCATTTGAAAAACAAGGCTTGTTTACATTTTAAATCACGTGATGGCTGTAGACTGCAAAAACAAGAATTCTAGCATGATTGTGAAAGAAACAAATTGATCACCATTATGAATAAAAAGAGAAAACCATGGCTTTGACCTGGTGGCTGGATTCAGTACAGGACAGATGTGTTGTAGTGTTGAAAGGGACATTACTGATGGAGACAGTCAAAATGAACCAGGCAGATGTTTTGGTGAATGGAAACAAGAACAATGGTGAACAAATCTTATTGTGAGTCACAGGATGCCAAGAACAATGGTGAACAAATCTTATTGTGAGTCACAGGATGCCAAGAACAATGGTACTCAATGTTACAAAACAAATTGCAACATGTGACAATGAAACATGCAGTTCACAGTTGATTATTTAAGTTCTGTAGCGGCTTTTTCACTGTGTTCTGTCTATTTGTGAAAGTGTCACTGACACTTGACATTTCAAGTCCCCGCCCCAATCATACCAAAATCACTTCAAACTAAACTATACTGTTATTATGAATACTTCATGTCATAGACAGTTTAATTATGTGTTTAGATCATTATTTTAGCTATTTGTTTATATTATTATCTCAAATTGACGTGGAGGAAGACTAACATCTGGTCAGGCAAAACATACTGATCAGACATGTTAGTCAGGGTCAGGCAAAATATACTGGCGAATGACTCCAACCTCGACTTCATTGTAGTCCTCCCTGGAAACGGGCTGTTTACATGGCAGCCTTGCTAGCGAGGTGAGGGATCGACGTGATCCTTGTAGTAGTGAGTGGCACAAAGAAGTCAAGCATAGCACAACCACATGGAGGAACCCGGTCCACCTTCATTAGCACGCTCAGAATGTGAGGGAAGCTACAACAACCCGTCACTTAACATCCTTTCTAGCGCACACAAAGGAGCAAACTTACTCATTATGGGCATTCAACAACAACAACCTCAAATTGACTGACCTCAACATCTCCAATGTTCCTAGTTGTTGTGTCAGTAAATTGTGGAATATATTTATTGAAGACCATCCTGTATTAAATATACTTTTTACATTACGTAGAACACACCCATCCGGACGATAGACTGATCCAAAAGGAAAGTAACGGTTCTAGTTTGCTCACATGTGTATTTCAAATAATCACTTGTCATTTTGAAAATAAACATCTAAATTCAATTTATCAGCCACAAAATCCTTGAGAATACTTTTAATGGCTTGTTCTGTCGCTAGCCTTTTTGAACAGCCATTTCCCAAACTACTTTCCATCACAAATTCATCGACAGGTTTCCTATTTCGTGGATGCCGCCATATTTGTTATCTCCAGAAATGTGTGTACTGTGTAGATGTCACAACAGAATGGCCAAAATGTAAGTAGTAAAGCCTGAAATACACCTAAGAATGGTCCACCCGTAATACTGATTCTCATGGGTCATTCAGGGAATGGGGTACTTACACACACACACACCATCAATGTCATGGTCCAAAAAGTTAACAAAAACTCTTAAAAGGTAGGTCATAATTTCTATTCTTTCAACCAGCACTAAAAGGAAAACATAGGTTAGAATCTCACCCAGCCCCTGCAACCCAAAAATAGGAATTTTAAAAAATGTTCAATGACGGGAATATTGAAAAAAAAAAGGTTAGTCAAGAAAGAGTGTACTTAGCACGCCGTCAAAACCAACACAAAAACATCTGGCTCCCATCTGTGGTCAGGAAGGAGGCAAATAGATTTCTGGTTTCCTCAGCACTATTAACTAGAATTCATTTCCTCAGCACTATTAACTAGAATTCATAAGAGTTTATCATTCAGGGAGGCTGATTAGTTGGAGGAAGACTTCAGGGTAAATTGCTTAACCACAGAATGAGGACATTAAAATTGAGATATTCAGAAAAACAGAGACTTGTCAAAGCAACACACCCCACAAAAGAACCAAAAACTGTGCATGAAACTGTATTGTCCAGGATTCATCATTACAAATTTGAAAGAAAAGTAACGAAACACAAGAGCAATGGTGGGGGCTCAGTGGTTTCGAGGTAAGGTGTCCTCCTCGAGTGCCGAAGGTTCAAATCACAGTGGAAACCAGGATTTTTTCACGTGGAACTTCTGGTAGAAATTTCCCTGATCTCCTGGGTAGTGATGTCGGACTCCCATATTCAGTGACAAGCATTTTAAAAATCCCTTAGCAGTTAGAAATCTAAAATAATAGACTTAACGGCCGCTGCCAGGAGAAAATTTTAAGTTTAAAAAATCTACCCAAATTATTTGTACCTTCCCCCGGGCCTAGTAAGCTGCAAAAAAGTTGTTAAATGCCTACTACGTTTAGCCGAAGCCTTCGGCTACCTGGCAACAGACATTAACATGTCTGTTTGATTACCAGGATTCCAAGTGAGAGCAATGTTAGGAATCCTATCTGCTTTCTTTGTCTATCTTATTTTATTTATTTATTTTTAAAAAATTTCCTTCGCCTTATTCCTCTAATCCCCAAGGCGGTGTGCGTTGGACTATGGTTTTTATTTTGCGCCTGTCGGCCCAGTGCATCCGACTTCAGCATTAATTTTATGTAAGGGTCTGCTTCCTCCTGCATTTTCTAAGGGTTTGCTTCCTCGGGGTAACGGCCGGTGCTGTGATGGGGAACGAACCCAGCACCTTCGGATTGTGAGCCGTGCCACTTAACCACTAGGCTACTCCGTCCCACACTTTGTCTATCTGTCTACATTGTCTATTTGCTTACCTTGTGAAATCATGCTGCATTTCAAACGAAAACAACCAGTTGGCCACAGATGAGCAATCAACAACCTCAGTTCGCAGCAATTTGTCCACCATCAGCACTATGATCTAGATCAGAGAGCAGTCATATCTCTGATTCAGTAGTCAAACAGACATATCTTTCATTCAGTAGTCAGACAGACATATCTTTCATTCAGTAGTCAGACAGACATATCTTTCATTCAGTAGTCAGACAGACATATCTTTCATTCAGTAGTCAGACAGACATATCTTTCATTCAGTACTCAGACACATATCTTTCATTCAGTACTCTGACAGACATATCTTTCATTCAGTACTCAGACACATATCTTTCATTCAGTAGTCAGACAGACATATCTTTCATTCAGTACTCAGACACATATCTTTCATTCAGTACTCAGACAGACATATCTTTCATTCAGTACTCAGACAGACATATCTTTCATTCAGTACTCAGACAGACATATCTTTCATTCAGTACTCAGACAGACATATCTTTCATTCAGTACTCTGACAGACATATCTTTCATTCAGTACTCAGACAGACAAATGACTGCTATAAGCACATTTCTAGGTTTCATCAACAATAAATCAAAGAATAACATTACAACAGACAGACACATCTTGTGCAGTGGCAGGTATGTAGTACCTGGTGAGAAGGCCAAACACACTATTGATAGCTACAAAATAAATGCATGATTAACAATTGATATCACAACCAATGGATAAAATGTGAACACTTGAAAGAATAAGCTATCTATCTGAAGGCCACTAAATTTTAAAGATGACCCCACAAATTTCAATGATGGACAAGCAATCTTTGAACCACAAATCACTCTCATATTATTTGTTTTACTGGTTTAAAACAAAAACAGTATAATAGCTGACAATGTCAAACATCTACTTACCTGCTGATTATTCTTCCAGGTCTCATACAGCACCTTCAACAGGCAAACTTTACCATCATCAAACTCTGCTAGGGACTTCAAGTTTGGGTGAAACCTGTTTTAGTACAAGAACATGCCAACTACTTGAGACAGAGAAATGACTACCGTTAACAGAACAATGCTATCATATCTGGTACAAGAAAATGGCGTAATAAGACGATAAATTATTCTAAATTTATTTGTAATCTAACATACAATACTTGAACCAGCAAAAAACATGTGTAGATGGACGGGACGTAGTCAGCATACACAATTATCTATCTCTATGGCCTCTGTACTTGGTCATTCATAAATAAAAAGTGAAGGCCGAGTACGGCATACGTCCCAAGTGCGGTAAAGGTTAATGTTGAAAAATGTACAGTCATCCACATGGGAAAATCCAATAATGAATATAATTACAGGATGGGCGAGAACAATATTAGGACAATAAAAAAAGGAAAGAGACCTAGGAGTTACAATAGATCATACACTAAAGGTTCGGGAGCAAGTCCAGGTGGCAGTGAAAAAGGCTAATGCCATGTTGGACACGAAAAAAAGAAACATTTCGCATAAGAGCAAGGAATTAATAAACTAAATAAATCATTATTAGTGAGACCTAAGTTTTTCAAAGTACGACCGGCTACAAGAACAAGAGGGCTACAGATTATTTAAAGACAGGTCCAGATTAGATATTAGGAAATATTTTTTTAGTCAGAGAGTGGTGTATTCTTGGAATGCATTGCCGCATGATGAAGTGGAAGCAGAGTCAGTTAATACATTAAAAAATAGATTGGATGCTCACAGTATTTTCAGTATCGGTGGAGTGAAATAAACTGGTTGTATACGTAATCTGTTGATCTGTTGTCTCCTGAACCAGTATAATGAAGTTAAGTTAAGAAGGTCTTCAACAAAACATGCTGGTAAAATCAGAAGAGACAAAGTTGCAGAGACTTACTTGGCCAGTGCTGCAAACGAGTGGCTGATTGACTTGGAACCCAGGTGGAGTAGAGTAGAGAAGAACACGTCAATCTTCAGGGGGTTGAAAGATGAGTTCTCTGTGTGGATGCACCAAAATAGAACATGAGAATTGTCTAAATTTTGCATAAGGGCATTCATATAGAATGTATGTATCCACACACATTTTGTTGGAGTTACATATCTGAAAATGGTGAAACAAAAAGTTACGTTTATGTCAACATTCTCTGCAATAAATTCTGCAACCATCCTCACCACAGCCTTTGAAATCATGGTTTACAGAGGTGTCTCAAACATATGACCCACAAAAGTGTTTGGTGTTACAAGGTTGTAAAGGAGATAATACAGGTTATACATCACATGTGTCCTAATGTGGCCACTGCCCACTACTGTACAGCTCTGACACCGACCTTCAAATGTGCTGCATAAAATGAAGATCGCCAACACGGAGCAGCAGAATAAATATGAAGACCACAAGATGAAGTGCTAACTAATCTCAAACAAATGAAATACGAAAATGTGGAAGGTTTATTGTTGTTACTTTACCATTTGTAAACTGTCTCTTAGCTTGTTCATGAATGATTCACTCTAGGTGATAGGTCTAGAACTTGCGGCTCTCGTAACCATTTTCTGCGGTATCTTGATTGGTATGTGGTAAGGAATAATAAAGTTTGACTGCTGCTGAGGACGAATGTAGTCGAACCGAAAGGTGCAAATATCGCAGTCAAGCTGTAAACTAGTGCCACAACACATTCCATTCTTTGAACGGCAACTTGCAAAGCCCTGTTCAGGGCATGGTAGCAGGAGATTGAGAAATAATGCAGAAGAGGAAGAAAGTTGGACAATAATATAGGGCATTCTATACATAAGACTGAAATGGCTAACTACAGAGAAAACACAGATTAAATGTGAGTTTACCATACAAAGCAACAATTAAAAGTAATGAAAACCCTCATAATAGAAGACATAGTTCTGAAAGCAGAAAAAATCCTGAACAGAATCGATCAAAAGCGCGATCCAAAGGTTTCCACAAAAAAAACCTTCAGAAACCATACAGCACCAACCAATGTTGAAATATAGTAGTCTTGTGACATCCAAAACCACAGGCATAACGATTTCAGCTTTTCCATCAATGCCACTAACTTTCATGGTAGAATTGAAGATCAGTGCTTAAACTGTGTTCAGAAATTTCCAAACAGTTTGGAACATGAGGAAGGAAGTAGTTCTAAAGTTGAAACAAACCATTTAGTAAGCACCGAAACGTCTTATCAAACATTACCACAGACAATTCATAATACAGTAAGATGAGATCCCTCAGTCAATCTATCACATTACAGCCAAGAAATAAGATGAAAACATACTACAACACTGGGATACAACCCAGTAGAAAGTGAGACGACAAAAGAAGACGAGAAAGAATTCACTGTGGCCCTCGAGCTATAAAACTTATCCTCATGCGGGCCAAGAGCCATAAAACTCATCTTCATGTAGACCATTGAATATCCTCACGTAGCCATCAAGACATTGAACATCCTCACGTAGCCAGCAAGCCATTGAACCTCCTCACGTAGCCAGCAAGCTATTTAACATCCTCATGTAGCCAGCAAGCCATTGAGCCTCCTCACGTAGCCAGCAAGACAATGAACCTCCTCACGTAGCCAGCAAGCCATTGAGCCTCCTCACGTAGCCAGCAAGACAATGAACCTCCTCACGTAGCCAGCAAGCCATTGAACATCCTCATGTAGCCAGCAAGCCATTGAACATCCTCACGTAGTCAGCAAGCCATAGAACATCCTCACGTAGCCAGCAAGCCATTGAGCATCCTCACGTAGCCAGCAAGATAATGAACCTTCTCATGTAGCCAGCAAGCCATTAAACATCCTCACGTAGTCAGTGAGCCATTGAATATCCTCATGTAGCCAGCAAGCCCTTGAACATCCTCACGTAGCCAGCAAGCCATTGAACATCCTCATGTAGTCAGCAAGCCATTGAACATCCTCATGTAGCCAGTGAGCCTCCTCACGTAGCCAGCAAGACAATGAACCTCCTCACATAGCCAGCAAGCCATTGAACATCCTCATGTAGCCAGCAAGCCATTGAACATCCTCACGTAGCCAGCAAGCCATAGAACATCCTCACGTAGCCAGCAAGCCATTGAGCATCCTCAGGTAGCCAGCAAGACAATGAACCTCCTCATGTAGCCAGCAAGCCATTGAACATCCTCACGTAGTCAGTGAGCCATTGAATATCCTCATGTAGTCAGCAAGCCATTGAACATCTTCATGTAGTCAGCAAGCCATTGAACATCCTCATGTAGCCAGCAAGCCATAGAACATCCTCACGTAGCCAGCAAGCCATTGAACATCCTCATGTAGCCAGCAAGCCATAGAACATCCTCATGTAGCCAGCAAGACAATGAGCATCCTCACGTAGCCAGCAAGCCCTTGAACATCCTCACGTAGCCAGCAAGCCATTGAACATCCTCATGTAGTCAGCAAGCCATTGAGCATCCTCACGTAGCCAGCAAGCCATTGAACCTCCTCACATAGCCAGCAAGCCATTGAACATCCTCATGTAGCCAGCAAGCCATTGAGCCTCCTCACGTAGCCAGCAAGACAATGAACCTCCTCACGTAGCCAGCAAGCCATTGAACATCCTCATGTAGCCAGCAAGCCATTGAACATCCTCACGTAGCCAGCAAGCCATAGAACATCCTCACGTAGCCAGCAAGCCATTGAGCATCCTCACGTAGCCAGCAAGACAATGAACCTCCTCATGTAGCCAGCAAGCCATTAAACATCCTCACGTAGTCAGTGAGCCATTGAATATCCTCATGTAGCCAGCAAGCCCTTGAACATCCTCACGTAGCCAGCAAGCCATTGAACATCCTCATGTAGTCAGCAAGCCATTGAACATCCTCATGTAGCTAGTGAGCCTCCTCACGTAGCCAGCAAGACAATGAACCTCCTCACGTAGCCAGCAAGCCATTGAACATCCTCATGTAGCCAGCAAGCCATTGAACATCCTCACGTAGCCAGCAAGCCATAGAACATCCTCACGTAGCCAGCAAGCCATTGAGCATCCTCACGTAGCCAGCAAGACAATGAACCTCCTCATGTAGCCAGCAAGCCATTGAACATCCTCACGTAGTCAGTGAGCCATTGAATATCCTCATGTAGTCAGCAAGCCATTGAACATCCTCATGTAGTCAGCAAGCCATTGAACATCCTCATGTAGCCAGCAAGCCATAGAACATCCTCACGTAGTCAGCAAGCCATTGAACATCCTCATGTAGCCAGCAAGCCATAGAACATCCTCACGTAGCCAGCAAGCCATTGAGCATCCTCACGTAGCCAGCAAGCCCTTGAACATCCTCACGTAGCCAGCAAGCCATTGAACATCCTCATGTAGTCAGCAAGCCATTGAGCATCCTCACGTAGCCAGCAAGACAATGAACCTCCTCATGTAGCCAGCAAGCCATTGAACATCCTCACGTAGTCAGTGAGCCATTGAATATCCTCATGTAGCCAGCAAGCCCTTGAACCTCCTCATGTAGCCAGCAAGCCATTGAACATCCTCACGTAGTCAGTGAGCCATTGAATATCCTCATGTAGTCAGCAAGCCATTGAACATCCTCATGTAGTCAGCAAGCCATTGAACATCCTCATGTAGCCAGCAAGCCATAGAACATCCTCACGTAGTCAGCAAGCCATTGAACATCCTCATGTAGCCAGCAAGCCATAGAACATCCTCACGTAGCCAGCAAGCCATTGAGCATCCTCACGTAGCCAGCAAGCCCTTGAACATCCTCACGTAGCCAGCAAGCCATTGAACATCCTCATGTAGTCAGCAAGCCATTGAGCATCCTCACGTAGCCAGCAAGACAATGAACCTCCTCATGTAGCCAGCAAGCCATTGAACATCCTCACGTAGTCAGTGAGCCATTGAATATCCTCATGTAGCCAGCAAGCCCTTGAACATCCTCACGTAGCCAGCAAGCCATTGAACATCCTCATGTAGTCAGCAAGCCATTGAACAACCTCATGTAGCCAGTGAGCCATTGAACATCCTCACGTAGCCAGCAAGACATTGAACATCCTCACGTAGCCAGCAAGCCATTTGTTTTGAGCTTGAGACCCCCCTCCCCCCCTAAGTATTCAGTTCTACTGTAGAATCTCTCATATTCAGGTAGTAATAGCTCTCACCCCCCCCCCCCTCCAATTTTAGTTGTTGCTGAAAACAAACTCTAAACAATTGATACATACTCCAGATAAAACAAAGAAAACAATATAATGATCACACACAAATTTAAAGAATGTATGAGAAAAATATTGCCCTCCGTCTCTCTCCAACTTCTTTTTGCTTGTGTCCTGTTTGTGCCTTTCAGCATCAGGTTATGGAGAGGTTTCTTGACCTGGCCCTAGTATGTGCTTCATACACAGGGAGCTTTACTGCTTCTGTTATTTCTGCTATCCATCATTTTCTCCCCAACAAGAAACCTAAAAATAGGATGGCCACAACAAAAATGAGGAAAGAAAACGTACCATTCTCTTGTCCATTTGGGTACACATTGGGTAAGTCCTTGAGCAAAATGGCTGCTTCCTCTGGAGTACACTTGGTCTTGATGGTACTCATCAGTTTATGAGCATGCATGGTGCCTGGCAGTGAGCCTGGTGGACAGAATAATCATAGAGCTGTGATCACACCCCAAACATTGACTGTTAACAGGTTTCTGGCAAAACAAGAGCATTATAAGATGATGAACTCCTGCTTGGTAGGTGACAGTCATTATCTTACACTCAGATTTCTGTTCTATTGTGAAATAACGTCACTGCACTCAGGGTTGACCCACAGGTACTCAGAAATTAGTGAAGAGTGTGGATACTGATGGTTCCAGTAGCCCACTGACTGTACAAACTGCTGCTTTGCCCATTCAGGCACTCCTCTCCGCTCAACCCATATTTGATTTTTGTAAACTGCAGTCTGTGGATTCTCAATTCATCGATTGTTGTATCAACATGACAGGGACTGTCATTGATTGACCTCATAATGTCACCTGTATATATAAACAGAGTTCCCACTATGGGTGCCTTCAAGACAAGGATGCCCACACTTTCATTGTCATGCACACAAGCATAACCTTGACAACAGATCCACACACAATGAAGAATATTTATACTATCAAGTTGAAAATAATGATATACAACATAAAATCAATGATTGACATTTTCCAGTCTTGGTAAATTTAGCATATTTTTGTCTTTCAGTCTGAAACATGTGTAGCAACTCTTTATATCAAATAGTTTATCCCTAATAAAATGCTATATTAGTATGAAGCCTTGAATATCATTAATGTGGAAGAGAAGTATGGTGCACAGCTTTTGATGCTCCTCATCTCAGGTGTATCTCTGCTAATTCCTCAATAATATTACCATAGTTCGTTTCCTCTGTGTCCTAGACAAAGTCTGAATCAAATGTGTGTTCAATCAACCTGAGTTAGAGAATAAGTCACCACACCCTCCCTGAGATAGAATAAGTCACACCACCCTCCCTGAGTTAGAGAATAGGTCACCCTACTCTCCCTGAGAGAGAATAAGTCACCCTACCCTCCCTGAGATAGAGAATTAGTCACCCTACCCTCCCTGAGATAGAGAATAAGTCACACTACCCTCCCTGAGATAGAGAATAAGTCACCCTACCCTCCCTGAGATAGAGAATAAGTCACCCTACCCACCCTGAGTTAGAGAATAAGTCACCCCACCCTCCCTTAGAGAATAAGTCACCCTACTCTGTCTTAGTTAGAGAATGAGTCACCCCACCCTCAGAGTTAGAGAATGAGTCACCCCACCCTCAGAGTTAGAGAATGAGTCACCCCACCCTCAGAGTTAGAGAATGAGTCACCCCACCCTCAGAGTTAGAGAATGAGTCACCCCACCCTCAGAGTTAGAGAATGAGTCACCCCACCCTCCCTGAGTTAGAGAATAAGTCACCCTACTCTACCTGAGTTAGAGAATAAGTCACCCCACCCTCCCTTAGTTAGAGAATAAGTCACCCTACCCTCCCTGAGATAGAGAATAAGTCACCCCACCCTACCTTAAAGAATAAGTCACCCTACTCTCCCTTAGTTAGAGAATGAGTCACCCCACCCTCAGAGTTAGAGAATGAGTCACCCCAACCTCAGAGTTAGAGAATGAGTCACCCCACCCTCCCTGAGTTAGAGAATAAGTCACCCTACTCTCCCTGAGTTAGAGAATAAGTCACCCTACCCACCCTGAGTTAGAGAATAAGTCACCCCACCCTACCTTAAAGAATAAGTCACCCTACTCTCCCTTAGTTAGAGAATGAGTCACCCCACCCTCAGAGTTAGAGAATGAGTCACCCCACCCTCAGAGTTAGAGAATAAGTCACCCTACTCTCCCTGAGTTAGAGAATAAGTCACCCCACCCTCCCTTAGTTAGGGAATAAGTCACCCTACCCTCCCTGAGATAGAGAATAAGTCACCCTACCCTCCCTTAGTTAGAGAATAAGTCACCATACCCTCCCTGAGATAGATAATAAGTCATCCTACCCACCCTGAGTTAGAGAATAAGTCACCCCACCCTCCCTTAAAGAATAAGTCACCCTACTCTCCCTTAATCAGAGAATAAGTCACCCTACTCTCCCTTAGTTCGAGAATGAGTCACCCCACCCTCAGAGTTAGAGAATGAGTCACCCCACCCTCCCTTAGTTAGAGAATAAGTCACCCCACCCTCCCTTAGTTAGAGAATAAGTCACCCTACTCTCCCTGAGTTAGAAAATAAGTCACACTACCCTCCCTGAGAGAGAATAAGTCACCCCACCCTCCATGAGTTAGAGAATAAGTCACCCCACCCTCCATGAGTTAGAGAATAAGTCACCATACTCTCCCTAAGTTAGAGAATAAGTCACCCTAACCTCCCTGAGAGAGAATAAGTCACCCCACCCTCCCTGAGAGAGAATAAGTCACCCCACCCTCCCTGAGTTAGAGAATAAGTCACCCTACTTTCCCTGAGAGAGAATAAGTCACCCTACTCTCCCTGAGAGAGAATAAGTCACCCTACTCTCCCTAAGTTAGAGAATAAGTCACCCTACTCTCCCTGAGTTAGAGAATAAGTCACCCTACTCTCCCTGAGTTAGAGAATAGGTCACCCTACTCTCCCTGAGAGAGAATAAGGCACTCTACTCTCCCTGAGTTAGAGAATAAGTCATCCAACCCAGAGTTAGAGAATAAGTCATCCAACCCAGAGTTAGAGAATAAGTCACCCCACCCTCAGAGTTAGAGAATAAGTCACCCCACCCTCAGAGTTAGAGAATAAGTCACCCTACTCTCCCTGAGAGAGAATAAGTCACCCCACCCTCCCTGAGAGAGAATAAGTCACCCCACCCTCCCTGAGTTAGAGAATAAGTCATCCAACCCTGAGTTAGAGAATATTTCATCCCACCCTCCCAGAGTTAGAGAATAAGTCATGCCACCTTCGCTGAGTTAGTAAATAGGTCATCTTACACACTCTGAGTTAGGGAATAGTGCATCTAACCTGCTTTGAGTTAAAAACAGGTCATCTAATCTGCATTGAGTTAAAAACAGGTCATCTAACCTGCATTGAGTTAAGAACAGGTCATCTAACCTGCATTGAGTTAAAAAAATTTATCGTGATCTAACTGACCGTACTGTATCAATCTAAGTGTGATGACCAACACACCACTTTTATAATTACCAACCACAATGTACATTTTGAGTCAGAGGCAGGAGGGGTTTTATAGCAGAAGCCATAGCTGCAGAAACAGGCAGAATCGTCTGGAAGTCACACTCACATGTGATAGTATGACACAATTAGACATGAAAGACAGAAAGATAGAACAAAGTATCGGATTTCCACAATTTGGTGAGAAAAAGCTTTTGCCAGTTTTGGAACAACCCACACAAACTGGGTAGTAGAATGCAATGAAGTGAGCTCAAAAAAGCACAATTATTTCAAATGTAAACTTATCTGTCTCAAACTAGGCATGTTTAATTTTTTTGCATTCCAGATGACAAAATTACGTCTATTTCCTGTATCTGCATAATTTTTCAACACTTCATGCCCTGGCATGGTTGTTGATTTTGAGAACCTCTAATTTTTTGTATTTTGTTGTTGTGTGTATCTAGATAGAGACATATTAATAATGAGCTTGTGTGTATGTTAGTTTCTGAGATACAAGAAAATGAAGGTGATAGTGGTAAAAAATAGCACAAACATATAGACTCACCTGGTAGCGGCATTCCTTGGTAAGAAATGTTTTTTTAAATTGCCAAAAAACATACTAGGCTTGCTATCGATGTTTACCGTATCAGCTATGTCTGTCACTTCAGCTATAAACGTAATTATTGTATCTACATTAACAAACTAAATAGATGTACCTCAGAAAAAACCAGTGCAAAAACTTAACTACTCCGTTCTCAATAATGGATGAATCTTCAAATTCAAGCGAAAAACAGAAGAAATCCTTTCCAAAATCTAAAACAAATAAACAAAATTTGCTATTGTTTTTTGTCTAGCCGTACATGACAGAAGTTGGAACTCTCGTTACAATCAAAAGAGCAGAATGTTCAGCAGTTTCCATGGCCTTAACCCTGTAATTTATATACGATAAAGCAATGCCCCCAGAGCTGGAGTGTGCAACACCAGTGTAACAGAGCCAAATCGTCATAATCTCTTGCCGTTGGAACAAAAAAAAGTGAAATGCCCCTAAAGAACAATCAAATAGTGAACAGACCTGCCCCTTCTTGTTCGTATCTGTAGATTGGCTTTGGTTCTGGAGGTAACAGTGGAGCAAATGATTCTGGTACAGACTCAACAACTCTCTGGTGATATGAAAACCTGCCAGGAAAACAAACACACATTACCATGGACTTGTGACATTGCTGAGTATGCAGTTACAAAGAAAGCTCTAGAAACATGTAAAATAAATGATAGAGAGATAAGAGAGCGAATAACTTCTCTGTTAGAGAATAAGTCATCCCACCCTCCCTGAATTAGAGAACAAGTCATCCAACCCTACCTGAGTTAGAGAATAAGTCACTCTGGGATGACATTCTTTAACTCAGAGAGGGTGGGATGACTTATTCTCTTAACTCATAGAGGGTGGGATGACTTATTCATTAACTCAGGGTGGGTGGATCTGAAGGAGAATGTACAACAATCTATACAGGTCTCTCAACAATCTGTCCACACTCTGTACAAGTCTCTCCCCACTTTGTACAGGTCTCTCAACAATCTGTCCACACTCTGTACAAGTCTCTCCCCACTTTGTACAGGTCTCTCAACAATCTGTCCACACTCTGTACAAGTCTCTCCCCACTTTGTACAGGTCTCTCAACAATCTGTCCACACTCTGTACAAGTCTCTCCCCACTTTGTACAGGTCTCTCAACAATCTGTCCACACTCTGTAAAAGTCTCTCCCCACTTTGTACAGGTCTCTCAACAATCTGTCCACACTCTGTACAAGTCTCTCCCCACTTTGTACAGGTCTCTCAACAATCTGTCCACACTCTGTACAAGTCTCTCCCCACTTTGTACAGGTCTCTCAACAATCTGTCCACACTCTGTACAAGTCTCCCAACTTTCATACATCTCTTCCCACCTTGTACAGGTAAAACCACACTTTCATACATCTCTCCCCACTTTGTACAGGTCTCCCAACTTTCATACATCTCTTCCCACCTTGTACAGGTAAAACCACACTTTCATACATCTCTTCCCACCTTGTACAGGTAAAACCACACTGTGCACAGACCTCTTCATACATTTTAAAACAATTCTTAAACAACAATTTACAAATAAAAATAAACACACATACCAAACCTCCAAGGTATATTATAAAGTACACCTGAGATTGACTTAAATCAAAAACAATATGTGAGAAATGTATGATCGTGTGTTCAATACACAATTTGAGACAAAGTAAACTACAAATTATTAAGGAGAACTTTCCTGGAATATTACAGATGCGTTCAAATTGCTCTTTCTCACCTTAAGCATTTGAGTAGAACTTCCCTCACAAACTTTGACTTTGGAGCATTTGAGTCCATGCTAACACATTCAGACCAGTCATCCCAGCTCCACTTGTACTGGAAGTTGCTCAGATGGTATGAGAACCACTGCACAAATCTATCACACGAGAAAATATCACATGTGTCAAACATAAATAGCTGTCTAATCAGTTTATAAATCGGTGAGCTACAAACAATTTTTAAAAAGAAACATTCACTTGCTAGTATTATGGTTTAAGTGGTACGGATAAGGAAATATAATTAATGAGTTTTTCCAATTGCTGATGTCTATCAAGGAATAAAGGCCTCCTGTAATCACAATTCATTCTAGGTTTTTATTTCACCATACACAGAACCAAAACAGACCTTACTGAGGTGCAAACCTGTTTCTCCAGAGAGAGATACCAGTAACCTAACTGCTCCACAACCACTATATGCTACGGATATGTTCCTATAACAACTACAGTTATGAGGAAAGGCTAAAAATAAAAAAATGGCCTACAGTGTCTAGAAAGTAGAAGAATTTGAGGTGACTTAATACAGGTTTATAAGATAATCAAAGGAACTAACAAATTAGACTATAACAAGTTTTTTTCAAAATACAACCACCTACAAGAACAAGAGGGCACAGATTCAAATTAACTAAAGAAAAGTCCAGATTAGATATTAGGAAATATCTTTTTAGTCAGAGAGTGGTGAATGCTTGGAATGCATTGCCACATGATGTAGTGCAGGCAGGGACAATTAATGCATTTAAGAATAGATTGCATGCACATAGCTTTTAGAGCAAGGAAATGTAAATGTAACTGGTTGTATACCGACTCTGCAGAGTCTTCTAAACCAGTATTGTTGTTGTTGCTTAGATGTCTGCCTCACTAGTTTCTACTGGCGGAGGCGCGCCCATTCCACCCCAGACCGTAGTCCATTGGGCGATATCAGGACGCATAAACCAGTGCTTGGATGAATGTGTGCGTCTGTATGTACCTATGCTAGGTTTGTGCGCCCTCAGAAGCTAGCCCAACCAAAGTGCAATGGAAGGGCCTCACCATGAGGGCGCATGTGAAAGTTGTCCAAGAGTGTGACTGTAGGACAGAGTCAAATGAAACAGAGTGAGGTAAGAGAAGAGAGAGAAGGGGAAGAGTGGCCTCCAGGGTGAGCAGGTCCTCCCTGTCCCCTCTAAACCAGTATAAACACGTTAAGTTAACTAGAAAAAATTATAATTGTAAAATATTTTATGTTATGTTACGATAATCCATAATTACAGGTATATTGATTTTTAATAATAAATGAATACAAATATAAAAGGTGAAATATCTTCTATCTTCTATGATCAATCTATTGAGAAAAAAAATATTCACAATTCAGTTGTACGTTGACAAGGGACATAATAAAGAACTCACTGACAGTACAGAGTACTGAACCCTCATCATGGAATTGAATGCACACAGAAATAAGGGATGGAATGGTGTGGCCAACTAGTTAGATTGCGATCAAACCAATCCAGTAGCACTAGTCTTCTAGACCAAGATACTGGGATAACAGACATGAGGCGGTCAACAGTTGAGTATAGCAGGAAACTGATTATCAAGGACATATAATGTGGAAGACTCCGGAATCTCCCATCAATACTGTATTAGCTCACTGTGGAGCATAGAGCTTCATCAAATACAAGCCAAGTCATCAAAGGTTGACATGTTCAAATCTGCTGATGTGGATATCAGTTTCAACAGGACAAGGTAGCCAACTCCAAGCACAATCCTCCATAGTCACCGCATCTTATGACATTTCTGTGAGGTTAAACTGTTCCCATTCTTCTTCCAGGAACACCTTGGCACGAACCTTTCATAATTCTACAATAATCGCTCAATGCTTGAATGACAATTGAAATAGAAAAAGCGGGGACATGAAATCTAGCATTAACCTGTTAAACTTAAATCTTTAGAAAAAAAGCTAAACACAATCAAGATTGCAGCCTTGCCTCTCTATGCACATGGAATGCATTGTATCAATTCTATCAAACAGCATCTCGGAGGCTTGGGCAAGCTGTTACACTAGTTAAGGGCCGTAAGTGTGCACGATTGTTTATTGTCTAGCAGAACCAACATGGGCAGTCCTAGATATCTGTAATGGTTGTCACAAAATGCTGAAAGACTTCCACGGGATGGGCTTGCATGGTGAAAGGTTTTCATGGGAGGGGCTTGCATGGTCAATGGCTTTCACAGGGTGGGCTTGTATGATGATGGTTACTGTACATCACTGGTTATACAAGCTCCTGACCTATCTTCTCAGATACCATTTATGTAGTATTAGGGTGATAATTCACTGCAGTGTAGTCACCTAAGAAGAAAGCATTGAGTGTCTATAGTGTGCCCCCCCCCCTTTATACATATCTAATGTCCCCAGTGACTATAGTGTGCCCCCCCCCCTTTATACATATCTAATGTCCCCAGTGACTATAGTGTGCCCCCCCCCCCCTTTATACATATCTAATGTCTCCAGTGACTATAGTGTACCCCCCCCCTTTATACATATCTAATGTCCCCAGTGACTATAGTGTGTCCCCCTTTATGCATATCTAATGTCCCCAGTGACTATAGTGTGTCCCCCTTTATACATATCTAATGTCTCCAGTGACTATAAGTGCGCCCCCCCCCCCTATACATATCTAATGTCCCCAGTGACTATAGTGTGCCCCCCCCCTTTATACATATCTAATGTCTCCAGTGACTATAGTGTACCCCCCCCCCCCTTTATACATATCTAATGTCCCCAGTGACTATAGTGTGTCCCCCTTTATGCATAAATAATGTCTCCAGTGACTATAGTGCGCGCGCACCCCCCCCCCCCCCCCATACATATCTAATGTCTCCAGGCTCTACTCTGGCATGTGGTGACTATTGGCTCTGGTTTCTCGCTGCACCACCTGAGCATTTCCTGCAAAGACTTATGATTAATGTTTTGGTGATTTGCATTTCCTCTCCACAGTTCATCCATTATTCTTGTTTAACCATCTACTTTGGCTGTGTGATCCCATGTCTGGAGTCACCCATCTACTTTGGCTGTGTGATCCCATGTCTGGGGTCACCCATCTACTTTGCCTGTGTGCTTCCATGTCTGGGGTCACCTGTCCAAACCATCTACTTTGGCTGTGTGATCCCATGTCTGGGGTCACCCATCAACTTTGGCTGTGTGATCCCATGTCTGGGGTCACCCATCTACTTTGGCTATGTGATCCCATGTCTGGGGTCACCCATCTACTTTGGCTGTGTGATCCCATGTCTGGGGGCACCTGTCCAAACCATCTACTTTGGCTGTGTGATCCCATGCCTGGGGTCACCCATCTACTTTGGCTGTGTGATCCCATGTCTGGGGACACCTGTCCAAACCATCTACTTTGGCTGTGTGATCTCATGCCTGGGGACACCTGTCCAAACCATCTATTTTGGCTGTGTGATCCCATGTCTGGGGGCACCTGTCCAAACCATCTACTTTGGCTGTGTGATCCCATGCCTGGGGTCACCCATCTACTTTGGCTGTGTGATCCCATGCCTGGGGTCACCCATCTACTTTGGCTGTGTGATCCCATGTGTGAGGTCACCTGTCCAACCATCTACTATGCCTGTGTGATCCCATGTCTGGGGGCACCTGATCAACCATCTACTTTGCCTGTGTGAGGTCACCTGTCCAACCATCTACTATGCCTGTGCCATCCCTTGCCTGGGGGTGGGTCAGCTGTCCAACCATCTACTTTGCCTGTGGGGTCATCTGCCCAACCATCAACTTTGCATGTACCATCCCTCGCATGACTCTCATGATGTCCGCCCTGTTTCTGTGCACTTGATGCCTCTTGCCTGTAGTTACTTATACCAGACTTTGGTCAGGGCTAGAGTTTGTCTGGACCTCACTTACACATGTCCAAACGTACCTCACATTATCACTATGAAGCGTGTCTTGACCACAGCCCATGAAATATCTTTTGATTGCAGCCTGACATACACTACTATGCTAAACACTGCAGAAACATACAAGTGAGGTTTGGTGGCACTCAATGCTAACAAGACAGCTCTAACAATTAATTATAAACAAATGCAAAATGGTGATACAGAGATGGCAGAATAGTGTCCTAAACTGTGACCTTGATGTGAACTCAAAACTTGTAGGCTATAAATCGAGAGTAGAATGTCGTGTCAGGTATTCATTGTAGATGACAATGAAGAAATCAAAACCTTGATAAGTTAAAAACTAAGTACACAAAGTAGAGCCTTTCTCTGAATCTGATAGGGAGAACACAAAAACAACTAAATGCATACGTTTTCTGTAATGGAACAAAATACCTCTATCCTAATAACACCTAGCACAACAAAGTCTATTCATCAAGGTGGTAGTTATCAAAATGGAGAACATATCAGGAGTCAGTTTAAAAAGGCTGTAATGTGCCTCTAAAATGCAGAAATAAAACAGAACAACCATTACATTGTGTCTTTCATTTTGTTGGCCAGTGTGAGCAAGCTAATGGGTTGCAATGTTTGCCTAATTGTATGATCACCTTGATGTAATACAATCACTTCTTGTTGTCTCCTGAAGTTTATATAAGAGATTGATTTGTATTGTTTGTTATTGTCCTTATTATTATATACAATACATCTAAGCTTGCAAGGATACAACTTCAGGCATGGAGGTAGGCTGCAGTTTACACAGCTCTATGAAGGCTGACCCATAGAATAAATCCAGGTAAGGAGATCTAGGCAACTGAAACATCTGGCCAAACATCACCTGAAAGGTTGAATAGTATATCATTTATATATTCATGTTTGATTCATAATGGTATTTACCCAGCAGACTGGCACAGGAGGTCATGGACACCCACAAAAATGATATTTACCAGAGCAACAACAACAACAACAGACCAAATTATTTATTCATTACAGTCACAACACAACCACTTTCTTGCTCTTGTGCTGTCACATTCATCTTTCATTTTGAATGCGTACAAGAAGATACCTTTATCCTTTATTCATAAACACCAATAAACATCTTTCCCAAAATATATCCTTATTCAAAGCAGCATAAAATATATTTTGACTAAAACTTGATAAAACACCTTTATCATATCACATCTTGCAAAGTCATCATAGTTATCTCTATTGCCACTCCAGGTACCACTTATTTAAAAAAACTGAACTTTGACAATGTTTCTAATGTGCAATGATGTTTTTACTATAGCTTCAACTGTATTCAGTTTCAGGGCTTAACAAGATGATGATATGCAGATATACAATGCAATCTTTGGAGCTTTGGAACTTTTAAGCTGCATAACCAAATTGTCTTAATCTAAAAAGATAGACCACTTTAATCTTGAATGTACATATAGATTTGGTGATTAGCATTAAATAGTTTGCAGATGTTTGCTACATTGTTGTCACGATGTAACACTTTAAAAAGATATTTTGTAGTTGATTATGTTTTAATTATAGGAAATGTTGGTACATGTATTGAACACAACTTTATATACTAAACATTGAACTATTATTAAGTCAGATAATTGAAGGTCTTTATTCTAATTCGGCCGATTAGTAAAAACCTGTTCAGTACATCCATATACTTAACACAGCCTCATTGATATGACACAACCCAACTAGAGGGAAGGTGTAACAGAGTTACATTAACCCTGCTACAAAGGCTATATTTTCAAAACAGACAATGGGTACCAAAAAAAGTGGAAAAAATTATTTTTGTTAACTCTTTACACCAGAAAACCTAAAAATAGAATCCCTCTTCGACCAAAATGGACATTTGAAAAATGCATGCTTGTTTCACGATTTAGTTTGCTGAATTTCATTTTTGTAATGCCTTTACCGCATCTTGGTGTGTGGATTCCGCTGTACTCTGCCCACTTTTTTATTCATGAATGACCAAACACAATGACATTAGAAATAGACCATTTTTTATGCTGACTATGTCATGTTCATCTACACATGTTTCTTGCCAATTTAAATATTATGTTAGATTTCAAATGGATTTTAAACGATTTATCTTCTTATTACATGGATTGGAGCCAGCCTATTTTTTTTTAGAAAGGTCAAGTAGGTAGGTTGTTGTAAAAGATCTTTATGGTGTAGATCTGTTTATTTTGTTTAATTAGATGTAATAACAATGTTTGAAGTGGAAACTAACAGTAGTGCTGATATTATAAAAATAGTATCGATACTTTGTTGTGATTTCAATGGATTTTTACGGGAGCAATGTCCACTGCTCAGTGAGTTCAAACTTGTGTGCTTTGTTTCACAAATTTTCACCATTATCTTCTTGTATCTCAGAAACTAACAAACACACAACAAAAAAAATAACACCAACAAGTTCTTTATTCATTTATGTCTTTATACACAACAAAATCATATTTATTGACCAACAAACAGAAAGGTTACAGGCTCTCAAAACCAACAACCACTGTGAAATATGAAAAAATTGTGTTGGTGTGGTAAAGGTTAAGCACGAAAAGAAATGTTTCCTCAAATGTCCACCTGGGCATTAATGCACTTTAACGCTTCACACTAATGTATCTTTATTATGAATACTTCAGGTCATAGATAGTTTAATTATTTGTCTCACGATGTTCAAATTATAATTTTGGCTCACTTTGTTCAATAATAATAATACATTTTATTTTTAATAAAACTGTTGACGTCCAATCATTTTCGTCCTGACTGAAAGCATCAAATCGGCAAAATCAGCACGGACTGAAAAGGGTTAAATTAATGGAACCCCCCCCCCCCCCCCCCATTGAAATTGAAAGTTGATGACTAACCTCCACAATCATGTAGTTTAGTGGAATCTTGTTTTTTGCTGGGTAAACAAGCAAGGCAGAAGCACTGAATAAGGAGCAAACAGAAACAATGTTGAAATGATGATAAGAAATGTCACTAGCATGTCTAACAAGTATCATGGCACATGCCGGCACTCTTCAACACAACCCACTAAGTAGGTAGGTCCACATGACCTATTACAATACAATACAACACTAGCATGTCTAACAAGTATCATGACACATGCCGGCACTCTTCAACACAACCCACTAAGTAGGTAGGTCCACATGACCTATTACAATACAATACAACACTAGCATGTCTAACAAGTATCATGACACATGCCGGCACTCTTCAACACAACCCACTAAGTAGGTAGGTCCACATGACCTATTACAATACAATACAACACTAGCATGTCTAACAAGTATCATGACACATGCCGGCACTCTTCAACACAACCCACTAAGTAGGTAGGTCCACATGACCTATTACAATACAATACAACACTAGCATGTCTAACAAGTATCATGACACATGCCGGCACTCTTCAACACAACCCACTAAGTAGGTAGGTCCACATGACCTATTACAATACAATACAACACTAGCATGTCTAACAAGTATCATGACACATGCCGGCACTCTTCAACACAACCCACTAAGTAGGTAGGTCCACATGACCTATTACAATACAATACAACACTAGCATGTCTAACAAGTATCATGACACATGCCGGCACTCTTCAACACAACCCACTAAGTAGGTAGGTCCACATGACCTATTACAATACAATACAACACTAGCATGTCTAACAAGTATCATGACACATGCCGGCACTCTTCAACACAACCCACTAAGTAGGTAGGTCCACATGACCTATTACAATACAATACAACACTAGCATGTCTAACAAGTATCATGACACATGCCGGCACTCTTCAACACAACCCACTAAGTAGGTAGGTCCACATGACCTATTACAATACAATACAACACTAGCATGTCTAACAAGTATCATGACACATGCCGGCACTCTTCAACACAACCCACTAAGTAGGTAGGTCCACATGACCTATTACAATACAATACAACACTAGCATGTCTAACAAGTATCATGACACATGCCGGCACTCTTCAACACAACCCACTAAGTAGGTAGGTCCACATGATCTATTACAATACAATACAACACTAGCATGTCTAACAAGTATCATGACACATGCCGGCACTCTTCAACACAACCCACTAAGTAGGTAGGTCCACATGACCTATTACAATACAATACAACACTAGCATGTCTAACAAGTATCATGACACATGCCGGCACTCTTCAACACAACCCACTAAGTAGGTAGGTCCACATGACCTATTACAATACAATACAACACTAGCATGTCTAACAAGTATCATGACACATGCCGGCACTCTTCAACACAACCCACTAAGTAGGTAGGTCCACATGACCTATTACAATACAATACAACACTAGCATGTCTAACAAGTATCATGACACATGCCGGCACTCTTCAACACAACCCACTAAGTAGGTAGGTCCACATGACCTATTACAATACAATACAACACTAGCATGTCTAACAAGTATCATGACACATGCCGGCACTCTTCAACACAACCCACTAAGTAGGTAGGTCCACATGACCTATTACAATACAATACAACACTAGCATGTCTAACAAGTATCATGACACATGCCGGCACTCTTCAACACAACCCACTAAGTAGGTAGGTCCACATGACCTATTACAATACAATACAACACTAGCATGTCTAACAAGTATCATGACACATGCCGGCACTCTTCAACACAACCCACTAAGTAGGTAGGTCCACATGACCTATTACAATACAATACAACACTAGCATGTCTAACAAGTATCATGACACATGCCGGCACTCTTCAACACAACCCACTAAGTAGGTAGGTCCACATGATCTATTACAATACAATACAACACTAGCATGTCTAACAAGTATCATGACACATGCCGGCACTCTTCAACACAACCCACTAAGTAGGTAGGTCCACATGACCTATTACAATACAATACAACACTAGCATGTCTAACAAGTATCATGACACATGCCGGCACTCTTCAACACAACCCACTAAGTAGGTAGGTCCACATGACCTATTACAATACAATACAACACTAGCATGTCTAACAAGTATCATGACACATGCCGGCACTCTTCAACACAACCCACTAAGTAGGTAGGTCCACATGACCTATTACAATACAATACAACACTAGCATGTCTAACAAGTATCATGACACATGCCGGCACTCTTCAACACAACCCACTAAGTAGGTAGGTCCACATGACCTATTACAATACAATACAACACTAGCATGTCTAACAAGTATCATGACACATGCCGGCACTCTTCAACACAACCCACTAAGTAGGTAGGTCCACATGACCTATTACAATACAATACAACACTAGCATGTCTAACAAGTATCATGACACATGCCGGCACTCTTCAACACAACCCACTAAGTAGGTAGGTCCACATGACCTATTACACTACAATCCAACACTGCCAAAGAATATAGCTTTCCTACAAACAAATGCACACACATTATTGAGATAGAATAAATATTATTTTTAGCTAAACCACATTAGCAATCTAATAATAAGAGAAGTACAGATCATTCACTGTGACAATATTTAGATGGATGGATGCAGTTGTGTGTTCCAACACGTGAGCAAATATACAATGTTAAAAACATGTATTAGCAATGATAAAAGACTTCTTCTTTCGCTCGCTAATGATAACAGACTCAATATTAAGTTCCTACGTGCAGATTACATACCATTCTTTTCTTTCTGTATGATTTGTGTCGATAATTCTGTAAATTTGCTCTTCAATAAGGTACCGCTCAATGGCATGGCTGCCTGGCAAGACTGTCCCCTGTTAGTGCACAGATAACTACATCAGCACATTTAAAAAAATAACAAAGTCAATTGGTCAGCCACATAACAGAGATCAAGATGGTGAGCAGTGAAAGAGCTGTAGCAGTCAGCGACCCAGAGCTGCCACAATCCTACACCTCCACATGGTGATCCTGGATAACAGGCTGCAACAGGGCAGACTGACTAAGGAGAAGGGATCGAAGGGGGAAGGCTCACCCGGTATCCAAAACTGTCAAACTGAAGTCGAATGTGTCAGACTGTATGGCGCAAATATTGCAGTCAAGCTGTACACTACGACACAATGCATGCTGTGGTCTGGACTACATCCTGCTACTTCCAAAGCCCTTTTCAGGACTTGGTAGCGGGAGTTTGAGAATGAATGACAAAGACGAAGCCACATAACCATACCAAACGAACACGTCCTTTGCGACGTCATTCGGCTGAAAAGCTAAAGCACAAAGAACAGGCTTGATGGAGTGATTGAAATATACAGCAACAGGCTAATTATTGCCAGACCAACCAAATTATCCAGATGAACAATAAAATGTCATGAAACTGTTACAAAAACACAGTTCTAATGTTACATCGTGACTTGTTAATTTCTAATAGAGAAAATAAAACATCCCATCCAGGCTTCATAGTGATGAACAATGCTGACATTTTTTGGCTCGTCACTGCAACATGGTGATTATTATTACTGTTTAATGTATAGACATCACATCACTGGGCTCGCATACACGTTTCTGATCTGTTCTTAGGGGCGTCATCCCACATTTGATTCCAAAATACTGTAGTTAAAAGATAGTTGAATCATCACCTAAATCATTGTATCTAACAGGCTGTCAATGAGAAACTCCATGTCTGCTGTATTTATATGAATATTTTATAAGCATGCACATCAGTACATCACCAAGGGCTGAAGTTACTGTTTCAAACTCCATTTTCATACCGGAGATTGTCATTTATACTTTACTATGTTCTGTCACAAATATGTATCATACCAGAGATTGTCATTTATACTTTATTATGTTCTGTCATAAATATGTCTCATATCAGAGATTGTCTTTTATACTTCTGTGTTTTATTTCTGTCATAAATACAAGGCTCGTTCAAATTAAACCGGACCAAGTAAACATATGTATGATGCGCATGATGGCATCACTTCTTGTGTAACCAGCACATATCAACCGTCAAGTTTGCAAAATTTCATTATCCTCTGACTCATAGTTTCCTCAGCAGGCCGTTGAAAACATGGCAGGTGTGATACGGAATCCGTCCATAGTTGATCAGCGAATCGGTTTCTAACAGCTGAAGGATGTCGACCAGTTGACATTCATTGCAGAATGCAGGTAGTGTATGGTGACAAAAGTGTATCGAAGACAACAGTGAAGAACTAGACAACGATGTTTAAAGAAGGACGTGAGTTAACGAAAGAT
Organism: Ariolimax columbianus; assembly: GCA_036924085.1. Lineage (NCBI taxonomy): Eukaryota > Metazoa > Mollusca > Gastropoda > Stylommatophora > Arionidae > Ariolimax > Ariolimax columbianus. Next base: position 142,271,129 of record JAVGWX010000003.1, read on the forward strand.
CTTTCGAGACCAGGCCAGGCGCATATTGTTGCGTTAGACGATACCATCGCCAAAATGTATGCAGCAATTCGGGTTGACCATTGCCGGTGCTTACGTTCGCCACACTTTTGTCCCCATACACTGCCTGCATTCTGCAATGAATGTCAACTGGTCGACATCCTTCAGGTGTTAGAAACCAAATCACCGTCCATTGATCAACTATGGACGGATTCTTTATCACACCCGCCATGTTTTCAACGATCTGCTGAGGAAACTATGAGTCAGAATATAATGAAACTTTGCAAACTTGACGGTTGGTATGTGCTGTTTACATCAGAAGTGACGCCATCATGCGTATCGTATGCATGTTCACATGGTGCAGTTAGGTCCGGTTTCATTTGAACACGCCTCATATGTCTCTTACTCCAGCAAAGAAGTCACTTATTGATGCTAAGATGGCAGCAGAAATGGCTAATTGTTGTCAATGTTTGAGAACACACTACACAGAGGTGGTAGGCCTCATGCTCCTTACAGAGGAACAAAGAGAGATGGCGGAAAGATGCTGATGATCTATCCCAGTTAGAGAAATGAATTGTGGTTACAGAAACAGATTGTATGTACTAAGGATGATGTTGTCACTGGCCTGAGTGGCCAAGGACTTTGAGTGGCTAGAATAACAGAAGACATTTAAAAGAGACATGAACAGTTCTTACCTGGGGTACGTCTGTGTAATCAAATAATCGGAATACAACTCGAGGCAGTGGATACACCATAGACTTGTTGTGAGAAGGTGGTATTATCTGAGGCAGAGTGTGCTGTAAGGCATCACACAAGACAACATCAAATGCCAAGTAAGGTCGTAGAATCTGCTTCTCAGCCCACTTGCTGCCCCGCAAGTTTTTAATCTGTGCCCACAAGCAGTCCAGGTACTGGATCAAAAGGGAACAACAAACATGACAACTCTGGAAACAGCAATAAAGTATGGGTAGGTAAACTAATGATACATATCATGGCTTCAACGGGCTCATTTTAAAAAAGCATGTCGTGTAAATAGGGGCTTAAAAGAAACAAATGGCTATATGAAAAGATCAAAGAAGGGACCTAAAAAGAAAGGTGGATAACAAATAAAAGGTTTAACAAAGACTTGAAGGAAAACATATTAACGAGAGAGTAGATTGAAGAAAAGAAGTTTGAAGACTAGATCAGAACTTTAGAAGAATACAACAACAAAAAAATAATACTGACTTTTACAGGTCCACATGACCAGAATATATATTGCAAGATAAACAGACAGTGTTTATATTAACATTTCAAATAATTCACGGTAGCAACAGAAGATTAGATAAACACAACAGAAGCAAAATATCTAAGTGCTTAACAAAACTAGACAAATGATAAAAAACAAAACATGGAATTGAGAGGCAAAGAAAATTAATAGTTCAAGGGAAAAAATAGTGTCAAACCAGTCCCTTTTTGTTAAAGAAAAAACAAACATTGTTTACATTAAAAATGTCCTTTATTTTTCTATATAATCTTCTGCAATGTTTATGCACTTATCCCAAGTAATGCTTAAAAAACCTCCCAGCATTTAAGTAATGCTTAAAAAACCTCAACGTAGAAAGATTTGTCAGTATGCCTGAACCAATCTAGGGCAACCTATTTCACTTTGTCATCAGTGCTGTCTTCTAGAAATTCCTTTAGGGGTCCAAACAAGTGGAAATCGCTTGGAGCGAGGTCTGGACTGTAAGATAGAGCAAACCAAAAAGTCATGCCCTTCCATGTAAAAACGTTCCTTCAATTCAGTGCAGGCTTGAACTCTTCTCTGCTGGACAAATGCGGAAAGCTGTCTTGGCACCCAACGTGCACTGACCTTCCCAAAATGCAAATGTTCATGAATAATAGTGTTCACCATACCCAGAGAAAGACTTACCTCTTGTGCAATTTCGCGACAGGTTTGCATCGATTTTCCAGGATACAGCTTTCCACAATCTGGATATTCACAGGAATGACTGTGGTGGGTTGAGAGTCACTACAGCCGGGATCATCACTCACGGATGTACAGTCTTCTCTAATACGTTTACACCATTCAAATGTCTTACTGCAGTTGAGTGTCTCAGCACCATATTGTGATCGCAGTCTTCTGTAAATTTTCGCAGGTTTCACGCCATCTTTCACAAGAAACTTCACCCCAACATACTGTCTCACGCAAGCGCTAACAGTGTTGTCCACCATTTTTATTTTTCTGTCCCGTGACTGGCCCATGGCAAGTGGGCCACCTAGCAGTAATAGGACACAAGTGCCCCTAACTAATGATAGTAGTTTTAGCACGCTATAATCCATTCAGCTAGAGAACTAGAACAAAAGGTCCCGGTTTGACTTGAACATCCCTCTAACATGTACGCTTACAATCAAGTACTCTAGTGTGATTTAATCTTTAGCATAGATACAAAAAATTACACAGCAAAAAAATATTTGACTTTTTGTTCACAAAAACGTTTTTCAATTAAAAACGGAAAAAGGCATACCTGGTAGCAAACAAATTTGCATTAGTTTCAACATTATCACATCTCTATGGTTCTTATTCAATGTTTTACACATAATGTAAGGAAATAGAGACATTTTCTGTAAGTCTACATTGCTCATACAAAATATTCTAACACAAAATTTTTAATATCTGGAGCTGATAACACATTAGTAATCACATACATTTCACAAGATATTCAGTTACCTCTTCTTGGGGATGTGGTCCATCGTTCGACCAGACTCTGAGGGCAGCCAGGTGGACTTTCTGTCTCTTACTGGGAATGTCAGACAAAGCAAATATCGGACAATCTGCCATGATGCATTCAAAGTTCATACTCATTTTTCTTTTAACAAAATAAAACAAACTGCCAGCTCTCGTAAAACATAGGTAACAAATAGCTATAAATCATGCGTAGCATTTATCAAAACCCAATGTTTGCAAGCAAATAATAATGAAGAAGTACAATTTTCAAATAGAACACACGCAAGGAGGATAAACAGAAAGCTGAATAAAGACATTTCTTTTTCGTCGCTCGTTGTCAAACCCCTGCTGTCTAGCCTTGTAAAAGGCTTTGCAAGTAGCATGATGTAGCCCGGAGAACAGAATGCCCTGTCGCAGTTTACTGTTTGACTGTCATATTTGCACCTAATGGTCTGACACATCCGACTTCAGCATGGCATGTTTGGGTACTTGGTTAGCCTTCAGTCTTCAATCCTCTCCTTAGATAATCTGCCCAATTGCAGCCTGTTATCCAGGACCACTACATGGAGGTGAAGAAGGGTCTTGGCAGCTCTGGGTCACTGGTCCTGATGCTAGCAGCCAGCTTTGGGCCACTGACCGCTGCAACTCATGCACTGCTCAACATCTTGATCCCTAAAGTCTTATTTAGGTGAAATCTTTGATATCAATGAGCAAATTGCTGTAAACAAGTCCAACCAAATATGACAAGTGGATTGGAAACATCTGAGAAGTTCTGGAAATAGACACATCTGAGAAGTTCAGAAAGAAGATATGATAAGAATTAGTTTAAGATATCCAGAAAAACTGACAGCTACCGAAGATAACGTGAAGCAAACATATTTTGACCTCTCTGATCACAGGCCGAAAGCTCATAAGGACTATTAAAACAGAAAAAGTTTTCTGTACGGTAGCGATCGTACATACTTCAGGTGCAACCAAAAATTATGACACTGTAATTTAAAATGTATAATTCTTCGTGCAAGCTGTTAGAAGGTTAAACAGCCACTGTAGTCCCATTAGAAACACTGCTGCCAGGGTTAAAGACTTTATTATTCTCGGTGAGAAGAGAGAATGTTAGAAAAACTTGTGATAATATGTACAACAGTTTGGAAAGGAATAAAAGAAGCGAAATAATGTATTTTATGGAAAGAGGTCTAGAACGGAAATGATATAGGGATATGAAGTTATTTGAAAGACACTATGACCTACAATTTCAAATTTTTGTCTAAGCTAGACATGCTGTCACTTGGAGATGAAAAGTGTCCACAGGTTTCTGTTCGGTCAGTTGTTGAGCCCAGACACAGCTAATTCCAAACTTTCAGTGTACTAATCTACAAGTAGAGCACCACCTTAGTCGCCAGAGTGCTGGCTTCTTACACAAAGATTCAATCCATGTTATCAACATGTTCCAGTCAACCCAACTGCAAATGGGGACTTACAGTTTTGGAAAGAAAGGCAACGAGGAAGTGAACTGACCACTCCACCTTATAAAAGTTGAGGTCTCGTACGATGACACTTCATCCCTAACAGCAGTGTCTGCTATGGGACAATCTTGACCTTTTAAGGTCCAAGTAAAAGCTCAGAAATATGAGAACACCTGTGGTCCAATGTTCCAGCAGAGATCTCGGCAGGAAATCTAATGGTGAATGTGCCACAACCAGTCCTTACCTCAAATAGTTCTCAATTGTCACCAGCATGTTGCTCAGATCATTCTCTTTCTTCTCAAATAGCTCTCTCCCAACCTTTACATGTGAACAGACAAAATGAAAACATTTCACTAATCATCAAATGAGTATTGTTGGCTTACTTAGATACTGTCTCCGTAGTTTTTACTAACTCAGGTCATCTGCTGCTCCTGTCTCTACAGTTATCTTTATACTAAGGGTCAGTTCAGTCTCCAATATTTTTTTTTGGGGGGAGGAGGCGCAGTTTGAGCTTGACAAGCAATATTTGTAAGTGCCTTTTTGAGTTGTGTGCCCTTTCTGAGTTGTGCACTTTCTATGTTTACTTAATTTAATTTAGTTTGGCTCCGAGTGACTGCCTAGTCCTTATTTAAATTAAAAGATGAATTGAATAATTCATTTAGAAAAGTATCTTGCATGCTTTAAAATCTTGTTTACCACACTTACGTTGCTACAAAGCAACTGACAATTGCATCGCGTAGGTCGTCTGAACGCAACTCACAATGTCGCTGCATAGCGGCGACGTTCTAATCATCTATAATCAAACCGGTTACGCCAAAAACGATGCATATTACCACCTGAACAGAAGAGAGCTGGTCGTTGTCTTCAGACTTCGCACTGGCCACAATAGACTGAGGTACCACCTATTCAACAAATTGAAGATAGGTGGAACCGACGAATGCCCGTGTGGTACCGGTAAAATGACCACTGAACATCTGCTGCAGAACTGCCCGACATACGAGGATCAGAGAGAGCAGATGTGGCCATCACCAGTGGAACCACAAGACAAGCTCTATGGCAGTGTCGACAGCCTCAGGATGACCGCCGCTTTTTTCGAAAAAATAATGGTTACTGTCTGACTGCGTACGAAGAAGAAGAAACCGGTTACGTAGAAATAGTCTGAACAGTCATTTAATTGAAGAGAGTTCAACTTCCGTCATGTCAGGCAACAACAAAAATGGCTAATTTGACATTTGTTTTAGACTTTTGGAAATGATTTCTTATGTTTTTCATTTGGGTTTGAAGATTACCCATTTATTGAGAATAGGGAAGTTAATTTATTGCAACACATTTTTCTGAGGTAGATCTGTTTAGATTCTTATGTAGATTCATCTGTCTCAGGCTAGAGGTTCTACTGTGGAGGTCAGCTGTCTCAGGCTAGAGGTTCTACTGTGGAGGTCAGCTGTCTCAGGCTATAGGTTCTACTGTGGAGGTCAGCTGTCTCAGGCTATAGGTTCTACTGTGGAGGTCAGCTGTCTCAGGCTAGAGGTTCTACTGTGGAGGTCAGCTGTCTCATGCTAGAGGTTCTACTGTGGAGGTCAGCTGGAGTGAAGTTGATGATGGTTCAACAGAAAACGCTTTTGGCTTTGTTCCACCTAATCGTAGAACTCCTGGTGTAAACCCAGATGCTGTTCCTATTGATTCATCACCATTGTTTTGCCTGAAAGCCCTTTTCACTGAGGAAATCATGGAAGAATTGATAGTGTCTAATAATTACGTTTGTAGTGAAATTCGTTTTTAAGTAAATTTTTTTTTGTAAGCAAATGATGCCGAAAGCGCCTATACGGTTGGGTTGTTATTCATTTTCCCTGAATCTTCTTGCATCTCCGAAACTAACACACACACACAACAAAAACACCAACAAGCTCTTTATTTATTTATGTCTCTACACACAAACAAATCATATCTATATGACAACAAACGAAAAAGATACATGCTCTAAACCTAGAAATACGTGAAGCAGCAAAAAATAATTCAGTGGCAGGGTAAAGTGTGCAATTTTGTTATTGAGTGTGATAAAGGTTAAACTTTTGTAATGTTAAGTTGCTGTATTGATGACTGAAGTAGTCTTAGACCATACAGGGTGTTATACTTACCCATGGCAATGACGACAAAACCAAATAAACATAGATATCCGAGCGGACCTGTTGATGATCAAATAATATTGATTAAAGTTATATAAATGTTATGTTGTTGTTGGAAGCTACTTGTGCTAAGTTAACTCAGTGGCTCTTCTTACATACTGAGGTGTACTTTAGAAGGTGGACCACGGTACTCATGCCAGTAGTGCAATGCAAGGTTCCTCTAAGCTCACCATTATGCTAATGACAGTGACTATCCCCACCTAGTTGGTCAGATTGCTGTGACACAGTTTGTTTCCAGGAGCACGAATGAGGAAGTGAGGTGGGGACATACCCAGCATGTTTCATCTGACCTCGATTGCTCTCGGCTCCTTATATAAATATATAATCATATTCATCCTAAAATATCTAGGGCATAGAAACACACATTATTGAGCGAGTCAGGTGTTATTGGGGCCTGAAAGGGGAGCAAACAAAAGTAATACTGTAACTTGCCAGGCATGTTCTAAGGAGGGCTGGGCAGAGGACTAGCTATCCTACTCTATAGAATCTTAGAGCCACAAAAACTTCAATAAATATGGACAGATCAACATGTGATGGCTTGACAAGACATGTGCTCCACAGGGAGATGAGATGAGGATAATGATGACATACACAGCTTCACAACCAATAATGATGACATACACACCTTCACAGCTGATAATGATGACATACACACATTCACAACTGATAATGATGACATACACACCTTCACAACTGATAATGATGACATACACAGCTTCACAACCAATAATGATGACATACACACCTTCACAGCTGATAATGATGACATACACACATTCACAACTGATAATGATGACATACACACCTTCACAACTGATAATGACATACACACCTTCACAACTGATAATGATGACATACACACCTTCACAACTGATAATGATGACATACACACCTTCACAACTGATAATGACATACACATCTTCACAACTGATAATGATGACATACACACCTTCACAACTGATAATGACATACACACATTAACAACTGATAATGACATACACACCTTCACAACTGATAATGATGACATACACACCTTCACAACTGATAATGATGACATACACACCTTCACAACTGATAATGACATACACACCTTCACAACTGATAATGATGACATACACACATTCACAACTGATAATGACATTCACACCTTCACAACTGATAATGACATACACACCTTCACAACTGATAATGATGACATGCACACCTTCACAACTGATAATGACAGACACACCTTCACAACTGATAATAATGACATACACACCTTCACAACTGATAATGACATACACACCTTCACACCTGATAATGACATACACACCTTCACAACTGATAATGATGACATACACACATTCACAACTGATAATAATGACATACACACATTCACAACTGATAATGACATACACACATTCACAACTGTTTAAAACAATAATGAAGTTAATATTATCAAGACATGAACTGTATTTATTTTGTTCGTCCATCGTAATAGATGACCACCACTTTGTCAGCATTCATTGCTCGCATGAGTTCGAAGATGGGTAAAAAAGCCAATCGAAATCCTGAATTGTCTGTCGCACGTAGTAAAAGGAAATAGAACACCCTCTTTCCTCAGGATTGAAGAAGGGATTGCTGTGAGCTGATTTGTGGAGCGATCGTCTCTGGATAGCCTGATCTATTCTTGATATCTCAAGTCTGTGAACACCCTCCACAACAGTGCTGCGCCAGTTTGTGCGATTGGTAGCGACTCTGTATCAAAGGCCTTAGTGAGGTCCACAAACGTATCGAGAGACACATTCTGTTCTTGACATTTCTGTTGGATCTACTTTGCATCAAACATCATATCAGTGGTCCCACGGTTCTTTCTAAAGCCACATTTGTTCTCTGGCCGTAACTCCTGCCCCCGGTAAAATATTAGCCTGCGGAGAAGCATTTTTCCTCCTACGTACAGCAGTGATATCCCTCTGTAGTTTCACATATTTGTTTACTGCCTTTACGTTTATGTAAATGAACAATGGAAGCGTCTCTGAATTCTTGTGGGATCCTCTTTTTCTTCCACATTTCACCAAACAACTGAGTGAGCTTGTCAATCATCTTTTGTCTGCCAGCTTTATAGATCTCTGCTGGGATGGCATCAGCTTTATAGATCTCTGCTGGGATGGTGTCAGCTTTATAGATCTCTGCCGGGATGGCGTCAGCTTTATAGATCTCTGCTGGGATGGCGTCAGCTTTATAGATCTCTGCTGGGACGGCGTAAGCTTTATAGATCTCTGCTGGGATGGCGTAAGCTTTATAGATCTCTGCTGGTATGGCGTCGGCTTTATAGATCTCTGCTGGGATGGCATCGGCTTTATAGATCTCTGCTGGGATGACGTCAGCTTTATAGATCTCTGTTGGGATGGCGTAAGCTTTATAGATCTCTGCTGGGATGGTGTCAGCTTTATAGATCTCTGCTGGGATGGCGTCAGCTTTATAGATCTCTGCTGTGATGGTGTCAGCTTTATAGATCTCTGCTGGGATGGCGTCAGCTCTCAGAGCTTTGTCGTTTGAGAGGAGGTCAATCGCGGCCCTAGTTTCCTGCTCGGTCAGAGGGTTATCCATGCTTTCATTCATTTATATTTACGGTAGATAATCAATTGCCTCTCCATTAACAGTAGAGGGTCTATTAACTCTTACATTCCGTATCGTCTATTGAATAGACAAGTCAACTTTTTTATAATGTACGCATCGTCTATTGAGTAGACGATTGGTGGTGGGTCCGGGAATTCTAGTTTTACATAAACATTTCGGAACTCTTCCAATCCAAAATTTATATAAAAACACTTGCGGCCTTGACATTGTAAACGCGTTGTTCAAAGTTGATTCTGTGAGACATTGTAATCGCTTTCAATTTCAATTAAAGTAAGTGCCGTCTATAGCCAAATAGTATTTTTTTAAGGCAAAAAAAATGGCTACCAGTTCAGACGGTCGCAAACAAAGACTATCGGCTGAACAAGCATCGCAAATGATTCAATCTTTGATTAAAACTGAGAATGACAACGAGGAAGATGAATTATCAATCATTGACAGTTCAGATTCTGAATACCAATGTAGCGATCTGTCTACAGATTCTGAAAATGACGTCTCATTTACTGAGGATAAGGGAGCGTCTCCCCTAGCCGTCACTAGTTCTAGTAGAGGTAGGGTGGCGATACAAGGAAAGGAGACAGTTCCTATGAAGGGAAGAGCAGATAGGTCAAGATCACATCTTAGACCAGCAATTAATGTTCCAGTTCCTTCTCAGGCTAGAGGTTCTACTGTGGAGGTCAGCTGTCTCAGGCTATAGGTTCTACTGTGGAGGTCAGCTGTCTCAGGCTAGAGGTTCTACTGTGGAGGTCAGCTGTCTCAGGCTAGAGGTTCTACTGTGGAGGTCAGCTGTCTCAGGCTATAGGTTCTACTGTGGAGGTCAGCTGTCTCAGGCTAGAGGTTCTACTGTGGAGGTCAGCTGTCTCAGGCTAGAGGTTCTACTGTGGAGGTCAGCTGTCTCAGGCTATAGGTTCTACTGTGGAGGTCAGCTGTCTCAGGCTATAGGTTCTACTGTGGAGGTCAGCTGGAGTGAAGTTGATGATGGTTCAACAGAAAACGCTTTTGGCTTTGTTCCACCTAATCGTAGAACTCCTGGTGTAAACCCAGATGCTGTTCCTATTGATTCATCACCATTGTTTTGCCTGAAAGCCCTTTTCACTGAGGAAATCATGGAAGAATTGATAGTGTCTATCAATGATTATGCTCATAAGTTATGTGAGTCCAAAGTGACCACAGCCTCTGCAAGATCAGTTTATAGCAAGTGGTACTCCATCCCGCTTCCGCAACTATGTAAATTTTGTTCTATTATTATTTCCATGGGCATTTTAAAGAAACCAAAAGTGAGTGATTACTGGTCACAGGAATCATACATGCCTACTCCCTGGTTCAAAGATGTGATGAAAAGGGAGAGATTTCAAGTTTTGTACCACACTATGTTCCATGTTTGTGATATTGATGCTACTGGAAAAGCAAAGATTGAGCCATTCATGCAGAAGCTGTTGAAAAATTATCAGGAGGCATACTATCCTTTCAAAGACCTTTCTGTGGATGAAATGGTCATTGGCTGGAAAGGAAGGTGGGCGCACAAAATGTTTAATGCTTGTAAACCCAAAAAATATCACGTCAAGACCTTCTGCCTTTGTGATAGCAGGACTAGCTATGTCTTCAATATATTGGTATATTATGGTGCCAACACATCCTATAGTTCAGAACTGCATGCAGGAAGCCAACAAGCCACTAGAGTGTTTGATACATTGTTAAAACCACGTGGCAAAGGTCACCACATTTATGCTGACAGATATTATACTAGCTTTCAATTGTTAGAATATCTTACTGACAACAGTCAGTACTATACTGGAACTGTGAACATAAACCGTAAAAATTTTCCAAAGGAGCTTAAAACCACACAGCTGAGGCATCTCCAAATGAAATGGTTTATGGAGAAGGAGAAAAGATTTCTCTGTGTCCTATTTAGAGATAAAAAGGCTAAAAAGCCATGTATTCTTGTATCTAGTAGTGCATCTGTCGATACAAAAGAGATCACCAATCGTGCCGGTACAACAAAACACAAGCCAGTAATGATTGATTCTTACAATCACCTAATGAATGGTTGTGATAGAGTGGACCAATGCGTAACAACATCCGGAACCTTCAATAGACGTACAAGAAAGTGGTGGAAGAAGGTTTGTTATTGGACTTTTGAAATGACACAGTGGAATGCATTTCTGTTGTTTGCACTTTCAAGACAAGGAAAGAAACAGAACCTGCTGCAGTTCAAGAATAATCTAATAGCTCGGCTGTCAGGTGTTTCTGCTGTGGATCACCAGACCGTGCCTCCATCAATAAAGGAAAGTCTGGACCCAGGAAGCCATCTAATAGCTGGGCTGTCAGGTGTTTCTGCTGTGGATCACCAGACCGTGCCTCCATCAATAAAGGAAAGTCTGGACCCAGGAAGCCATCTAATAGCTGGGCTGTCAGGTGTTTCTGCTGTGGATCACCAGACCGTGCCTCCATCAATAAAGGAAAGTCTGGACCCAGGAAGCCATCTAATAGCTGAGATGTCTCATGTTTCTGCTGTGGATCACCAGACCGTGCCTCCATCAATAAAGGAAAGTCTGGACCCAGGAAGCCATCTAATAGCTGGGCTGTCAGGTGTTTCTGCTGTGGATCACCAGACCGTGCCTCCATCAATAAAGGAAAGTCTGGACCCAGGAAGCCATCTAATAGCTCGGCTGTCAGGTGTTTCTGCTGTGGATCACCAGACCGTGCCTCCATCAATCAAAGTCTGGACACAGGAAGCCATCTAATAGCTGGGCTGTCTCGTGTTTCTGCTGTGGATCACCAGACCGTGCCTCCATCAATAAAGGAAAGTCTGGACCCAGGAAGCCATCTAATAGCTGAGCTGTCAGGTGTTTCTGCTGTGGATCACCAGACCGTGCCTCCATCAATAAAGGAAAGTCTGGACCCAGGAAGCCATCTAATAGCTGGGCTGTCAGGTGTTTCTGCTGTGGATCACCAGACCATGCCTCCATCAATAAAGGAAAGTCTGGACCCAGGAAGCCATCTAATAGCTGGGCTGTCTCGTGTTTCTGCTGTGGATCACCAGACCGTGCCTCCATCAATAAAGGAAAGTCTGGACCCAGGAAGCCATCTAATAGCTGAGCTGTCAGGTGTTTCTGCTGTGGATCACCAGACCGTGCCTCCATCAATAAAGGAAAGTCTGGACCCAGGAAGCCATCTAATAGCTGGGCTGTCTCGTGTTTCTGCTGTGGATCACCAGACCGTGCCTCCATCAATAAAGGAAAGTCTGGACCCAGGAAGCCATCTAATAGCTCGGCTGTCAGGTGTTTCTGCTGTGGATCAACAGACCGTGCCTCCATCAATAAAGGAAAGTCTGGACCCAGGAAGCCATCTAATAGCTCGGCTGTCAGGTGTTTCTGCTGTGGATCAACAGACCGTGCCTCCATCAATAAAGGAAAGTCTGGACCCAGGAAGCCATCTAATAGCTCGGCTGTCAGGTGTTTCTGCTGTGGATCACCAGACCGTGCCTCCATCAATAAAGGAAAGTCTGGACCCAGGAAGCCATCTAATAGCTCGGCTGTCAGGTGTTTCTGCTGTGGATCAACAGACCGTGCCTCCATCAATAAAGGAAAGTCTGGACCCAGGAAGCCATCTAATAGCTCGGCTGTCAGGTGTTTCTGCTGTGGATCAACAGACCGTGCCTCCATCAATAAAGGAAAGTCTGGACCCAGGAAGCCATCTAATAGCTCGGCTGTCAGGTGTTTCTGCTGTGGATCACCAGACCGTGCCTCCATCAATAAAGGAAAGTCTGGACCCAGGAAGCCATCTAATAGCTCGGCTGTCAGGTGTTTCTGCTGTGGATCACCAGACCGTGCCTCCATCAATAAAGGAAAGTCTGGACCCAGGAAGCCATCTAATAGCTGGGCTGTCAGGTGTTTCTGCTGTGGATCACCAGACCGTGCCTCCATCAATAAAGGAAAGTCTGGACCCAGGAAGCCATCTAATAGCTGGGCTGTCAGGTGTTTCTGCTGTGGATCACCAGACCGTGCCTCCATCAATAAAGGAAAGTCTGGACCCAGGAAGCCATCTAATAGCTCGGCTGTCAGGTGTTTCTGCTGTGGATCACCAGACCGTGCCTCCATCAATAAAGGAAAGTCTGGACCCAGGAAGCCATCTAATAGCTGAGCTGTCAGGTGTTTCTGCTGTGGATCACCAGACCGTGCCTCCATCAATAAAGGAAAGTCTGGACCCAGGAAGCCATCTAATAGCTGAGCTGTCAGGTGTTTCTGCTGTGGATCACCAGACCGTGCCTCCATCAATAAAGGAAAGTCTGGACCCAGGAAGCCATCTAATAGCTGAGCTGTCAGGTGTTTCTGCTGTGGATCACCAGACCGTGCCTCCATCAATAAAGGAAAGTCTGGACCCAGGAAGCCATCTAATAGCTGAGCTGTCAGGTGTTTCTGCTGTGGATCACCAGACCGTGCCTCCATCAATAAAGGAAAGTCTGGACCCAGGAAGCCATCTAATAGCTGAGCTGTCAGGTGTTTCTGCTGTGGATCACCAGACCGTGCCTCCATCAATAAAGGAAAGTCTGGACCCAGGAAGCCATCTAATAGCTGAGCTGTCAGGTGTTTCTGCTGTGGATCACCAGACCGTGCCTCCATCAATAAAGGAAAGTCTGGACCCAGGAAGCCATCTAATAGCTGAGCTGTCAGGTGTTTCTGCTGTGGATCACCAGACCGTGCCTCCATCAATAAAGGAAAGTCTGGACCCAGGAAGCCATCTAATAGCTGAGCTGTCAGGTGTTTCTGCTGTGGATCACCAGACCGTGCCTCCATCAATAAAGGAAAGTCTGGACCCAGGAAGCCATCTAATAGCTGAGCTGTCAGGTGTTTCTGCTGTGGATCACCAGACCGTGCCTCCATCAATAAAGGAAAGTCTGGACCCAGGAAGCCATCTAATAGCTGAGCTGTCAGGTGTTTCTGCTGTGGATCACCAGACAGTGCCTCCATCAATAAAGGAAAGTCTGGACCCAGGAAGCCATCTAATAGCTGAGCTGTCAGGTGTTTCTGCTGTGGATCACCAGACCGTGCCTCCATCAATAAAGGAAAGTCTGGACCCAGGAAGCCATCTAATAGCTGAGCTGTCAGGTGTTTCTGCTGTGGATCACCAGACCGTGCCTCCATCAATAAAGGAAAGTCTGGACCCAGGAAGCCATCTAATAGCTGGGCTGTCAGGTGTTTCTGCTGTGGATCATCAGACCGTGCCTCCATCAATAAAGGAAAGTCCGGACCCAGGAAGCCATCTAATAACTGAGCTGTCAGGTGTTTCTGCTGTGGATCACCAGACCGTGCCTCCATCAATAAAGGAAAGTCTGGACCCAGGAAGCCATCTAATAGCTGAGCTGTCAGGTGTTTCTGCTGTGGATCACCAGACCGTGCCTCCATCAATAAAGGAAAGTCTGGACCCAGGAAGCCATCTAATAACTGAGCTGTCTCGTGTTTCTGCTGTGGATCACCAGACCGTGCCTCCATCAATAAAGGAAAGTCCGGTCCCAGAAAGAACAAAACATATCATTAAAAAATCTAAACTCCAGCGAGTCTGCAGCACCCCTCAAGCAAGGGCGAGGACAACATGTGTTTGTGATGGTTGCACAGATCATCCATTCCTGCATCCCAGTGATTGTTTTGCAAAATACCACTCAAAAAATTGAAGTCTAAATGACTTGACTCTGTATATATGTGTAGTACTGTAGTTTTACTTTTAATTGTTTGTGGACCTTTGTTTTCTAGAAATGTATAATACAATTGTCAAAGGCGATAAAAGTTTTAATAATTGTCAGAAACAGCTGGATTTTTCATGGATTATTTATAAATGGATATACTTTGACATTGATGTGGTTTTAGAAGTTCCAGTTTTGTGTGAGGCTCTCAATATTGAAGTAAGTGCAAAACTTTAAAAATATTTTTTCAATTAATTTTAAAAAATTATTATTTTTACATATGATACATGCATACAAATTTATAATTAAACATTACAAATAATATATTATAGCATAAACATTTATGAACATTTAGATATATCAACCGTTATCGTATCACTTTACATAAATAAATTAGGTTGAAATTATTAACACACGTTAGACCTCTAAAATTCACTCCAAAAACTGAGTGCGCAAAAACATGACTTCTCAGACTTTTCAGTACATAAACTAAGAGTTAAAGACCTTAGAAAATGTTTAACCCATCTTTCAAGTTGCCCTCTACACTTAAGAATGGTGCCAGATCTGATGAACAGTAAACAGCCTGCAGAGCACTGTAAAAATTTATCATATTATGCCTGTCTGCAAAAGTCTGAATCTCTTCAGACTTCTGACTGATCCACGCATCATGCATAGCATGAACCTGTCATTGTACGGTTGTTCAAGCTCTTGTGAAGGTAATCTTTTTCACCACAGATTGAGGATCGTTACGGTGCTTCTCACCCAGAAGGGGCTTGATCAATTCAGTTATCTAAACAATGATGGTTGCCTGTACAGGTAGCAAGAGCATCAACTATTTTGATAAAGGTGGCTCAACTTAATTCTTTATCAGGAATAGCATTATCGATTGTCTCCGGTTGAGCTGCCAGATTCTGAGCAAATGATTGTTGCATGCAGTTATCTCTGACCCCAGAGGCGTTCAGATGCTTTGAGGGTTTTACTGTTTTGTGGGTGCCTAGCAGCTTGGATACCGAAGTTCATTTTAGAAATCACCAGTCTGTGGTTCGTCCAGCATTCCCAAGTACATCCTGGCGATCTGTCTACGAATAATGACATAATCAATCAGGTGCCAGTGCCTTGACCATGGATGCATTCAAGTGGTTTTATTGCGGTTTGGAGACGAAATAATGTATTCTTCATCAGAAGTTTGTTTGCCACACATGTCTTCAAGAGTAGGTGTCCATTACTATTGCAGCTACCGATGCCATTCCTGTCAATCACTGCGCCCCATGAAGCAAAGTCAAGACCCACTCGAGCACTAGAGTCACCAAGAATCAATAGCTTATTTTTCTTTGGTTCAACGTCGATTAGTATCTCCATATCTTGATATAACTTTTCTTTGGTGTCTTCCAAGTTACTCATAGTTAGTGCATATGCACTGATGATGGAGGCTTGTTTGTTTCTGGTCAAGGTGATGCTCAGCACCATTAGTAAAGTAAAGTAAAGTAACCCATAGCATTACTGCCATAGGGGTGTGAGGTGTTAGCGATCTCACATTTCAAAGGCTCGGCTATATGAGGGCAGTAGCCATCTCCTCTCCCTCGTCGATTTTACTTCCCGGACCGAACTGTTACCCATTTACGGCTGGGTCGACCCAGGAGCTGTTGCGATCTGAAAAAACATTACCGCCTCAACTGGGGAATGAACCCAGGACCACTCAGATGTGAAGCCAGTGCGCTACGCGGCTCCCTTAAATGACCATTAGACGGTCATTAATACCTTTTGGAACCCACTAACCAAGCTCGATTTGATAGCAAAGCCAACACCCGATTCACGCAGGTCTTCGACTTCATGACCTTTCCAGTAAAGGTATAACTGGCTTCAATTTATGTAATCTGGCCCTCTTCTACCCAGCAAGTCTTAGAGCTGCTATATCAATTCTATATCTATCAAGTTCTTTGACAATCAGAGCTGCTATATCAATTCTACATCTGTCAAGCTCTTTGACAATCAGAGCTGCTATATCAATTCTACATCTGTCAAGCTCTTTGACAATCAGAGCTGCTATATCAATTCTACATCTGTCAAGCTCTTTGACCATCAGAGCTGCTATATCAATTCTACATCTGTCAAGCTCTTTGACAATCAGAGCTGCTATATCAATTCTACATCTGTCAAGCTCTTTGACCATCAGAGCTGCTATATCAATTCTACATCTGTCAAGCTCTTTCACAATCAGAGCTGCTATATCAATTCTACATCTGGCAAGCTCTTTGACAATCAGAGCTGCTATATCAATTCTACATCTGTCAAGCTCTTTGACAATCAGAGCTGCTATATCAATTCTACATATGTCAAGCTCTTTGACAATCAGAGCTGCTATATCAATTCTACATCTGGCAAGCTCTTTGACAATCACAGCTGCTATATCAATTCTACATCTGTCAAGCTCTTTCACAATCAGAGCTGCTATATCAATTCTACATCTGTCAAGCTCTTTGACAATCAGAGCTGCTATATCAATTCTACATCTGGCAAGCTCTTTGACAATCAGAGCTGCTATATCAATTCTACATCTGGCAAGCTCTTTGACAATCAGAGCTGCTATATCAATTCTACATCTGTCAAGCTCTTTGACCATCAGAGCTGCTATATCAATTCTACATCTGGCAAGCTCTTTGACAATCAGAGCTGCTATATCAATTCTACATCTGTCAAGCTCTTTCACAATCAGAGCTGCTATATCAATTCTACATCTGGCAAGCTCTTTCACAATCAGAGCTGCTATATCAATTCTACATCTGGCAAGCTCTTTCACAATCAGAGCTGCTATATCAATTCTACATCTGTCAAGCTCTTTGACAATCAGAGCTGCTATATCAATTCTACATCTGGCAAGCTCTTTGACAATCAGAGCTGCTATATCAATTCTACATCTGTCAAGCTCTTTGACCATCAGAGCTGCTATATCAATTCTACATCTGGCAAGCTCTTTGACAATCAGAGCTGCTATATCAATTCTACATCTGTCAAGCTCTTTGACAATCAGAGCTGCTATATCAATTCTACATCTGGCAAGCTCTTTCACAATCGGAGCTGCTATATCAATTCTACATCTGTCAAGCTCTTTGACAATCAGAGCTGCTATATCAATTCTACATCTGGCAAGCTCTTTCACAATCAGAGCTGCTATATCAATTCTACATCTGTCAAGCTCTTTGACAATCAGAGCTGCTATATCAATTCTACATCTGGCAAGCTCTTTGACAATCAGAGCTGCTATATCAATTCTACATCTGTCAAGCTCTTTGACAATCAGAGCTGCTATATCAATTCTACATCTGGCAAGCTCTTTGACAATCAGAGCTGCTATATCAATTCTACATCTGTCAAGCTCTTTGACAATCAGAGCTGCTATATCAATTCTACATCTGGCAAGCTCTTTGACAATCAGAGCTGCTATATCAATTCTACATCTGGCAAGCTCTTTCACAATCAGAGCTGCTATATCAATTCTACATCTGTCAAGCTCTTTGACAATCAGAGCTGCTATATCAATTCTACATCTGGCAAGCTCTTTGACAATCAGAGCTGCTATATCAATTCTACATCTGGCAAGCTCTTTCACAATCAGAGCTGCTATATCAATTCTACATCTGGCAAGCTCTTTCACAATCAGAGCTGCTATATCAATTCTACATCTGGCAAGCTCTTTCACAATCAGAGCTGCTATATCAATTCTACATCTGGCAAGCTCTTTGACAATCAGAGCTGCTATATCAATTCTACATCTGGCAAGCTCTTTGACAATCAGAGCTGCTATATCAATTCTACATCTGTCAAGCTCTTTGACAATCAGAGCTGCTATATCAATTCTACATCTGGCAAGCTCTTTGACAATCAGAGCTGCTATATCAATTCTACATCTGGCAAGCTCTTTCACAATCAGAGCTGCTATATCAATTCTACATCTGTCAAGCTCTTTGACAATCAGAGCTGCTATATCAATTCTACATCTGGCAAGCTCTTTGACAATCACAGCTGCTATATCAATTCTACATCTGGCAAGCTCTTTCACAATCAGAGCTGCTATATCAATTCTACATCTGGCAAGCTCTTTCACAATCAGAGCTGCTATATCAATTCTACATCTGGCAAGCTCTTTGACAATCAGAGCTGCTATATCAATTCTACATCTGGCAAGCTCTTTGACAATCAGAGCTGCTATATCAATTCTACATCTGGCAAGCTCTTTGACAATCAGAGCTGCTATATCAATTCTACATCTGTCAAGCTCTTTGACAATCAGAGCTGCTATATCAATTCTACATCTGTCAAGCTCTTTGACAATCAGAGCTGCTTTATCAATTCTACATCTGGCAAGCTCTTTGACAATCAGAGCTGCTATATCAATTCTACATCTGGCAAGCTCTTTGACAATCAGAGCTGCTATATCAATTCTACATCTGGCAAGCTCTTTGACAATCAGAGCTGCTATATCAATTCTACATCTGGCAAGCTCTTTCACAATCAGAGCTGCTATATCAATTCTACATCTGGCAAGCTCTTTCACAATCAGAGCTGCTATATCAATTCTACATCTGGCAAGCTCTTTGACAATCAGAGCTGCTATATCAATTCTACATCTGGCAAGCTCTTTGACAATCAGAGCTGCTATATCAATTCTACATCTGTCAAGCTCTTTGACAATCAGAGCTGCTATATCAATTCTACATCTGGCAAGCTCTTTGACAATCAGAGCTGCTATATCAATTCTACATCTGGCAAGCTCTTTGACAATCAGAGCTGCTATATCAATTCTACATCTGGCAAGCTCTTTCACAATCAGAGCTGCTATATCAATTCTACATCTGGCAAGCTCTTTGACAATCAGAGCTGCTATATCAATTCTACATCTGGCAAGCTCTTTGACAATCAGAGCTGCTATATCAATTCTACATCTGGCAAGCTCTTTGACAATCAGAGCTGCTATATCAATTCTACATCTGGCAAGCTCTTTCACAATCAGAGCTGCTATATCAATTCTACATCTGGCAAGCTCTTTCACAATCAGAGCTGCTATATCAATTCTACATCTGTCAAGCTCTTTGACAATCAGAGCTGCTATATCAATTCTACATCTGGCAAGCTCTTTGACAATCAGAGCTGCTATATCAATTCTACATCTGGCAAGCTCTTTGACAATCACAGCTGCTATATCAATTCTACATCTGGCAAGCTCTTTGACAATCAGAGCTGCTATATCAATTCTACATCTGGCAAGCTCTTTGACAATCAGAGCTGCTATATCAATTCTACATCTGTCAAGCTCTTTGACCATCAGAGCTGCTATATCAATTCTACATCTGGCAAGCTCTTTGACAATCAGAGCTGCTATATCAATTCTACATCTGTCAAGCTCTTTCACAATCAGAGCTGCTATATCAATTCTACATCTGTCAAGCTCTTTGACAATCAGAGCTGCTATATCAATTCTACATCTGGCAAGCTCTTTCACAATCAGAGCTGCTATATCAATTCTACATCTGTCAAGCTCTTTGACAATCAGAGCTGCTATATCAATTCTACATCTGGCAAGCTCTTTCACAATCAGAGCTGCTATATCAATTCTACATCTGTCAAGCTCTTTGACAATCAGAGCTGCTATATCAATTCTACATCTGGCAAGCTCTTTGACAATCAGAGCTGCTATATCAATTCTACATCTGTCAAGCTCTTTGACAATCAGAGCTGCTATATCAATTCTACATCTGGCAAGCTCTTTGACAATCAGAGCTGCTATATCAATTCTACATCTGTCAAGCTCTTTGACAATCAGAGCTGCTATATCAATTCTACATCTGGCAAGGTCTTTGACAATCAGAGCTGCTATATCAATTCTACATCTGGCAAGCTCTTTCACAATCAGAGCTGCTATATCAATTCTACATCTGGCAAGCTCTTTGACAATCAGAGCTGCTATATCAATTCTACATCTGGCAAGCTCTTTGACAATCAGAGCTGCTATATCAATTCTACATCTGGCAAGCTCTTTCACAATCAGAGCTGCTATATCAATTCTACATCTGGCAAGCTCTTTCACAATCAGAGCTGCTATATCAATTCTACATCTGGCAAGCTCTTTGACAATCAGAGCTGCTATATCAATTCTACATCTGGCAAGCTCTTTGACAATCAGAGCTGCTATATCAATTCTACATCTGGCAAGCTCTTTGACAATCAGAGCTGCTATATCAATTCTACATCTGGCAAGCTCTTTGACAATCAGAGATTATCTCTCAGGTCTCTTAGCTTCTGTTAGATATGACCTAGTACACACACACACACACAAAATGAGAGCAGACAGATTACCTGGGGAATGTTGTCCTCCAGCGTCACCTCCACAAAACTGTCAAACATCTGAAGTAATGATGCCGCAACTAGCACATGACAGTTGACTAAGTCTGACAAGAATCGAACCTGTCACAAAAATAAACACACCTGCCAATTTCATCTATATACATTGTAAAAACCATTACACAGTGCTGACACTTATAATGTGCTAAACTGTTGTATTTTAAGGCAAATTTATTTGTCAAAATGTAGATATAATTACCTCAGACATAACAATGTGTTAATGGTTGTTGTTCAGTTCACTTAGTCAGTCCTATTCTATCTCTGTGGAGGAGTACAGGTGTATGCAGACAAAACAGGTATTTGGCCTGTTGTGATTGTAATCTTCACGCAGTCCACTATTGGGTAGGAATTTAGCTATCTTTAAAATGTTATGTCCAGACAGCGGCTAATAGTCAGCCTGCTCTTTCTGATTTGTGTCCAGGCAGCGGCCGTGTACACAGGACCTATGAGTTTTTCTTTAATCTCTGATTGGACTAAATGCAGACCTCATTTAGCCTGAAACCATGGGACGTGTCAAACTGGGACTAGATGCCGACCTCATTTAGCCTAAAACCATGGTTCAACCTGCCCATCGTTTCTCACATTCGTCGGCTTCTTGGGAGCCTTAATTCTCAGCTACGGTGACCTCCAAGATTTTTGTTTTGAGCAATAAATCATTCTTGGCTTTCCTGTGGTCCGTACCAAAAAATCTCAGAGCCTTTACATACGGTTTACATCAAAGTTAACATCGAGGCCTATTGACCCGACATATCCGCCGATTTCAGCAAGATATTTTGGGGACATGATGGTTGCAACCTGTTTCCAAGGTCATCATCTGCTGTCAGTTCATTCACTATTTCATCTTTGACCCCCACGAATACTGTAAATGCTGGCTCTGGATAGAACCTCATTATCTATAATGTGATGTGGAGTGTGCACCTCAGGCAAGTCATGCAGAAGTGATCCAACTTCCTGGCGTCTGCAGCATTGACATTCCATTTCTCCCACGTGTAGAGTAGGGTGGGGAGAATAGTGGAACGGTATACCTTCATATTTGTCATTCTGTTGATTCGTCAATGTTTCCAAACTGTCTAGCACATTCTACCAAAAAATGTAATGGTCTTTGCTATTCTATTTTCCAGCTCATAAGCAATGATCACAGCACATTTCTGAGAAAGATAAATTGATCGACCGCTTTCAATTTCTGTCTGCTCACTTTTATACATTTGAATGGTTATTAAATGACTCCTATTTTCTTCACTCAAATAGGCAAGGCAAAGTCATTAAAAGCAGCAGAGAATGTCCATGCCCTACTACAATATTATGTTTTAAGCTACCGTTCAGAGAAAAGTCATCTGTAAACAAGTTCATAATTTGCATCTTAGACTTTTGGTATTCGGTCTGCTGAGAGTAAATAGGCTGTCATCTATGTCAAACTTAATGGGTATGCCATACTCGCTGTCGCTGAAAGTGCCAACCAGCGTGACTACTGAAAATATACTGGACAAGAACGCATTCCTGTTTCACGCTGTCTGCTACTGAACAAAAGATGTAACCGCTTGTCATTGTCCAGTACTCGTGCATGCATGCATTCATAGAGCTGTTTCACCAAAGTTACAATATTGCCAGTGCTGCTGACATGATCTGCCATAGCTCACCACAGTATGAAATCCTTTAGTCAGGTCAATGAATGTGGTATATAGATCATGGTTTTCTTGCTGACATTTGTACTGAAGCTGACAAGTAGCTATATCCTGTCTAGAGTTCCTCTACCAACCTTATATCTCCACTGACTTTCTCGGAAGTGATTGTCTAGCTCAAGAAGTGCATTGGTTAACCTTTACCACTATACATACAAAATGGATGCAAATTATCAGTTATCTACATTTTTTTTCAGGACGCCACGTCGTTTAACTATGGTTGCTACTTTGAGAGCCTGTAACATTTTTATTTGATGGTCTATTGATATCATCTGTTTGTGAGTAGAGAATTAAATAAGTAAAGAATTTGTTGGTTTTATTGTTTTTGTTGTGTGTGTGTGAGTTTCTGAGATTTAAAAAAATTAAGGCGATGGTGTTGAAAAAAACAGCACAGAATCTCCCAATTTCAGTGCCCCCCAGGTTGTGAAAAAAAATAATCCCAAAATCTCCGATGTTTGCAGCAATGGCTATGTCTGTCAATTTGACTATAAACATAATTATTGTATCTAACTAAACAATCTGAACTTATCTCCCTTAGAAAAATCCATTGCGGGAACTTGACCCACCCATTATCAACAATGGGTGAATCTTAAAATCCAAGCGAAAAAGAAGAAATCATTTTCAAACGCCTAAAACGAATTCCACGATCGCCATTGCTGGTTTCTAGCCATACATTACCGAAGAAGGAACTCTCTACAATCAAAAGATCAGAATTGTTTAGACTATTACCACATAGCCGTTCATTTTTAAGTTTGATTAAAACGGGCGTAACTATGCACATATAACGTAAGTCAACTACCGCGGCTGGTGCGTCACGAAAAAAAATGGCGTCGTCGCTTTGCGCTGACTCCCAAGTCATAAAGTTTAAGTAGTACATGTGCTAGCAACTTTTCGCAATTATCGTCACACGGTTCTCTTAAAAATATGAATTATTGAATCATCTTTCCTTTCTTGTCAGACTACTTTGTTAGCCAACTTTTCTTCAGAAGATTTTTCAGTGAGTTTTCTGGTGAGATGTGTTCCCGCTGCTGTATATGTCTCAGCTGGTATTGCTGTTTATAAACAATTATATGAAATCTTGTTTGAGTTTTTACCATCATTCTTGCATTTTCAAATTCTCCAGTCTTCAAAGCTTCTTTCAAATTTCTCACCAACATTTCCACAAACTAGAAGAAAAACAAATAAAATGCAAAAGTTATGAAAAACTTTTAAAAAAAACATTGTTTCTACTAAACAATAAAGTCTTCAATTATCAAATAACATCCACAACAGAAGCCACCAAAAACATTTGCAATCATTTGTTTACTGTGAGGAGCACGAGTATTGTGATTTGAGCACAGAAAGAGAATGAAGTTCTGTCAATACGGAATGCTTTAAGTAAGAAATGCCTGCCTGTGTTTTCATTCAAATCTTTTCATCGTCCGGTGAAGCACATGTCTTCAACAAATAAATGTCCTATACCATTCACCAAAGCTCAACCCATGTCCTCTCTACCTTTCATGCCCTTCTCCTTAGATGGTTGAGTTACAATTTGTTCATATTTGTTCAACACTTTTGTACCTTCATGTTTCTACAGAACATTTCTACAACCACATACACTTCTTAGCTGCCTCTTACTGGCTGTTCTAACAAGTTACAGGGATTCTAACAAGTTACAGGGATTCTAACAAGTTACAGCGATTCTAACAAGTTACAGGGATTCTAACAAGTTACAGCGATTCTAACAAGTTACAGGGATTCTAACAAGTTACAGCAATTCTAACAAGTTACAGCGATTCTAACAAGTTACAGGGATTCTAACAAGTTACAGCGATTCTAACAAGTTACAGCGATTCTAACAAGTTACAGGGATTCTAACAAGTTACAGCGATTCTAACAAGTTACAGGGATTCTAACAAGTTACAGCAATTCTAACAAATTACAACGATTCTAACAAGTTACAGGGATTCTAACAAGTTACAGCAATTCTAACAAATTACAACGATTCTAACAAGTTACAGTGAATCGTGACAACAAAACTATAAGTGCTAGTGAAACATCAGGCTGGAAAATGCTACTGCCTTTCTCCTCTTAGTTACATATGAAGCATAGGGTCACCACAGCAGTCAGACACAACTACGAAAGCCTGTGCCAAAACACTTTGTGTGCTCTTTGCAGTTGCCTTTTATAAAAATGCTTGAAATGTTGCAGAGGTCCTATTCTTGCTTCTCGGGAACCACATGAGTGAGTCTGAAAGAATGCTACAAAGATTCTCTGACTAACCTCCCCGCCACAGTGGTAGTTCTTGGCATTCAACAGCCCAACTAGGGTCGTGTAGACAGTCAGCTTCTCTGGCAACTTGATCACACTGAAACCAGCAGTCATTTTGCTTTAGTATAAATGATAGTCATATAGTGTATGTACAAATCTTTTAACTTGTAGATTTACATGAGCGACAATGACCACAAATGAAACATGCAGATGTTCAAAAGCATTTCGAGGAAGAGCACAAAACAAGTAAGAACAACGATAACAGAAGGCAGAATATATGTTGCGGAAATGATACAGAATGCACCGAGCAACGATGACATATTCATGAAAATTGGTAACACTGTAATCCTGGTGTTTATTGGGACACATTATGTGCCCTATGTCAGGTAGCCAAATATTGTCTACTCATCTCTGTGTTTTGCCTTTAAGTACCATGACGCACCAAGGTTTTGTCACAGGTCATCTCTCCATCTCGTTGGTGGACGCCCAGGGTGACGATTATAAGTGAAGGGCCACCATGACGTCACTTTACGTGTCCATCTATTGTCAGGCATGTGTACCATGTAGCCTGCCCACCTGTACTTAGCACCCCCACATCTACGACGTCATTGAAGCAAGTTTGACTCCTGATGGCATTTAATTAATAATATCTTATGTAATAAACCCGACCAACAAACAGAAGAAAAATTGAATGAGAATGATACACTCGGTATTATTGCAAGGATGTGAATGTAGGCAATAAGCAAACAGAAAGGATCATAATAACAGGGCGCAGTCAGCGTCTTTACAATTTTAAATTAATTTGACAATAAAAATAGCTGTCAGATGCTAATAACGATTTACAACGATAAAGAACTAATCAAACTTCAATGTATTTACAAGCTATGCACTTGCAAACATAACAATTTCAAAATATATGGCAAGAGAAGAACACAAAGAGCTTGGCACCAATATATGCCAGTAAGGTGACAATAACAGGATGATTAAATGTCCTCTTTTCCCTGTACTTGATTTGATCAAATTGCTGTTTGGCCTACTTTTTTTCTAAGATTTGTTAAACGGTGTTGAAGACAGCCAGGTTGAGAGAATATTGAACACAATAGCTACACTGATGTATATGGTAAGAAATGTGTGTTGAGTGACAGTGTGTAGGTCCACACAAGAAGGTCAATGCAGAAATTAACAATGAACCACCCTGTCAATTCTTTGATTATTTAAAATAAAATTCAAAAATGATAAATTCCACATAAATATATGGCTTTGTTAAAACACTGATAATGTTTTGTTAAAAATGATCAAAAACATACATTTTAAAATGACATTTTAGTGATACTGTTCAGTAATGTTTTAGATTACTTAACCTCAATTGTGGTAGAAGACTCCAACATATGTACATCTACCATCCCTATAGGCCAAAATCACTGGAGTTTTGTGTTTGATAAAGGCTTTAGAAACAATACCATCTATAATACAATTAGGAATAAGTAAATGAATAATATATTTTTGCGGAGATGAGAATAATCTTCTAGTCATTACAATAATCATTATCGAGTGTCCTGTCAGTTGGCGTTCATTGATCTTCACCTCCCCTGATCACGTGTGTCCTGTCAGTTGGCGTTCATTGATATTCACCTCCCCTGATCACGTGTGTCGTGTATCACTTCAGCTGTTGATTGTCCCCCATGCAATTCCTTCCAGAAAACCAATATTTTCTCTCTACCTCCCTCCTCCCTGTAATTCTGTCTATTGTCACATACATAAGTGAAATGATTGAATACTCTTCTTCGTCCCATTTTTATCCCTTTCATGCTCCTTTTAATGTTTCAAAGTGAAAACATTTTCTCATTTTGTGTAAAACTATATAGCTGTCCCAAACAATAGACAAATGTCAAGAATAGAGACATTGAGAGCAATGGCTACATGTGAAGATTATGAGCGAGGCCAAAGACGCAGAAATTAATGAGCTGACAGCAACTCATATTTGGGTGCTTGCATAAGAGCCAGCAAATTATAGCTCAGCAAGTTGCTAGTCCGCCTCCAAGTGGCAGCCCTGGAAACAGACTGCACACATGCAGCCTAGCTGAGATAATAGGGACCAAAGAGGGAAGACCGTCTAAAAAATACCATGCTGAAACCCAATGTGTCAGAGAGAAAACTGCAGATATAGCAGATGTGCTGTAAACCACGACACAACATCCTTTTTCTGGATGAACGCTGAAGATGATGATGTTGATTGAAAGTCAATGGCCATTAATATTGAACACATATCTATGACGTACGAAGAGTCAAAACGGCTTATCAAAGCCAGATACATGACCAAATGGGAAACCGAACATACTGGTTACACCAAATACAATGCCTATTACCAGTTGAACCGAAGAGAGCAGGTCGTTGTCTTCAGACTTCGCACTGGCCACAATAGACTGAGGTACCACCTATTCAACAAATTGAAGATAGGTGGTACCGACGAATGCCCGTGCGGTACTGGTAAAATGACCGCTGAACATCTGCTGCAGAACTGCCCGACATACGAGGATCAGAGAGAGCAGATGTGGCCATCACCAGTGGAACTGCAAGACAAGCTGTATGGCAGTGGCGACAGCCTCAGGATGACCGCTGCTTTTTTCGAAAAAATAATGGTTACTGTCTGACTGCGTACGCAGAAGAAGAAGAACACATATCTCACCAGTCACATAAAATCTTCATGATCTGATGCTTATAATTGGGGATATCTGCTTCAAGGACACTGGCAAGTCCTTCAAGGTTGCTCTCCAAAGATGAAGTACTCTGCAAGAAAACAATGACCATTTGACAATATTCTTGACACTTAAATATCAAAATTGATGTCATCCATATTATTCCCATCAGTAAAACCTAACTCCATGGTACGCTGAACACTATCCACCTAGTTAACTTTTACTGAACCATTATTGACAAAAACATTCACCCGGGACATTGTCTCTGTATACTCACCAGTATATTGGTTGTGTCAGTTTTGTTATAGAAGCAGCTGAATAAAAGAAGAGACCACTTTCGTCCACCCCAATTACATTACAAAGACCATTTTTGACTTCAGATAATTAAAAAAAAATGTTTGGCTGTTTCACGTGGATTTATTGGTTGGGATAAAGTTAAGTGGTTGCAACAGATTTTTCTGAGGTAGGTCTGTTTAGTTTGTTTATGTAGATGTTGCAAATACACATGTAGTGGAAACTAACAGACATGCCGATCTGGTTAAGAACACTATCACTGCTTTGTGGCAATTTCATGGATGTACAAGACAACTGGTGTACCCAAAAATGGGCGTCTAAATGTATGTGACGTAATTTGTAAAAATGTGTGAACTAGAAGGTTAAGAAACAGTTTTGGTCATATCAGGACATTTACAAACAGAACCTGTCGCTGTATGATTGCAAACAGACAAATAAGCTTTCCACAAAGTTTGGGAATTTCAAAACTTACACATCAGCCAGAAATATAAACACACACTGCTGAAGGATATCAAGAAATAGAGAATCATATCAGCTTTACAGATCTAGTGTAACACCCAACATCTTCAAATCAAAACCAGCTGAACTTGTTAAATGAAAGGAGGTTTACTGAGAGAGACAAAAAAAGAGTAAGTTATAAACAGGCAGAAAGAAATATAAAATGGTATATAAATTGATTTCTTGTGGGACAGTTTTATCTCTGCCGCACAATGCATGATACCTTTCTAACGCTGACTTCTCTGCCCATCTGTATCATCTCTGCCATTATTGTGTCGCAGCTTGGAGATTTTCCCATTTCATATGCTTTATTGCATTTTCATTTCTTCTGCTGTAGGTTCTGGTTTTTTAATTATTGATATTTGTTTCATTGTTTACTTCTGCATACATTTCTTGGCAGTATTCTCTCCACCTGTCCATGATGTCTCCCCAATATGTCAAGAGTGTCTGCCTTACTGTAATGTTACCTTAATGTAATTTATGTTCTCCCAAATGTTTATGAAATTTTATTTTGTCTGATTTATTTTTTTTCTAATATGCTTTGTGTAATCCTTGTATCTTTCTTTGTTTATTATGTCTTTTTTTTTAAAGACCATTTTCTCCACCAAACTCGTTTCTTCTGAGGTGTATTTTTGCCGGTTGACGTGTTTGGGATCAGTCGCTTTGCAGTCGGCTTTGGCATCTCTAATATTGTCTACCAGTTCATCTGGGCTCAATTTGTCCAGTGTTTCCTGTAGGGTGTAAAATTTAATGTAAACATCAATGTTGTAGCCACCTGGTATTTTGCTCGTGTCATACCGTGTAACTTTGCCTTGCGCTTAACTTTTTTTAGTTTGATTTTGAAATTCATTTCTAGAAGTTCATGATCAGAATCACAATCCGAACTTGGAAATGTTTTAGCAGAAAAATTCCAGATTGTCACTTTTGTTACAGCAATATATAATCTACATGGTTTCTGCTCTTTCCATCTGGTAATGCCCACATATATAGTTTTCTGGAGTGCTGTACAAAAAGAGTTTTCTTCTTCTTCTTCATCGTACGCAGTCAGACAGTAACCATTATTTTTTCGAAAAAAGCGGCGGTCATCCTGAGGCTGTCGACACTGCCATAGAGCTGTACAAAAAGAGTTTTAACAATGACTAGTTTGTTTTCTAGACTTAAATGTACAGCTGGTTAACCTCTCTTATTTTTCTGGCCCAGTCGACACCTTCGATGCACACTGTTCCCATGGGCTAGCATTTCTTCCCCATCTTGGTATTAAAATTACCCATTATTATTTGGATTTCTTGTCTATTTATTTTTCCTAGGCATGTTGTAGTGTGCTATAAAATTAATCAATTTCCTGGTCTTACATACCTGCTTGCTGATGTCATATATATTTGTATGACTGATGTGTTTTGGGGTTTTTACATTGTCTTTTAACTAGATTATGAGGGGAGAAAGACTAACATCTGGTCAGGCTAAATATTCTGGCCGAGACCCTCACCTCGGCTTCCTTATAGCCCTCCCTGGAAACAGACTGTTTTCATGGCAACCTGGTTAAGGAGGTGAGGTATCGACATGATCCCTGTAGTAGTGAGCAACACACAGATGAAGCCAAGCATAGCACAACCGCATGGAGAGCCCCTTTCCACCTTCATCAGCACGATCAGGATGTGAGGAAAACTACTGCAACCCATCACTTAATGTCCTTTTCAGGGCACACAAAAGAGTAAAACAAATCTTTGTGGACATTCAAAACAACAACAACTTGATTTTCACGATATATTCCTTCATGGAGTTATTTCCCATTAAATACTAGCTGTTGTTTTTACCAAGTAGAAGCCTACACCACTCAGTCCCCCTTTCAATTTACTCGAATAGAATAAAAGTTCCCCCAGAAGGATTGGAAAAATGTCCTTGGAATAAGCAAATGGACGATAGTTCTTACTGTCTGTTTTCAGTATTGAAACGAAACAAAATAACTGATTACACAGAATATGCCAGCCACATCAATGAAAGGAAAGAGAGAATGTCAACAGATAAAATGTGTCATTAAATGCCCATAAAGCTTGAGATATAATTTATACATGCAATATCCAAGGAAAAACATGTGTACATATTTATTATAAAATAGTTTATAAAACATATGTCCAGTAAATGCATATTGCCGTCAGAATTACCTTTTCCCCAACTCTAGTGATAAGAGACTCCAGTCTGCCCTGAATGTCAACGCCATCTGTTGCAATTCGTCTACGCTTTCGACCTCTCTCATCTGTGCAACACAATATAATTAAGTCTACAATGTGTTTACTAAAACTAAATGCAAAACAAACAACTGACATCCTTTCTCTAATAATTCCATCAACGACATCAAGGGAAAGGATAAATTAAACTGCAACAAGTTTTTCAAGGTACAGCCGGCTACAATGACAAGAGGGCACAGATACAAGTTTTTCAAGGTACAGCCGGCTACAATGACAAGAGGGCACAGATACAAGTTTTTCAAGGTACAGCCGGCTACAATGACAAGAGGGCACAGATACAAATTAATTAAAGAAAGATCCAGATTAGATATTATGAATTATTTTTTATTATCTGAGAGTGGTGAATGTCTGGAATACATTGTCACAGGAAATAGTGGAGGCACGGTCAATTAATGCATTAAAGAATAGGTTTGATGCGCATAAGTATTTTTAATCAAGTGAATGTAAAAGAAGCTGGTTGTATAAGACTCTACAGAGTCTTCTAAAAGCAATATAAAGACATTAAGGATCTAATCATGCTCAGTAGTTTAGGTGAGTAGCCAACTTTGAACAAAACTTTGAAGAGATCCTTTTTATTTACAAGGTCAATGAAGGCAAGAAAAAGTAGCATGTGTTGTTCTTTGCATTTCTCCTGTAGTTGTGTCAGTGAGAAGATCATATCAACGGTGAACAGTTCTGTACGAAAACGGCACAGAGACTCTAGATACACGCTATCAGCTTGATTCTGCAGCCTGCTCAGGATGACACGAGTATACTCAACATTGTCTGAGGGTTGTGGAGCGATATTACCCTGTAATTGATGCAGGCAGTCTCCCCGTTTTTGTAAAGGGTGATTATTTTTGCATCTCATGTCATGACAC
Organism: Ariolimax columbianus; assembly: GCA_036924085.1. Lineage (NCBI taxonomy): Eukaryota > Metazoa > Mollusca > Gastropoda > Stylommatophora > Arionidae > Ariolimax > Ariolimax columbianus. The sequence continues at coordinate 142,302,697 of JAVGWX010000003.1, forward strand.
ACACCACCCCACCCCAACACTTGCATTTATGTTCATACGGGTATTGAAAAAAGACGTTTCCCTCTTTTGATGATTTCTGCTTAAATGCCATCCCTTCCGGGTGCCTTTCCCACTGGCATGTCCTCAATAGCTTTTTTTGAAATTTTGTATGCTCAGTTTCTGCAATAACTGCAGAACCTCAATTTCGTTGAGAGTAGAATCTGCCACTACATTATTACAGTTAAGTTAAGTGCATAAATAATGCCCACATTTTCTTGATTTGGATAGAATAATGTGAGACTGTATATTTGTGTCAAAATGAAGCCACAAGTTCTATTTCAACTTGAACTTTTGGTAATCAAATGAGGGGTAGGTTTGAACCAGGGATGTGTACTTGCTCTGACACTGTTCAGTATGATGTTTTCAGCTATGTTGATGGACACCTTTAAGAATACCAAGTATGACACACCAACAAAGTACCACATGGATTGTAGTCTATTCAATCGCCACAGACTGAAGGAGAAGACAAGCGTAATGCTCGACACAACAAATGTGAACTCTTGTTTGCCAATGTCTGTGCTTCAAGCAGAATATTTAGGAGGGTATAGATGGGTTCTCTGCTGCTTTTAACAACTTTGGCTTGACAATTAGCACAAACAAAACCGAGGTCATGTATTAACCGGCACTGGGCACACTGTATAAACAGCCAGTAGTTACAGTGAAGCGATAGAAATTACAAACGATTGAAAAATTTGTCTACACGCTGTCGAGGTCAGTGACTATTGCTGATGAGCTGACTAATAGAATAATAAAGACCAGCACAGCTTTTGGCTGAATGCGCTTAACAGTATGGGAACGTCAAAGAATCAGCATAATGACTAAGCTAGAGGTCTACCGTCTCACCATTGTCCCCACCATGCTCTACGCGTGTGAGAGCTGGACTGTCTACGCTGGTGACGCCAGGAGGCTAAATCATTTTCAAATGAATTGTCTGAGACGCATACCGCACATACTCTGGCAGGACCATATCACAGATACTGAAGTGCTGTCCAGAGCCAACACGCATGATGCAAAGTATTCATGCACTTTTGCAAACATCCCAATTGAGATGGGTTGGCCACCTTGCCATAATGTCAAGCAAAAGGCTTCCAAAGAGGCTCCAGTTAGCAAACTGAGTGATGAAGGGCGGTCACAAGGATGTTCAAAAAAGCATTTCAAGAACAGTCTTAAAGAGTCCCGGCTTTAACTAACTTGCCTTAAGTCATAAGTGCTGCCAAATTGAAATAGACATTTAACACCTGGGAGAACCTGGCTCAAAATGGAAGAGCACGGTCACATACGGCGTTGAACTCAGCGATGAGCGAGGGTCTCCGTATTAAGGCACCCAAGATAGACGTCTAATCAGTAGTAAGTCGAGCAGAGGAAATAGATAGCAGAGACAACTCAAACTGACTCAGTGACTGCTGGCTACGTTTGCCAGTCACGGACTTTTCCTTTTCCGCTCGAATTGGTTTACTTGGCAACTCAAGGTTGCATTTGATTATGGCACATTATAATAATATATATATATAATGTGTTGACAGATAGACGAAATGGTCTCTGGCGGGGGGGGGGGGGGGGGAGTTAAAAAAGATAACTATCGATATTAGGTAACTACCAGTACTAAAAGACAAGCCATCTCTTAAAATATTCATACGTTATGCAAAGCACACTTTCATTAACTCACCATCTTCATCGTCACTCATTGAATCTGTGTGTCTTCTACGTCGGTCCATAGATGCGAATTACTTTTAGTTTAGTCTCCTACCAAACAACACAATTCTCTAAGACATCCGCTTTCCAAGATTTTGGTACACAAACCGGAAACAGAATACAAAAAGGTGGAAGCTCTACACATATATTGCGTTGTTTGAGCCTTGTTAGTTTTCGATCCACTTCTGTCGCCGAGCGGCGTTGGAAGCTACAGTCGTCTGTCCTGGGCAAAGTGTGCTGAATTGGTCGTCGTTAGATGAAACTGCTTGAAAGTGGATAAATGTTCTCGTAATGGCAATATTCGTCCCAAATTACTATTTGAACTCAGAGGCCTGTTGGCAAAACAATTAGCTATATTTTAACTTAACATTTTTATACTGGTTTAGAAGACAGTCAGTTTCGGCGTTGTAGGATTCACGCGCGTTGAAAACAATCAGCTTGTTGTAAAAGATAGTTCTGTAGAATAGCTGACGGTGTCACACTAGTAGTAAAGGAAAAAGGCATATCAGTTCGTCAAAGTGAGTGTCCTAACCTAAGTTTTAACCGGCGAAAGTGAAATAACCGCCGACCTGCACTGTTTGGTCACCATCATCTGCTGTGTTATTTACGTTCGTGCTTCCAACAACCTCAACAACCAACCCCCGCTGCCTTGCGGTTATATCCACTTGTAGAAAAGGCTTTGTTGGTGGGGAGTTAACCCAGAGATCAAATCAGAAGCTGGAGTCCTTTAGGCAGTCAGGCATTGTACTCAATGTCAGTCTGACAACTTCTGCAACGCTTCCAGTGCCAAGCAGTATCGACTTGTTGTTCCCTTGGATACACCAGCTTGGGGGGGGGGGGGGGTCTGCTGGCTGGACAACAGCGGTCCTCACATCAATATGCACAGACAAGAAGCTTGGCTGCTGGCCCGAACTTATCATGGCCGCAGATATAACAGAAGACCTCCAGGTGATACACGATGTTCGTAAGACCTCAGTTATAGATCAGGAACTCAAAAGGCTTCAGGTCGACATCACTACTTTCCAAGAAACGCGTCTGGTCGAGTCTGGTTCCCTCAGGGAAAAGGATTACACGTTCTTCTGGCAGGAGATAGGAGTGAAGGGCGTCAGAGAATATGGCGTCTCTTTTGTTGTTAAAAACTCCCTTCTAGGATCGATAGAGATATGCTAAAATGGCACAGAGTGGTTATTATCTCTTCGTCTCCGAACAACCAGAGCCATAGTTAATCTGATCATCGTTTATGTTCCTACACTTAGCGCCACTAGTGACTCCAAGGATTCGTTCTATCACCAGCTGAACTCACTCATCGCAAGTATCCCTAGTGAGAAACATATATTTCTGTTGGGGGACTTCAACGCAAGGGTAGGCGCCGATCACGACTCCTGTGCATGGGAAAGTTCGGTGTCGGAAAGATGAACGAAAATGGACAGCAGCTATTGGAGCTGTGTAACTGCCGCGACCTGTGCATCACTAACACCTTCTTCCAAACGAAGCCCCAGCACAAAGTATTCTGGAGACATCCTGGCTCCAGACATTGGCATCAGCTGGACCTGACCATCACTAGACGGTCTGAACTGAAACATGTTTTGTGATCCCGTACGTTTCACAGTGCTGACCGCGATACTGTCCACTCACTGGTCTGCTGAAAATTGAGACTATAACCCAAGAAAATCTATCGCGCAAGACCCGTGGGTAAATGCCGCATAGACAAAGCAAGAACTGACATGAAAGGGTAGAAGAGTTCATAACATCCCTCTCCGAATTACTGGCAAAACAGCGCTGGAAGCGCTACAGAAAGGTGGGAACACGTTAGAGGGTGATTAGACCACACAGCCTTCGCAGTCTTTGGAAGGAAGGCAACAAACAGAAATGACTGGTTTGAGGGTGGGTCCGCCATCCTTGCACCAACCGTTACAAATCGCCAATCAGCTCACCTGGAGGTTAAGATTTTCCCGAGCAGCACGACATTGTAGGCTTACAAATCCGCAAAGGGTACAGTACAGAGACTGGTAAGGACTAAATTACTACTGACTTCAACTCTGTAAGTCGATACAGTCGACAGCGGATACTGGTAACACCAGGGTAATGTACAAGGGCATAAAGAAAGCATTTGGGTCTACAAAAAAGTCTACAGCGCCACTGAAATCTGCAACGGGTGAGAATATTCTGGACAAGGATATGCAAATGAAGAGATGGGCCGAACACTATTCAGTCTTGTACACCTGTAACAATGTAGTAGCGGACTCTGCTCTTAACGAAATTGAGATTATGCAGGTGTTGCAGGAACTTTACGATACCCCGAGCATACAAGAGTTGGAAAAAGCTATCGAGGGCATGCCAGTGGGAAAGGCACCCGGTAGGTATGGCATTCCAGCAGAAATCATACTTCTGCAATACCTGTATGAATATATCTGAAAGTGTTGGGATGATGGCGCCGTATCACAAGACATGAGAGATGCCAACAATCTCACACTTTACCCAACAAAAAAAAAGGAAGACAGACGCGATTGCAACAATTACAGGGGAATATCTCTCCTCAACGCCATAGGCAAAGTGTATGCTCGTGTCATCCTGAGAAGACTGCGGAACAGGGCCGACAGAGTGTATCCGGAGTCTCAGTGTGGGTTTCGTGCATAACGGTCTACCGTTGATATGGTCTTTTCCAAAAGAGAGCTGCAAGAATGCAAAGAACAACACAGACAACAGTTTCTTGCCTTCATCGACATCACCAAGGCATTTCACCTGGTAAACAGAGAGGGTCTTTTCAAAATATTGTCCAAAGTTGGCAACCCACCTAAGCTTCACGTTTACATGAAAGGTACAGTGATGCATGGTGGTCAGAAATCTGAGCCCTTCGACATTAACAGCAGAACAAACATGGCTGTGTCCTGGCTTAGACTCTATTTCGCATTTTATTTGCAATCGTGCTTAAACACGCATTTGGAACAGCCACAGAAGGGATCGTCCTGCATACTAGGTCAAATGGGAGATTATTCAATCTAACTAGACAGGGAACGGCGTGGCCTAGTGTTTAAGTGGCACGGCTCACAATCCGAAGGTGCTTGGTTCGATCCCCATCACAGCACCGGCCGTTACCCCGGGGAAGCAAACCCTTAGAAAATGCAGGAGGAAGCAGACCTTTACATAAAATTAATGCTGAAGTCGGATGCAAAATAAAAACCACAGTGCAACGAACACCGCCTTGGGGATTAGAGAAATAAGGCGAACGCAAAAAAAAAAAATCTAACTAGACTGCGAGCAAAAAGTAAGAGAAGGGAGACTGTCATTCGGGATAGGCTCTTCACAGATGATGCTGCCCTGGTCGCCCACACGGAAGTTGAACTACAGATTCTCATAAATAGGTTGGCTAAATCCTCTGATCTGTTTGGACTCACCACCACGGTACAAAAGACGAAAGGGAAGGCACAGTGTGCAGATCCTCCAGACTGTCTTAAACGATAAAAATCTGGAAGTTGTATATCACTTTAACTACCTCGGATCTATCATCACCGATTACCTTTCACTGGACGCTGAGCTGCAGAAGCGATTATGAATGGCCCCATCAACACTTTCTACGCTCTCACAGAGAGTTTGGAATAACAACATGCTGACCATCTCTACAAAGGTTTCTGTGTACACATCATGTGTGATAAGTACCCTGCTCTATGGCAGCGAAACATGGACACTGTAGGCCTCACACGAAAAAAGGCTAAATGCTTTCCATATGCGCTGACTGAGACGCATTTTTGGAATTTCATGGAGCGACAAACAACGACATGTTGGACCGTGCAAAGATTTCTAGTTTAGCTACGATCCTTCGCCAGCGGTGGTTTAGTCACGTGTACATAATGGTGGATGGGCAAATACTAAAAGATATCCTATACGGAGAGTTGACCACGGGCAAGCGAAACAAAGGCAGACCCTTCCTCCGCCCCAAAGATATTTGCAAGCGCTGGATAAGAACACCTGAAACTGTGCAGCTGGGAGGAACTTGCCAAATACAGACACGACTGGAGGCAGGTTTTGTGTGTTGGTCTGCAGGCAGGGAAAGACATACTGCGTGAAGATGCAGACTCCAGACGTGTGAGGTGAAAGAAAGGACAACAACTGACTGCCCCCTCTCTAGCCTGGACAATTGTCTCTCGAGACTGACAGGATGCCAATTGATCAGAAGACTCTGCAGAGTCTGTATACAACCAGTTACATCTGCATTACCCTGCTCTAAAAGCTATGCGCATCCAATCTATTTTTAAATGCATTAACTGCCCTGCCTCCACTACCTAATGGGGCAATGCAATCCAAGCATTCACCACTCTCTGACTTAAAAAAAATATTTCCTAATATCCAATCTGGACCTTTCTTTAGTTAATTTGTATCTGTGCCCTCTTGTTCTCGTTTGTGGTTGTATTTTGAATTTCTTTTTATAGTCTAATTTAACCTTTCCTGTGAATTATCTTATAAACCTGTATTAAGTCACCTCGAATTCTACTCTTTTCTAGACAGCGTAGGACAGTTTTTCTGAGTCTTTCCTCATAACTGAAATCCCACTATCAGTTTTGTCGCTCTTTTTTGTATGCTTTCCAACATGTTTATATCTCCTTTACGATAAGGACTCCACACCTGTTAACATAGCTCTAATCTAGGTCTAACTATTGCTTTATACAGTTTGACCATCATTTCCTCACTCCTATGTTTAAAATTTATTTTTATCATACCTAACATTGCATTTTCCTTATTCACTGCTACCTGGGCTTGCTCACTCACTTTACCTGTATGCTCTAATATAACCTCTAGGTTCCTTTCCTTATCTATCATTCTAATATTGCTCTCGCCCATTCTGTAATTATGTTCCATGTTGGATCTACCCATGTGGATGACTGTACATCTGTCTATATTAAACTTCATTTGCCATCTCACAGACCAGTCTTCAATTTTATCGGAATCCGATCTCAATATATCCACTTCTGCTATAGATGAGACACTCCTTCATAGTTTTGTGTTGTCCGCAAATCTTTCAATTATGGATCCTATATCAATGTCCAAATCGTTTATATATATATATCAAGAACAATATTGGTCCCAAAACAAGGTTGATCATTTGTCAGACGTAGTGGAGGATGAAATAGTCAGCGAGATGGTCACTAAAAGAGGAGAAATAGGTAAATGAAAGTTACGTTAGGTGGTGACATTCTGACTTCCACAAAGAGGAGCATACGGACGGAGACCGGCAACAGAAGATGCATGAAAGCATTTAAGAGGAGAGCAAGTAGAAGAGGCTTAAGGAGAGACTGAGGCAGGAGGCACACCGTCTGCCCTCTCGTGAAAAAGAGACGAGTGCATGGCCTCATTATGAAGTAAGAAGAAAGAAGAGGATTAGGCAGAAAGGAGTTCAGGTAAGAGCCGTAGTGCAGCTCCCCGGTAGCGAGAGTAATGTGGTAACGGTAGTCGCAGTGGTTGAAGAAATACCACCTACACAGGTAGCAGTAGCTGCAGAGGTTGAGAAGAACAGGATGGTAAAAGTTTTATTTTGCCAGGTAAAATATATCGACCCGAGGGGTAAGCTGGAGGACACTGTCTTGAACAGGTTCAAAGAATATGATCACTGCTACATTGAGTGCATCTCATAAAAGGCGACTAAAGTGACGACACTGGCATATGATTCGCTATAGTCCCACAGAGTTTTGTCCCTGGACAGAACGATAGGCATAACACCCAGTGGACTGAGAAGCCTGTTGGAAGGTGTGATTGTCATTCGAGGAATCTCACACCAGTAAGCCATCATGGGTTCCTGAGAAGCTCGGATGGTTGTATAGAAAATGAGGGCAAGAAAATCAGCTAAGTGAATAGGTTTCAGTGGGTGGAACTGTGTCAGACTGACAAATATTACAGGCTCAATAGTGATTCGAGTGGTTCACTGGGCAACGGGGTAGGACAGAAGTATTTCATGAGAATCGATCACGTTGTTTAGGTAGGCTCCTAATGGGGCAATAAAACCAAGAGAGATTTCAGAAAGAGCTGGACAGAAGGCTAACCCACTATGTTCAAGGGCAATTGCACTTGTGTCAATTAGAGTGACAAATGGTCCTTCTGTACCGTGGCATGGGCGAGAAATCTGATAACTTCGAGTGACAGAGTTCAATTGTCGATTTCTCGATAAGGTGTAACAGACAGCGGGGATACAATCCCGAAGTGCTGCATCTCGCAGACAGATAATTGATTGTACGCATGATTCAGTGTGCTCTAAAAAGAGTTAAGTGGCAGGTTACAGTAGCTTTTCTTATATCCCGAGTGTGCTGATGAAGGTGACTGAGGTCATCATATGTTTGGTCCCATCTGCATGTAGTTTACTACTAGGGGATCTCGTCGATTTCTCCCACCCCAATAACCAGTCTGTAATGCAACAACCAGTTTCCAGAGAAAAGTGCATGCACGTGAGGTGGAGGTCTTGGTCAGTATATTTTACCTGACCCTGGCTAACACTGTCTGATCAGTATGTTTTGACTAACCAGACGTTAGTATCTTCTCTAGTTGACGAAGAAGAAGAAAACAAAGAAAATAGAGGAGGAAAAAGACAAATGAGAAACAGATAGCAGAAGAAAAGGAAGAAGAGAAAATAGTGGAAGTACAAGCAGGAAAGATGAATACCAAAATAAAAAGAAGAAATGCGAAATAATTACAAATAGAAAGAGTATATATGAAAAAGAAGTAGAAAATAATCATTTAGAAGAAGATACAATGGAAGAAGTGGGCGAAGAACGAGAAAAAAACTAGGCTGAAATAGAAAGAGAATAGAAAAATGGCAAATATTTATAATAGGACTTGAAAGAACAGAACATTGGTGACTTGAAAGAACAGAACATTGGTGACTTGAAAGAACAGAACATTGGTGACTTGAAAGAACATTGGTGACTTGAAAGAACAGAACATTGGTGACTTGAAAGAACAGAACATTGGTGACTTGAAAGAACATTGGTGACTTGAAAGAACAGAACATTGGTGACTTGAAAGAACAAGAACATTGGTGACTTGAAAGAACAGAACATTGGTGACTTGAAAGAACAGAACATTGGTGACTTGAAAGAACATTGGTGACTTGAAAGAACAGAACATGGGTGACTTGAAAGAACATTGGTGACTTGAAAGAACAAGAACATTGGTGACTTGAAAGAACATTGGTGACTTGAAAGAACAGAACATTGGTGACTTGAAAGAACATTGGTGACTTGAAAGAACATTGGTGACTTGAAAGAACAGAACATTGGTGACTTGAAAGAACATTGGTGACTTGAAAGAACAGAACATTGGTGACTTGAAAGAACAAGAACATTGGTGACTTGAAAGAACAGAACATTGGTGACTTGAAAGAACACAGAACATTGGTGACTTGAAAGAACAGAACATTGGTGACTTGAAAGAACAGAACATTGGTGACTTGAAAGAACAGAACATTGGTGACTTGAAAGAACATTGGTGACTTGAAAGAACAGAACATTGGTGACTTGAAAGAACAGAACATTGTTGACTTGAAAGAACAGAACATTGGTGACTTGAAATAACAGAACATTGGTGACTTGAAAGAACAGAACATTGGTGACTTGAAAGAACAGAACATTGGTGACTTGAAAGAACAGAACATTGGTGACTTGAAAGAACAGAACATTGGTGACTTGAAAGAACAGAACATTGGTGACGATATCTTCATAATGAATACAGAGAAGGTGATATTTGTTATTCTTAGTAGGAGTATCGTACCCTTTGATAGTACGTACGGTGTGACGATCGAGACAAGAATATGTCTCAGCCTGTATCAGATATCAATTGATGAAAATACATATTTTTGATTATTGTAAGATTGTAGCTTATTCGGTATATATAACAAATATATAGTCTCTGAAAGTATCAAGATACGCAACAAATATATTGTACTATGTCATTATTATTTTTATTTTCAGATATATTAAGGCCTCTATTAAATATTTCTCAAGTGAGTCTAAACGTTGAAGTCTGCATCATTGTATTTTCAAACCCAGAGAACAGAACAGTGCATTTCCTTAGATATAAGTCATTATCCCCATGGACACTAAAACATGACAATCGTTCTACAAATACCAAGATAAAAAGAATAACAGAGGAAAATGAAGAAATAGAAGTAGAAGATCATCATTTTTTTAAAAGACGCAATGAAAGACGTAGAAGAAGAACGAGAGAAGAAAACGAAAAACAGAAATAGAAAGAGAAGGGAAACATGACGAATATGAAGATGAGTACTTGAAATAATAACACTAGTCACATGTTTATATTTTAGTGCTGGTCAGCTAGAACCACATACGACCAATTTCTAGCCCATTCTTTATCTGTCATGATTTGGGGTTTGCTTCCAATTTCTTTCTACCGAACGCTTGTATATGCCACTGCCAATTCTCATCGCATTCCAGATACTGGTTAGCAAGCCATTCTCCCCCGTTTTTGTTTCCCACCACTGCCCTTGGATAGCGAAGGGAAGTTTGATGAGAATGAGTTAGATCAAGATGAGGGTTATTGACGTCATTATTTTCTGTGAAGGATCTATAGATTCAAGAGTAATCCTGTTAGATGATCAAATGTTTAACATATCTTTATTGTAAGCGTAAACAAAGAAAAAAATGTATTTAATATGCTGGTGTTTGCGAAAATGAAAAAGCTGACGTCTTGACCTCGAAAACACCAGTGATGAGGACATTATAGCTGAATAGAGGGGCAATTTTGAAGTTGATCTACTTCCGTCTATTGGATAATGACACATTGAGAATGCGCAGCATTTTGAAAAAAGTCGTTGGCCCAGCAGTGTTGCGCCTTGCGGGTGGGGTGGAAGAGACTGAAGGAGGATGGGTGGTGGGAGAGGCAGTAGGGGAGGGCGGAGCAGAAGTGTGTGGAATCAGTTAACTAAGGCATCAGTCAACATACACGCCCTTCGTCGCTTGCCGAGACAGGGAACATATGCACCTAGCTGTAGTGCAGAAATAGAACAATTAGAAAGAGAGATTTGTGGGATAGAATACAGCACGTGGTGTAGTCGGAAACTGCAGACAATAAACAGATGGTATGTTACACAAAGATTGAGGTAAGGTGTAACATCCGGGAAGACATTATCAGGCGCCGACTGCTACTCGGGCAACCAGCTACTAATCCCAGACATCAAGATAAGACTGAAAAACCTGTTGTCAATTGCAAGATCAATACGATATGACGTCAGCCTAATACCACTAGAATATACAATAGAGTTAACGAATAAGTTTGCAATACTCATGGCAGTGCAAGAAAACATTGTAAATGTATTTATTTTTATTGTAAGTGGGTCAATTTTCTTTTTGAATTCCTTTATTTCCTCACCCAGAGCTGTAATTCTGTCTTCTCTGTCGCTATTAGGATTACTGGCACTACAGCCTATACTGTGTTGATCGACGCATCTTCTAGCCCGCCATGATTTAGGATTTGTTAAACTAACACCACTCTCTGCTGAAATATGGAACCCAAGACATTTACGACATTTCCTCTATCTGCCTCTTCTGTAAGATTTTACCAAGTAGAATAATTTGTCTGTCTTCGTTTGCATATAAAAGAAAACATTTTTCTGATACCTTCTCTCGTGTCCATGCGTCTGACCTATCTGAGATCTATACGTAACCTAATCTAAGCTAGATATACTATAGATATGTCCTAGGACTAGACGCCATTTAATCTAATACGTATAGCAGGGTTAACGTTATTGTATCACTTTATTGACTATCTTTCTTCCTTCCCACTATCAGTCCTTAACTCAACACTTTAATTAAACTACTAACAATTCTTTTAACAAATGCAAAACAAAGAATGTTTATTTCACAAACATCATACACATCATATCAATAAACTAGGCTCGTAAATAGTTATATATTGTTCATCAATTAGTAACTAATTTTAATGTCTCTCAAGAATTGTGTTATCAATACTTCTCTAACTGCATATAATTACTTTCTAAAGTTTCGTACAATTATCACAAGACTTACTCTTGCACTAAACTTTACTCATGGTTCTAGTCTAGTAGTCGGAATCTAGTAATTGTTCTATTCATCATCAATATATCTGTGAATTGATATAATGCGGTCTAGCTACTTGTTCTCAGTCCTATTCATTCTGTCCTCGCTCGTCTGATGGCCGTATGTTCCACCTCTCAGCTTACACAACGTGGATGTCTTCCAAGCCTCATGTCTCATCTCAACGTAAGGCTGATGTCTATTAAGCCTCTTGTTTCGTCTCAACCTCAGGACGTCCGTGACTGCAGCTGCACTCGTGCCTATGACAGACGACAGTGATTCTGTTACTGTGGTTATCATGAAACACATGAGTCAGGACGTGTTGTCCAGGACGACTGCTTCGTGTTGAAGCAACACGTCTCCCTCTGACGAAAATGAAATCGGGTCACGAGAGACAGGTGTTAGTGACGACGTGAACAGTACATCACCCACATACAGATTCTTACACGTGAGCGGTCTCTCGTTGCCTTTCAGTGTTGGTCTGCTTCGTTGGCTTCTAATTCTATCACTCTATTCTTGTCACTCACTGATAAAGTTCTTGTAGTTTATTCAGCTACTTGTTCTCGATCTATCTGCTACCTACTAAACTGCACGGTAAAATACTCTTCTCTACTCCGTCTAATCTGTACTTCCTGATCTGTCTCCTCCAGCTTATATGCTAAGTTTCCCGCTTTGGTCAATGACTTCTACTTTCTTGAGTTCATTTCCCTCAAACCTTATTTGAACTGGCGTGTCCCAAAGAAAAGCTACCTTGTTGACCTAGCAGATTCACCCAACAGCCTTGACAACCCGCACGGAGGACAGCAGATTCACCCAACAGCCTTGACAACCCGCACGGAGTACGACATATTCACCCAACAGCCTTGACAACCCGCACGGAGGACGACAGATTCACTCAACAGCCTTGACAACCCGCACGGAGGACAGCAGATTCACCCAACAGCCTTGACGACCCGGAGAACGACCCATTCACCCAACAGCCTTGACAACCCGCACGGAGGACGACAGATTCACCCAACAGCCTTGACAACCCGCACGGAGGACGACAGATTCACCCACCAGCCTTGACAACCCACACGGAGGACAGCAGATTCACCTAACAGCCTTGACAACCCGCACGGAGGACAGCAGATTCACCTAACAGCCTTGACAACCCGCACGGCGGACGACCCATTCACCCAACAGCCTTGACAACCCGCACGGAGGACAGCAGATTCACCCAACAGCCTTGACGACCCGGAGGACGACCCATTCACCCAACAGCCTTTAAAACCCGCACGGAGGACAGCAGATTCACCCAACAGCCTTGACAACCCGCACGGAGGACGACAGATTCACCCAACAGCCTTGACAACCCGCACGGAGGACGACAGATTCACCCAACAGCCTTGACGACTCGGAGAACGACCCATTCACCCAACAGCTTGGACGACCCGGAAGAACGACAGAAGACAGCGAGTTAGCTATGTAATCACTAATTTTAACTGGATTGTATTAAATTAAGTTTAGGTTTTGTGTTAGTTCAGTTAGGAGTCTTCGTTAGTTCAGGTAGGAGTATTTGTTAGTTCAGGTAGGAGTATTTGTTAGTTCAGGTAGGAGTCTTAGTTAGTTCAGGTAGGAGTATTTGTTAGTTCAGGTAGGAGTCTTAGTTAGTTCAGGTAGGAGTATTTGTTAGTTCAGGTAGGAGTCTTAGTTAGTTCAGGTAGGAGTATTTGTTAGTTCAGGTAGGAGTATTTGTTAGTTCAGGTAGGAGTCTTAGTTAGTTCAGGTAGGAGTCTTAGTTAGTTCAGGTAGGAGTCTTTGTTAGTTCAGGTAGGAATCTTCGTTAGTTCAGACAGGAGTCTTCGAACCTGGATAAATTAGTTTGGCAGGTTACATCAACAGCTCATGCCTAAACCATCTGTGTAAGTTTAGTAAATGCCATTACTTGGATTAAAAGATATTTTCTTTTGTTTGATAATGTTATACAAATATGCTTGTCAATAAATAAATTATCTTGTTTTCTGATTTACGCAAATTTATTGTTTTCTGTGTTGAAGCCGTAACGTTATGTAGTCCATGATGTAACTTTTAACTCACAGTTTATTGTTTTCTGTGTTGAAGCCGTAACGTTATGTAGTCCATGATGTAACTTTTAACTCACAGTTTATTGTTTTCTGTGTTGAAGCCGTAACGTTATGTAGTCCATGATGTAACTTTTAACTCACAGTTTATTATTTTCTGTGTTGAAGCCGTAACGTTATGTAGTCCATGATGTAACTTTTAACTCACAGTTTATTGTTTTCTGTGTTGAAGCCGTAACGTTATGTAGTCCATGATGTAACTTTTAACTCACAGTTTCAAAGCAATTTGAGCTCTATCTCATGTAGCTGTAAATCAGACGGCTCTGCTACAGTGCATTTAAGAATAAACTGGATGCCCATAGCTTTTAGAGCAAGGTGATGTAAATGTAACTGGTTGTATACAGACTCTGCGTGGTCTTCTAAACCAGTATAAAGACGTTAAGTTAAGTTAAGTTAAGAGACATAAAGAAACCCATTAGTTGATCGCTGTCGGATGCACATACACAACACACGCAGCATTCACAACATACACAACGCACAGCTCAATACACTGACACGGGACAAGAGCAAAGGAGAAATCGCTTTTTCGGGCAGTCCTACCAACAACAAAAAATGACCAGAAAAGCTCACGTAAAACGAATCATTGAACAGCCATTAAATTACACGCTAGTGTACATGAAAACATTTTCTGAAAAGAATAGACCCGGCCATGAAGAACGCAAGACTCCGCCCAATCTGTCGGCTACCTTCATTTCCAAGGATTGCATTTAAGACATGCGCCAATATGATCACGTAGTATTCCAGAAGATAAATAGGTCTATAAACATGTAATCAATCCACAAACTCTACCATTCAACCTCAGGCTGAATGCCTTTTGTCTGTTTTGATCTCAACTACAGCAGCTGATTTGGGAAATGTTTCATAGTACGAGGTAGCTAGAACACCTAAAAATAATAGCTGTCCATCGTTGTCGATGAGGTGTGGGTGTGGGTGCGCATGTGGCTGAACAGGCCAATGCGGGCACGAAAACATCTGCTACATATCCGGCACAAGAGGTTTGTAGAAGGAGATGATGTTCCCTGCTGCTCGGGATTTCCAGGTCTCGCGTCTGCTCTGGGCTTTTACAACACGGTCGTCTTCACCGGCAGCTACACCCGATTTGACTGCGCGTCTCCAGTCAGATCTGTTTTTCGCAAGACATTCCCAGGTGTCGATGTCTATCTGGCAACTTTTTAGTGAGTCCTTCAGACCGTCTTTAAAACGTTTCTTTGGGCGTCCTCTCTCGCGCCATCCCTCTCTCAGCTCGCCGTAGAGAAGCTTCTTTGGGAGCCTCTCGTCTGACATACGGACGAGGTGTCCGGCCCATCCTAGTCGTGCTTTCTCTAGCAGTGCATGTATGCTGGGCATGTTAGCCTTCGAGAGAACCTCGATGTCAGTGACACGATCTTGCCATCGGATGTGGAATATTCGCCTCAGGCAACCTGTGTGGAAGTGGTTTAACATCCTTGCATGTCCAGAGTATACAGCCCAGCTTTCGCAAGCGTATAGTAGGGTTGGAATGATGGTTGCACGGTAGACTTTGAGTTTGGTCTTGACGCTGATGCCACGACGTGCCCAGTCCATCGAGAGCATTCTACCAAAGGCTGTGTTGGCTTTTGCTATTCTGCTTGCCACCTCATCGTTTAGGCTGACAGATCTCGACAGCGTGCTCCCCAGATATGTGAATTTGTCTACGGCATTCAGCATCTGCCCGCTGACTGTAGTCTCTGGTTTTGTGTACGGCATGCCTGGTGCTGGTTAGTACATGACCTCTGTTTTTTGGCATTTATGGTCAGGCCAAAATTTTCGCATGCGGCAGAGAACTGGTCTATTCCAACCTGCATGTTCAGTTCTGAGTTGCTCATTAGAGCGCAGTCGTCAGCAAATACAAGTTCCCTGATTATGTCGCCAGCCACTTTGGTTTTGGCCTTCATTCTTCTGGGATTGAGTAATTTGCCATCTGTGCGGTATTTTATG